>OY744545.1:46725331-46810331 GCA_963556195.1 Sepiola atlantica
AAACTCCCTTATATATATATATAGTCTCGGAAGTTTCTCAACCATTAAAACTATATAAAAAAACAAAAAAAAAAACAACAACTTATAGTCTCAAGTCTTCCAGTGGAAAATCACTCATGTAAGTCAATTTATTTTTTACAGTTATTATATTAGTTAGTTTCTAACACTATTTTAAGGGATCATCAGTTGTTTACCATGAAAAACTGTTTCGGGAATTTAAAAACAAGACAGTATTTAATTTCATGGCTTCCCAGCAGAGTTGATCAGACCCCACTTCCCTTAAAAGACAAACCCATAAACGTTTCTTATACTAAATCTACGTTTTGTTCCATATAAATGTTTTGCTAACTTATATTAGTTATTTAAGACATAAAAAAAAAAAAAAAAAAAAAATCCTTTACCCGCGCTGTTCGTCTGTCTAATAAAATTTATCCGTTACTCACAAAAATGTTGCTGCATTTTATATATATATATATATATATATATATATATATATATATATATATATATATATATATATATATAATAATAATAATAATAATAATAATAATAATAATAATAATAATAATCCAGGTAAAACATCCACAGGGTAGTAATCCAAAGAATTTCAACCGGGTTTATAAAAAGTGCTCAATATCAAATAGAGCTTTTATATATGGTTATTTTTTATTTACACAGACATGTACAAAATCTGCGACACTGTCATGTCGATGTTATCGATCAACAGCTATTATAAACTGAGATCTCATCTGGCAAGGTTAGAATCCAATCTAACTCTGCCTGATGAGATCTCAGTTTATAATAGCTGTTGATCGATAACATCGACATGCCAGTGTCGCAGATTGTGTACATGTCTGTGTAAATAAAAAATAATCATATATATATATATATATATATATATATATATATATATATTGAGACGCAGTTCTGCAGAACAGCGTACCATTTGAAATGGTTATCAGCCTTTGAACCACCCACCCTTGACTCACTTAATGACTCCCCCCCCCCAATTCCCTAACTTTTCTTCCAACCCCTTTCCTGTTTATCAACCTGACCGCCCCCTACACCCGCCTCCCAACAACCACCCATTAGACCTAAAGCTAGTAAGACTTAAACATAAGATTTTCTCCATTCTACAACGCGAAAAACACCGTATCACACCTAACATCTCCCATTCCCAACGCCTCACCCTCAAAGGCCTTAGGGATAAAAACCTAGTCTACCTACCCTCTGACAAAGGCAAGGAGTTCTACATCATCTCCCAGGAATCCTACAATACTCTCGCCCTTGAACACCTCAGCAATACGTTCCTATACACACCCGAAAATAACATCTCAACTACCCACATACAAACCTCTATTAACAACGCTTGGTCCCAAATTTCTTCTCGAAATACATTGATGACATTTTGATTCTCACTTCATCTCGAGAAGAAGCTACTTCTATTTTTAACACATTTAATAATACTGATCCCCACATTAAATTCACCATCGAACATCCCAACACCTCAGGCTCTCTCTCACTCCTAGACTTTAAACTTAGCATAAATGACGACGGATCCCTTCACACCACCTTCTATAGAAAACCCGCCTGCAGGAACCTTTTCATCCACTACAAATCCGCCCTACCCCTCAAATCTAAAATTAGTTACGCGCACACCAAAATCACCCGCATACAGAACAAATGCTCATCCACTACCGACAAAACAACACACACCAAAGCCTTCCACCAGACCCTCTTAACTAACGGTTTCCCCCTCACTACCATATCCAGCCTCAACAACACCAGAAGACGTAGACACCACACTCTCACCAACACCTGCTTCCTTAAGCTCCCCTTCTTTAGCGACCGCATCACTTCTGCTATCCGCAATGCCATACGTAGTGAGAACCTCGACATACAGCTCTCCCATACATGCACTTCTCTCCGACAACATTTGTCTAAAAAAAGCCACTACACCCCGGATCCCTGCTCTCTAGCTAATTGCCCCATCCCCAACTCTGGCCTCTGTTTCCGCACCTATACAGTGTATAGCCTACAATGCGCTAAGTGTCAGAAGTTCTATATCGGTAGCACCGTCAGCCCTCTGCACCAACGCATTAAAGTACATCTTAACACCCACATTTCTTCCTTCCACAAACACTTAATATCATGTGGCAACACACATCGCTCTATTAGTGTCTGCATCCTCAACTCGGTCCGCAAGTCGGTCAACTTTGAATTTCGGAAGCTATTCTAATATCGAAATATCATTCAACCTGTAATAACAGATTTGAATTGTCTTCTTCATTCATCCTCTGATTCTTGCACTCCCACCTCCTTGCCTCTGCCTATTCCATCTATTTGCCCAGAACCATCCACCCCACACCTCAATGCCTTTTGTCCTGTGCTTAAATTTACATAATTACATATTAATAAGTAAAACATAAAAAAAATTAATAAAGAACTAAGAAAAACATAAATAATAAACAAGAATGGAGTAATATACACTTTATATATATGTATATAGACTTTATATACATATATATATATATATATATATATATATATATATATATATATATATATATATATATATATATATATATATATATGTATATATATATATAAAATTTAATTTAAAAAACATTTTTTAAATAAATTAGTTTTAGGAATTTTATACCTTTAAAATAAATATGAATTGAGAAATTTGCACTTGATATATATATATATATATATATATATATATATATATATATATATATATATATATATATATATATATATATATATATATATATTGTAAATCTCTTAATCCCCCCATCTCTTTTCAATTGTGTCTTCTTACTCTCGTTACTATAAATTTACCTTTTGTTTTTTCAGTTTTAAGTTATTTTTAAGTTAATTCTAACCAGATTCTGGATTTCAAAGGATTTCAAAGTTGCCTCCCCTTGACTGTTTGTATTCCTTTATCGGAATTTATCAAATTTAAATTTAAAAATTAAGATTGAATTAAAGAAGAAAAACAAAATAAATTAAATAAAATAATAAAATTATAATAAATAGTACATAAATAAACAAATATTAATAAGATGATAAGCTTTAGCTAAATTATATAATTAAATTATGATATGAATAATCAATTTTGATGTCCAATCAGCTTATCTTAATTCTTTTCTGCATACCTACTTTCAATTCTCTGCGGTATTTCGTCAACAGTTGATCCCATCAGTCCACCTTGTTTTTTTCGACCACTCGGTCATATTTTTTTGATCTTTTGATAATGAGAGGAATGCACTCGAAAATTTAAGTTTACCTTATTTCGGAACTTTTAATTGCCTGACAGTAACCACTTTATTTACTGTTCTGGTATTTAATCTGTTTTACGTGAAATATTAATAAATTGATTTGAGATTCCATTCTTATTTTCTCTTCTCATTTATTTTTGTTCATCTTTTCCTTTTTCCAGTATATATTTCACATTGCTCCTGCCTCGGATTTCAAACTTACACTTATATATATATATATATATATATATATGATGGACTCTCCCGTCGATTTCGACGTATGAGTGTCCGCGCGTGAATTTGTAATTGCAAGGGTTGCGCAATCCCAACAACCGCTCTCCTGAGTCGGCATTGCTTGATTCCAATGGCAAGTAGTAATACAAGACGACTGGAAACAATGCCGAGATAAGCAGAGAGCACATACAGCACCTGGTATTCCCAAATGGTCACCCATTTAGTACTGGCCAGGCTCGACGCCGCTTATCTTCGGTGATCTAACGGGAACCGGTGTGTCAACGTGATTGTGCCGTGTGTTTATATATATATATATATATATATATATATATATATATATATATATATATATATATATATATATATATATATATATATATATATATATATATATATATATATATATATATATATATATATATATATATATATATATATATATATATATATATATATATATGAGAAAGGAGGATACACCAGAATGTATACGTTAGGAAGGAATTCATTCATAAAGGCTGTATATCTTTGAGTGACAAAATTATAACGTTTTTGCTTTAAAGTCAATGGAATTTCTTTCTTTTTTTTTTTTAAATCTTCCTTCCATAGCGGTAAGATGTGCCACAAGGTCGGAAAATGGGGTTAAAAAGCCAGCGCCCTACAGGATGAGCCATCTGGCTTACAAAAAATGCCTTGGCAGCTCCGTCGGCATTCCACGGTAGGGGCGCCTCAGGCGATTAGCAATAAACTAACTCCTTTCACAAAGGGCGAGGAGGCAAAGCCTGGGAGGATGGGCCTCCTAGAACTGCACAGGATAAACCCTACAACAGGCGTAATCAAGACCCTGAAAGCGTAGACAGTCCCGGTCTAATGGGTGTAGTATCTATCGGAACAGATACTACACTTTGAAATATTTATTTGCAGAAAATACATATTTATATTCAAAACAAATTAGGCACAAGGCCATCAAAAGTGTGGGGTTGGGGGGGGTGTCGTTGGTCATCCTTGGTCTAAGGTAATAAAATTGTCTATCCTACTCTTAACTAGAATCATATCAGTCACCACAATACCACATTTGCTCTAGGGGCCGTCCTACTTAGGCTATTATAAAATAAGTTGGCAATCTTAAAATTTTTCCTTAGGTTTTTCTTTTTTTTTTTTCTTTTTATAAATAAAATAAATAAATAAATAAATAAATAAATAAATATGATTATAACACTTTGATCTCAGCCAAAAGGCCAGAGTAAAAAAAAGTCAAAGGAATTTGGGGACTTGGAGGTCAGCATCACCCAGACCCACAACTACCACCATCGGCATTATATCTTTACACTACTTGTCATGCCAGTCATGCTTTCGCAAAGAAAGAGAAGAAAATGTGTGTGTGTACGTGTGAGTGTGTGTGTGTGTGTGTGTGTGTACGTGTGAGTGTGTGTGTGTGTGTGTGTGTGTGTGTGTGTGTGTGTGTGTGTGCGCGCGCGCGCACGCGCGTGTGTGTTCGACATTGTCCCAGAAAAATTGAGATAAGGCCACAGCGAACGGAATTGGGTCACTGTGTCAGTTTTTAGGTTCTAACCTTGTTTATATCGGACGCTGCGAAACGATTCTTAAGGAGCGAAAACGTCTTAATTCTTCTCTCCTTTTTTTATGCTTTTCGGTCTGATAAATTCTCGCTGCGTTATTTTTGTTCCCATTTTTTTTATTTATTTTTTTTATTTTATTCATTTTTTAACTACGAATAATTGAAAAACAAAATGGCGGAACGTAGGAATCCAGGCCGCATTGTTTCGGGGCGATTTACAAAATTACTGCTGAAACACACATTTTTTAATTCTTCTATTCCTTTAGAAATGCCCCTGGGCAACGCCGGGTAGCCATGCTAATCTATATACTTCATTATTGCCATTATTCGAGGAGACGATTCGAGCCTGCTCTCGGCCTACCAAGCCAGTAAGGCATCCGATGAAACTTCCTGATGTATATCTACAAAGGCTTTTTTTTTTTAATTTGGCAGTTGAAATAACTTTTTTTTTATGTGTCTGAGTTGGAAAAGTTCAATGTTTTTGTGTCTGAGTTGGAAAAGTTCAATGTTTTGTGTCTGAGTTGGAAAAGTTCAATGTTTTCGTGTCTGAGGTAGAAAAAGTCAATGTTTTCGTGTCTGAGTTGGAAAAGTTCAATGTTTTCGTGTCTGAGGTAGAAAAGTTCAATGTTTTCGTGTCTGAGGTAGAAAAATTCAATGTTTTCGTGTCTGTAGAATGTTCAAGTGAGAAGAAAAGAACGAGTGTTAGAAGTGTGCATATCTATGTGTCTTTCTCTCAGTGTGTGTATGACAATGTGTGATTATGTGTGAGTTACTTCAGTCGGCAGTGTGTGTGTTATGGGTGTGTGTGTGTGTGTGTGCTGCCTTTCTCTCTTTTGTTTCATTTTACTTCAGTCGAAGTTTTCAGAAATAAAGGGGCCGCTTCCTGGGGCTAACACTTGATTTCTATATAAGATACACAGATATCCGAGTATTCCATTAAAGTTCTCTTTTACCTGTCGTCAAACGTTGAGTTATTAAAGAAGTTAAGAACATTAATTTTCCTTATCCCCAATTGACCAGTTAACTATGTTATAGTATATCTTTCTTGTGGTCTCTTGGTCTTATCGGATTCCAAGGCAAAAATTGATCCAGTCTGGTGGAGTATTCAGCTAAGTGCTGTTACGTGAGGTAACATAACTAGGAGAAGGTGCACCATTCCTCGTATGAGCCAGTGTATAGCCGTGCCGAAGGGATCTTATTTGGGCTTCGAATACTATGTTATTTTGAATGTTTGGTCATGGTTTACTTGTAGGGTGAAGTATCCTCATGTCAGGTTGTTCTGACAAACCCTTGTACAAAGAGACCGAAGACACTCGAGGATGGTGTCTAGTAGGTAATTCAAACTCTTCAGTAGGTAATTCAAACTCTCCTTTGTCAGTGTGTGAGTATGTGTGTGGGTGAGTTGATTGTAGACAATTTGCTTTCCCTCTTGCCAAGGGGGAGGGGGGCAAGGCGTAATGACGCGCCCGCGTTCTGTCTTGTCTCTGGTTCCTTCTCTTTGTCCCCGTGTTGTTGTTTTTTATACTCGTCAATCGGATCAGCGTGTGAATTTGCTTTTTTATCGAGAGAAAATGTAATTTTTACCCGTGGACGTAATAACATGCTTCTCGCGCGACCATTATTTTTGTGTTTTTTCTTTTGTCAAACTTTCGCCTGGAACCGATTTTTGTACGGAATGTGTAATTGCTCATTTAGAGTGTGCTTTTTTTGGTGGAAGGAGGGGGGGGCGTGGCTTGTGTGTTTTCACTCACGCGGTTGATCAATAAAAATATCGGATTGGGAGCCATGTTAATCCTATGCATGAAATAAACAAAAATAAATTACCATTTTAAATCGATATATAAAAAAAATAAATTTTTTTATTAAAACTCTGTGGGTGCTACGTGCGTGTCATCTTGTTTGCTTGTTGGTATTCATGTCGATTACCACGTTTAGAACGCGATTATCGAAATGCAATGCAAGGGGGATACACTGTGCTATTATACATTTATTTTAAAATGGTCACTGACTTTAGAACCGGTGTAACTGAAATCCATAATTTCCCCATAAAGGCAGCAGAAATGACGTTCTACATTCTAAAGGAAGGAGTTCAGTTACACCGTGTGGAGTTCAGTTACACCGTGTGGAGTTCAGTTACATCGTGTGGAGTTCAGTTACACCGTGTGGAGTTCAGTTACATCGTGTGGAGTTCAGTTACATCGTGAGGAGTTCACTTACATCGTGTGGAGTTCAGTTACACCGTGTAGAGTTCAGTTACATCGTGAGGAGTTCACTTACATCGTGTGGAGTTCAGTTACACCGTGTGGAGTTCAGTTACACCGTGTGGAGTTCACTTACATCGTGTGGGGTTCAGTTACACCGTGTGGAGTTCAGTTACACCGTGTAGAGTTCAGTTACATCGTGAGGAGTTCACTTACATCGTGTGGAGTTCAGTTACATCGTGAGGAGTTCACTTACATCGTGTGGAGTTCAGTTACACCGTGTAGAGTTCAGTTACATCGTGAGGAGTTCACTTACATCGTGTGGAGTTCAGTTACACCGTGTGGAGTTCAGTTACACCGTGTGGAGTTCACTTACATCGTGTGGGGTTCAGTTACACCGTGTGGAGTTCAGTTACACCGTGTAGAGTTCAGTTACATCGTGAGGAGTTCACTTACATCGTGTGGAGTTCAGTTACACCGTGTGGAGTTCAGTTACAGTGTGTGGAGTTCACTTACATCGTGTGGAGTTCAGTTACACCGTGTGGAGTTCACTTACAGTGTGTGGAGTTCACTTACATCGTGTGGGGTTCAGTTACACCGTGTGGAGTTCAGTTACACCGTGTGGAGTTCAGTTACACCGTGTGGAGTTCAGTTACATCGTGTGGAGTTCACTTACAATGTGCAGAACTCTGTTCCAGTTGCAGCAGCAAAACATTTTTTATCAAATACCTCATTTTGATTGGGTACTGAAATCGGACTTCAACCAATCAGAAATCCAGAATAATACACCTATGCTTAATTCACCGGTTATATAACCAAGGAGGCAACGAACAGTTGCATCCATTTGCTGTTCGTTGACGGTGACGAACACATACCAGTCGAGGATCTGCATAAAAATAGCCACTACATAGGAACGTTGTTTTAGGGGTCAATACTGTAAAACTCGATTTTAGTTTCTCATTTTTATTATTTTCGTATGCTGCATTTTTTTTTATCATCAGCATTTTATTTTATTTTTATTTTTTGAATGGTACTAAAGTTATGATGATAATATTAATCTAGATTAAAGTTACATCGTGTTAAATATAGGTGGTGGGGGTAATTTTTATGGTTCGCTTTGGAGTAAGGACTCCTGGTCGTACACAAGATGTCAATGTAACAAGAATACACGGTTTGGGTCCTTTTTTTTCAAGGTTTGCATCTATTGCTAAACCAAATAATATAATATAAACTGGCGTACCAACCCACACTTTGGTGGATTGCTACAATTTTATTTGCGACATTTGTGCACTATATTTGATAGACAATCCTGTGGAGATGGGTGATCATGGTCATCCGCGGAAATCGACGAAAGTAAATTTATGAATCGAAGGCATCACCACGAAAGATTTAAAAATGACCAATGGGTGTGGTCAAGCGAGAAACAAATGTGACAATGATCGAGAAGGTCTTAAAACCGTATAGAGATTAAGCGAAATCCTGTATATGTGGGATTGGGAAAAGATCAGGTACCATCATGGCATTGAGTCGTCGATAGTCCCGAGTCGGACGGACGCCAAGCATCGGAGCGCTTCAGGACCATATGCAAAGAGGAAGCCCATGGACTGAACGAAGGGCGTATAATTCCCTACTGCAGCGTATGGTTAAACTCCGCCTTCGCTGTCTTTAGTTTCTCTGCTGGAAGATGGCGAGAGTGTGAGAACACAGACTGAGGCAATTTTAATTTTTGTCCCAATCCAGAGTGTCTCATTTTTGGGAACGTGATTTTCCTCACAATTTTGTCTAACTCTGTCCTGTCCTCGTGGGGAGGCAAGTAAATAGAAATAGTAAATAAAAATCCATGAAACAGCAGCAATAACACAACTATTCATTTTGAATTCTCGTTTTTTTTAAATTTATATTGAATAAAGTTCAGTTTCAGTATAAATCGAATCGTGTTCCTTTCTTTGCTTTTTTTAAATGCAATTTTTAAAGTTTTCTAATGCTTTTTTTTTAAAGCTCTCATTCATTATCTACAGTTCGACTGTTCGACAGATCTCGCTTGCTACTTACTAGCATGACGTAACTTTTCAGTGACCAGGCCTTACTTTCGAAGGTCACGCCATAACACTGTTAACATCTTCAATCTAACAGTCTTTATCTACCAACGACGGTAAAGTTAGACACGAGACCTGTTCTTCATGTGGGAACATCCAGAGGCCCACTTAATTGGGACAAAAAATACCTCAGTCTGGAAGGATTTCTCCTCCTCTGATCCACACACAACAGATACTACACTGTGCTACTAGTCAGTAAATCCGGTAAAAATTTGCCTAACATAAAATTAGAACCGTATTTAGAGATCCTGGCTAAGTCAGTTGCTGTTACTAATCAAGGGGGAAATACTCTTTATAAACTTATTTCCCTTGAAAGTCAATTTCTGTTTCAAGGGAGATAACTTTGAATGGCGACTTACTTAATTGAAGTGTAAAAATATGGATAAATGTTTACTTTAGGATCCTAAACTCCATATTGCCACAAACCCAAAATATCAATGGTCAAAATAGAGCGTAGGGGCCCCCGATCAACCGCTCGAGAAACCACCGGAAGTGACGACAGGAAGCGCACAATTTAAAATTGATGTAAAATGAAGATAGAAGACCTGTATAAACGCTTATCTACTACTGCGAATTTATTTATTTTTCTTAAGGAATTAAAATTAAAGACTATGTGTTTGTGGGTCTACCATGAAATGGATTGGGCAAAGAAATACCCCGAAAAACTAATTTTGGACAATTACAAATCGGAGGAGTAGAAAAAAATCGTCGAAATCGACGAAACCATCATTGTTAATACGGGAACACGACGTTTTCAACGCTTTAGTAAATAAAATTAACCATTTGTATCCTGTATAAATTTACGTGTTGTTTTTTTTTTTATTACGTGTTTGTTTTTTTATTCTACATTTTCATTCAATAGCGTTGTCAGTTTTGCGAAATTTAGATTGTTTTTTTTTAATATATTTTGATATTTTAAATTGTGCGCTTCCTGTCTACATTGGCGCATGCGCACATGTGGTTTCTCGGGCGGTCTTGCGCATGCGCACAGGTGGTTTCTCGGGCGGTTGATCGGGGGCCCCTACGCTCTATTTTGACCATATCAATATGGCGATGTTAACATTAACTTGGTAAAAGTATATATTGTCGCTTCGAAACTGAATGTAGAATCGGTATAATTGGTGCCCATTAATGTATTGTCACCTCGGACTTCGGGTTAGTGGGTTCTTGCTAAAAAAATTAAAAAGAAACATATTTTCGTTACAAATTCCCCATCTGGTTTTGCGGCGGCAAAATAGACTTTTACCCAGTTAATATAACGTCGCCATGTTGATTTTTTGGTTTTTGGAAATATGGAGTTTAGGACCCTAAAATAAACATTTACCAAATTAATACCCAGATTTCTCGCATTGTCCTAACGCAGAGTATGTCTTTGTGAGGAGCTGGATGTTCCTCCCATTAAAAACCTATCTTGTGTGTAACTTGCCCTCTTGGGGAGTGGTAAGCGAATAATAACAGTTAAAGATTTAAAAAAAAAAAGAAAAAAAAGCCGATTTTTAATGTGGGAAAAATCATGCTTCCAAAAAAAGGGCACTCTGGATTAGAACAATAAAAAATTGCCTCAGTCTAGAAGGATTTCTCATTCACTGACAGATGACAGAAAAGATGAAGAGGGTGTCAAAACAGATACTACACTTTGCTTCTAGCTAAAAGGTCAATTTATAACGTATGTTTCAAGTAAATATAAAGGGAGATAACTTTTGTTGATTATCGGCCTTGAATTGTATTTTTAGTTTTTCCTGAAATAAAATTATGTTAGTTTTAAAGCCTTAAAACCTAAATTGATATTTGATTTAAACTTTGAATTGATGTCAGTCTTGTTTCTATGAATATTATCACATTCGTATTGGAGATTAGGATAAAAAGAAATACATGATTTAAAATAACAAACAGAAAACTTTTATCTACGCTCCCCTAAAACACATACATAACTCAGCTGGTACTATGCCTAACCCTAACTCAGCTGGTACTATGCCTAACCCTAACTCAGCTGGTACTATGCCTAACTCTATCTCAGCTGGTACTATGCCTAACCCTAACTTAGCTGGTACTATGCAGTGGTCGTGGCAGGTCAAAAAAGAACGGAAAGGCCTGAAAGTTTGGGAAGCTTTTTCAACCTCAAATTCCTGAGAAAGTCAACGGTCTTTACCAGCGAGAAATCAATGGTAAACGGCTATTGTGATAACACAAAATGCTTTGAAATGGTTATCAAAAAGATGAAGAGTGTTGAAAATCTGGGGAAACTTGTTGTCACTCAGACTCCAGAGAAAACCACTTGTTATTGCCAGTGAGAGTTCCGTACGGGTTGTCCAGAAGAGATGCTGTATGCTGATGATTTAGTATTTGCCTGTGAAACAATGGATGACCTACTTGCTAAGTTAAAGACTTGTTGGAATGCTATGGAAAGTAAAGGTCTGAGAGTGAATGTTACCAAAGTGATGATCAGTGGTTGTAGTGTTGTTAAAAACCCGTCAGAAAGAGGAAAGTTCCGCTGATCAGTTTGTGGAAAAAGAGTCGGGTGCAATTCAATTTCTTATGGTACCTGTAAGCATTGGGTACACAAGAAGTGTAGTGGAATTACAGGTAGGTTGTGGGAGGATAACCAATTTATGTGCAAGAAGTGTAAAACAATGGAGATGGATGAGAACTCAGATGTGGAGAAAGTACATATTTGGATGGCGAAGTTATTGAGGTTGTCCAGAAGTTTTGTTACCTTGGTGATACCATTGGAGCACAGGGTGGAGCAGGTGTTAGTGTGATTGCAAGAATTAGGAGTGGATGGAGTAAGTTCAGGGAACTTCTGCCATTACTAACCAGCAGAGCGTTACAACTGTCAACCAAGGGAAAAGTCTATCAGGCATGTGTATGCAGTGAGATGATGTATGGAAGTGAAACTTGGCTAGTGAAGTTAAGAATATGTGTTGCATGGAGAGAAATGATATGAGAATGATACGATGGATGTGTAATGAGAGTCTTGAAGACAGGCTTAGTTCTGATGACCTCAGAGAAGGATTAAATCGGAGTTTACATCGGCCGAAACGTTGTGAGAATAACATGCAAGATGATAACAGTAGTTCAAATAATTCAAATAATAAAAGTATTTATCCACATCTAAAAAAAATTCCAAAACATGATATCAGTAGTTCGAATAATTCAAATAATACAATTTATAAATCGTCATCTAAAAAATTCCAAAATAACAGAAACACCTTTTTGTATAACTAAAATATAAAAATATTCACTAAAATATAAAAATATTCACTAAAATAAAAATATTCACTAAAATATAAAAATATTCACTAAAATAAAAATATTCACTAAAATAAAAAAATATTCACTAATAAAAAATATTCACTAAAATAAAAATATTCACTAAAATAAAAATATTCACTAAAATAAAAAAATATTCACTAAAATAAAAAAATATTCACTAAAATAAAAATATTCACTAAAATAAAAATATTCGCTAAAATAAAAAAATAGTCACTAAAAAATAAAAATATTCACTAAAATAAAAAAATATTCACTAAAATAAAAATATTCACTAAAATAAAAATATTCACTAAAATAAAAATATTTACTAAAATAAAAAATATTCACTAAAATATAAAAATATTCACCAAAATAAAAAAATATTCACTAAAATATAAAAATATTCACCAAAATAAAAAAATATTCACTAAAATAAAAAAATATTCACTAAAATAAAAAAATATTCACTAAAATAAAAAAATATTCACTAAAATAAAAAAATATTCACTAAAATAAAAAAATATTCACTAAAATAAAAATATTCACTAAAATAAAAAAAATTCACTAAAATAAAAAATATTCACCAAAATAAAAATATTCACTAAAATAAATAACCGTAATAAAAAGAAATGCATCACAAATGAACGTGTACTTGATTGTCTGTAGTAGCCATTTTTTTTCTCGGTTCGATTACGAAAAGTCCTGCCTGTAATCGTCGGGATATCCCAAAAGTATCAGGTGCTAATAGACATTACGAAACGGCCATAATACACGGTGTATTCACAAGGTCAAGTCCAAGAGAATACCATTGAAAGGCAAGTAATTACAAAAATTAAAAGAAAATACTGCGTATTTGTTTTGTCTTCTATGCATACAGAAATAAATATATTAACGATGTTTCTCTGGGTAATATTACACACACACACATATATACAGGGTGGGCAAAAATAAGGGTCCTATTTTTAAAAATTCATAACTTTTTTATTTATTGATTTTTTTTTTTTTTTTTTAGAATAAGTAAAGGACCCCTTCCGAAGCAAGCATGAGCCGTATTAGCCCTAAGGAACGTACCCTCATTTAGAAAACATTATTTTTGCTTAAAAAACTCAAAACAGTGTAAAAAACAATACTTTAGTTTTTGTAAGTTTTAAGAAGTGTTTTTCGGCTAAAATTTGTTTTGTTTATTTAAAAAAATCTCGGAAGGGTCAGTCTACACACACATAAAGTTTGGTGAGTTTAACTTTTATTTTGTGGAAGTTATTCAAATTCAAGTTATTCAAATTTAAAGATAGGACCCTTATTTTGGCCCACCCTGTATATATATATATATATATACAATAAATAAAATTCTCAAAATTACATCCGAATAAGTGCTTCCCATCTACGGTTGAACTAAACTTCTTTCTGTTGAATTTACTTCATTTTGAACATTTTCAACGCTGTCTCCACAAAATCCCTTTTTCCATCTTTAAATCTTTCGTCACCAGACATTTTATCAATGGACATTCACCAACTGGACAGATTCCATATTTTTTGGGAGCTTGATTTTCCCTACATTAAAAGCTGACCTTGTGCCTAATCTATCCTAGTGAGGAGGCTAAACGTCTGTAATTTAAAAAAAAATTAAAAATGTGTTATTATATATTTCGTTTTTTTATTTAAATAACTTGAGTAATCTTCCGTTTTGCCTCCCAAGGCTAGGAGCAAAGTGTAGTATCCGTTTTGATCATATATCCTCCTCCCTCCCTTTTCTTAAAATACACAACACGAAAAATAGAATCTTCTGTGTTTCTTAAAACGTATTGTAAAAAAAAAAATGACGCACACTTATAAGATTTTATCTTATGCATTCTGCCCTCGTGGGGAGCCAAGTAAATAGTGAGACAAAAACATTTTAGAACAAGAATTCCAAACGTTTTGTAAAGAAAAGGATAAACGCATTCTACATTAAATAATAAATATATAATATATATCCCCCCCCCCCCCATATAAATATTAACATGTTTTAAATGAAAAAAGTATTTTGGATGCTTCGATGTTTCGTTTGTTTATTAAAAAGTTGTAAATAGAGTTGCATGTGTGTGTGGTCAGGTCAACCAGAAGACACCGATGAAGACGAAAAAGCGTCCCTTTCATTTGGTCATTGCTTTGGGGTCCTTATTCCCTGTACGGTCCAATTTCTTTTTGTTTAATTTATTTTTCACCTCATTATTTAAAAATGTTGCCTAATCTCTTACAGAAATCAAAATTATTAGACATTTTACCAAATCCTGCTGAAACAAATTTTGCAGAAATCAAATTTTACAGAAATTTCTAACAAATTTTGCAGAACTTTGGCCAGATTTTGTAAAAGTCAAATTTTACAGAAATTCGATCAAATTTTGCAGAGATTTGGGCAAATTTTTCAAAAATCAAATTTTACAGAGATTCCATCAAATTTTGTAGAAATAATTTTCTTGCCTGAAATTTAATGAAATGTAAAAAAAAAAAAAAAAGAAAAAGTCATGATTTTGTTGTAAAAACGAAAAATTATTTTTATTCAGAAACACCAGTTTCTGCATATCACAATGGACTGGAGTACAATTTTCTTGGTTCTTTATCCATTTTTAACCTGATAAAAACACTTTCTTCTTGAGACTAAATTTCTTGTCAATGATCAAATCATTTTACATCATTCGTTGGTGTTTGGGGTAAACTAAAGCCGACCAGTTTTGCTGTGTCTTCGACACTTTTTTCACCCGAACTTTTGTAGTAGTCAGAAATTTCCTGAAAAGAAAAAAAAAGAAAAAAAAAAATTTTTTAACAAAGAGTCAGTTTGAAAAAAAAAAAAAAAAATATATATATATTTAGAGTGCTGAAACTCTGATGATTATCTTGTTTTCTTGCTTGTCACTATGCAAATTTAATCTGTACATGAGTGTTTTAGATGATGGCGTTTAGGTTGGGTTGTTTTGTTTTACGGCATATCAACCCTTTTTGGCTTATTTAATTCTGAATCAGGTCATTTTGACAAAGGTTTTTATGTTTCAAGTTCATTAATATGTTCAAGTATTTATTCATGTTATTTGGTTTGGTTGTTTTGTTTTACGGCATATCAACCCTTTTTCAGGTTATTTAATGCCGAATCCGGTCATTTTGGTAAAAATTTTTATGTTTCAAGTTCTTTATATGTTCAAGTATTTATTCATGGTGTTTGGTTTGGTAGTTTTACGGCATATCAACACTTTTCAGGTTATTTAATGCCGGATCAGGTCATTTTAGCAAAAGTTTTTATGCTCCAAGTTCTTTATATGCTCAAATATTTATTCATATTATTTGGTTTGGTTGTTTTGTTTTACGGCATATCAACCCTTTTTCAGGTTATTTAATGCTGAATTCAGTCATTTTTGAAAAATATTTCATACCTTAAGTTCTTTATATGTTTAAGTATTTATTCATGGTGTTTTGTTTTATGGCATATCAACACTTTTCAGGTTATTTAATGGCGAATCTGGTCATTTTGGCAAAAGTTTTTATGCTTCAAGTTCTTTATACGTTCAAGTATTTATTAATGGTGTTTCGTTTGGTTGTTTTGTAGAGTAAAAATATTATTTTTGTTTTTATGCTTCAAGTTCTTTATATGTTCAAATATTTATTAATGGTGTTTCGTTTGATTGTTTTGTAGAGGAAAAATATTATTTTTGTTTTTATGCTTCAAGTTCTTTATATGTTCAAATATTTATTAATGGTGTTTGGTTTGATTGTTTTGTAGAGGAAAAATGTTATTTTTGTTTTTTGTTTTGCAGAACATGATTGAGTTTTGCAAAGGGAAAGGAAAAAAAACAATAACATCAATGTTTGGTGCATTTTTGGTCAGGAAGCCGGTATCTTCAGACAGCCTAATCTGGTAGCACCAGTTAGATGGTGGGGTCGGAAGGACGAATAACTTAAAAGGCAAAACATAAAGAAGTGGTGAGAGTAATGGAATGATATGAATAATTAAAAGAGAGTGAAAGAAAGGCAAACAGAAAAGCGTACGACAAATACTCAGTAAATACTGTTTTTTGCGCTTAAATGAAGGCACATATGGAAAACGCAATTCCAAATAAAAACTCTTTTTTATACTCATGTATCAGGCAAAAATAAGTATCCTCACCAAAAATTAGCAAAAATGATCGAATAGAATTTTAATTAAAAATAAAAATCAGTTTCAATCGTATTTTGCCAACTGCCATTGATTTATTACTTGTTAATATAAAAGACTGAGTTATCTCCCCCTGAATTTCATGTTTTTCGCTCGAATCAATGGCGGATCCGTAAAAAACGATATAACTGATTTTGATTTTTAATTAACATTCTACTTGATCGTTTTTGCTAATTTTTAGTGTAGATACCTATTTTTGCCTGATACATAAGTATATCAAAGAGTTTTACGGTTAATTTATTTGGAACTGCGATTTTCACCCGTGCAACTGCGGTTTTCATATGTGCCCTCATCTATATAAGCACCCTGTTTTTTTCCTCACTCCAATTTCTTGCTTTCTCACTGTAATGTTTCCACCCTTTGTTCTACTCTGAGTGAAAATCACCAATGAAAACTTTAACTGATAAAAATAACCCGTTTCCTCTGCCGTTGTTAATATTGTCATGCCACTCGCTTCCTAATTCCTTCTGCACTCGACACAATTTTTTATTTGTTTTATCGATGCCTGTAGTTGAAGATCCGGGCTTTTAATGGGATCATTGCGTTTATGCAAATTGTATCGCTTATTCGGCAATCTGCTTGTAAACCGTTAGTTTGAGGCTCGAGATCTAACCATGCCTGAGGTCGCCGACACGCAATGCATGTCGCCAAGTGAATTCTTGTAGCTGCTTGCAAACAAGCTTTTCTATCTGTACCAAATTTGCAACAGGGAGAAAGAAAGAAAGGAAAATAGAGAGAGTAGAACATAGGCAGAGAGGGGTAGAGGAGAGGAGAGAGGGGGAAAAGAGGAGATATAAATACTTAAATACTCATATATAGAAAACTGATCGCAAAAATACTCATATATTGAAAAATACCCACATTAATATCCATATATTGAAAACTAAATGCATTAATATCCATATATTGAAAACTGACCTCATGAATATCAGTTTTAAATATATGAGTAATTAATGACTCAATTTTCAATATATGAGGTCAGTTTTCAAGGCAGGTGAAGCTAGGGCAGTAGCGCTTGATATATCCAAGGCCTTTGACAAGGTATGGCATAAAGAGCTTCTGAAAATATGCTCATACGGTATTACTGGGCAATTACTTAATATAATTAGATCCTTCCTAAACAAAAGAAAAATCCAGGTTGTCCTCGATGGCCGTTCATCTAAGCAACATGACATAAATGCTAGTGTACCCCAGGGATCTATCCTTGGACCTCTACTATTCCTGATCTTCATAAATGATCTCCCTGATGACAGAGTCTGAGATTGGTTTATTTGCTGATGACACCACGCTTTACTCTCGTCATGTTGGCAAAACAGATGCGATCATATCCGAGGCAATGGCTGAATCCTTAGAAAATGACCTCCAGGCTGTAGTGGATTGGGGTCATAAATGGTTGGTAACTTTTAATGCTGCAAAGACAAAGCTCCTTTCCTTCAATAACTACAAGAAACCTCTCCAACCACCGATTGTCATGGCAAATAACACCCTACCTGAGAGTTCAACATTCAAACTCCTCGGCCTAACCTTCACAGGTAACATGAATTGGAACAAATACATTGAAGACATTGCCAAGGCTGCAGCAATGAAGGTGGGCTCCCTCTACCGTACTAGTAAACTCCTCACACCTGACATTATCCTGTATCTCAACAAAGCCACCATCCACCCATGTATGGAGTATGATTGCCACATCTGGGCTGATGCATCATCTACTAGTCTCTCCCTCCTTGACAAGGTTCAAAAAAGAGTCGCCAACCTAATAGGTCCCTCACTGTCAACCAAGTTTCAGTCCCTGAAGCCGCAATGTAGCATCCTTGTGCTTGTTTTACAAATACTTCAATGGATATTATGCTCCGATGAATTGGCTACTCTGATGCCCCCTCGATGTAAATTCATTAGACCAACTCGACAATCAACTAAATCCCATCCATTCACTGTGGAGGTCCCCAGATGCCGGAGAGCTTTCTACTCCAATAGCTTCTTTCCTCGTGCTGCTGGCCTCTGGAACTCCCTCCCTGCCCCCCCCCCCCTGTTTCCCCGACGGTACTGACATGCAGAAATTTAAAACTAATGTAAACAGACATCTCGCTGTGCAGCTTCCAATTTAGGTTGATCCCCCCCCCCCCAACCTTCTCCCTTTTTTCTCAGTAGCCCCTTACGTCTACAGTGGCGGCCTGCCTTGTTTGGGGTGAACTATGTTAAAAAAAAAAAATATTAGTATATATATGAGGTCAGTTTTCAATATATTTGTATTTATGAGTTCAATTTTAAGTATATGAGTATTTATATGGTCTGTTTTCAGTACATCTGTTTTCTCACCTTCTTTCTGAATAAATATTTACAATTTCGTGCTAACTTTCCATGTTTAAAAGAATTTTGTCTGACTTTTATTTTGAAAAATATTTCATTAAATGAAGTTCCTGTTCTATACTTGATGACCCGTATTTTTTGGGACATGAGCCGGCTATGATCTATTTTAATGGATGACGTAATCCCTTATGACATCATAAAGGATCTTTTTTAGTATCTTCAACCAAGTGATGGAAGAATATGACATATCATCCCTCATATATTGGCTGTAACATAAGTGTATAACCAAATTCAAGCTACATGAGATGAGTGAGACTGGCAGTAAAATTTTCCATTAAATTATTTAACTAGCGGAACCCGTCGCCCGGCGTTGCACGAGAGAAAGTACTACCTATTGCATGACGTCGAATAAAAAAAAAGAAACGGCCTATTGTTTGTCCCCCCCCCCTCTACCGTGTTGGCAAATGTTTTAAATTAAAAAAAAAAAAAGTGGTAGAGTAGGGATGGGATCGAACGCTAAAACTGGCGATCATGAAACCTGCCTTCTTAACGACTGCACCACGGGTCCGAGTTAAAAATACCCGTGAAAATAGGCCAATTAATCTAAGCTTGTTTATTGGCAGTGAATGGGAGCGGTCATTAAGTTTTTGCGTATTGCTTTATATTATGTAGTAAATTAATATCAGGCAAATAATAAATAAGAACCGGTGTTTTGTGAAAATTAAACTGTGTGTATTAGTTCCCGGTGTCGATGAGTAGAGTGACAGTACAGAATTGTTAGGGAGAAAAGTTTTTGCTGCCACCTATATGGAGTTGGTTTTTCGGATAGACGTGGATGGCGGGCCAAATGTAATATTTAGTGTTAGGTAGGAAAAAATAATAACAAATTTACTAAAACACGCTCGAGTGAATAAGTGTAGTATAGCGGTGAGTTTAGTAGCTTGTGATGCATGTGGTTATTTTCCTATACTCCGAGAAGGTATAGGGGAAAAAACGTCTCTACTTTATATATTAGATAAATATATTTTATCTTTGCACATTTGAGATTTAGCATTTAAAAAAATATCTAAAAATTTAATTTAAAGCTTTATAATAAGCTTTTGTTTAAAAATTGACTGATGATTTCTTTATTATAGGAAATTTCAAGGTTTTGATTTCAATCCCTTTTTATTTTTTTTACATGCCAAAAGTTGGATCACTCCAAAAAATCTTCCGACATTAGAAAGAAATCCCCTTTTTTTTAATTCCTCATCCAAATATTAGTCAAATATAAAAGTTTTAGGCTTCTATCTTTAATGGATAACTTTTTACAAAAGGTTTGGTAAAGTGTACATTTGACCCATTTTTCTGCCCAACTGCCAAATTTGGCTTCGGACCGTGTTTACATGTTAGAAATAAGAGGTTTTTATGGATTTACTACTGGAAAATTTTTAGCTTAATCTGTATGATGTCATGAATCATAATAAGAAGTTTCAATGTGTTAGCTGCTAAAATAAAACTTATATGAACAAAGTTGCTCTTCTGTATCGTTTCCACATGACGGCATGTGATTTTCACCAAAAGACTGGGTATATCTACAAATTATTAATTCCATCTATATTATCTTTCTTTTAAGAACTATGATATTATATTTATAAAGATTTTTCACTTATTTGAAGTTTTCATCTTTAGTTCTACACTGCTTAAGTTGGCCTTGTGTTTAGTATCACACAAACGCAATGTCCGACCAACTTTGAATGGCCATAACTCTGAGATACTAAGATAATTTTTTTTATACATCTTGCAGCACTATATGTGCATACCTAAAAAGTTTTTTGGTATATTGAAAAAAAAAAATTCAGTTTGGGATATGTACTGTTAAACAGTGTGATGATGTATGTGAAGTGAAACCTAGTCAGTGAAGGTTGAGGATATATGTTGCATGGATGGATGTATAATGCGAGTCTTAAACACAGACTTAGATCTGATAACCTCAGAGGAAGAGAAAATCTTGACAGTATAGGAAGATGTGTGCAGAACAGGAGACTTCGATGGTATGTCCACATTGAAAGAATTGATGAGAGTTCTTGGGTTAGTAGATGTAGAACAGTTGAGGTATCAGGGTCAGACCAAGGAAAGATAAGAATGGAGGAAGTGCTCAGGATGGATTTGAAAGAAAATGGATACATAAAGACCTGGCCAGAGATAGCCAATTCCTAAAAGTCGTCCAACATATGCTACCATGTAAACCAGATGTTAAACCGATGTAAAATTGATGATAAAGTATTATTGTAGATTAACACCCTCAGCTAAATCCCCCTGCCCCCAAAAAATGAGGTTTTACTTTTTTTAGGCGATTACGTGTGAACACCCTGAAAAACTTGGCAGAAAGAAAGAAAAAAATTATTTCAGAATTTTTCAAATTTATTGGAAAAAACTAAAGTGCAAAAACCCATTTTCGCATATAAATTTAACGTAAAATGATACCCTATCAGGGTCATTCCATCGTTTTAAGGCAGTTGACCAAAATTTGTTTCCTTCTGCTATGAGAGATAAAATCATGTTTGGGTTCTACTTTTTTTAAGTGATTAGGTGTGGTTTACGACCTTGCCATTTGGACAAAGTTTGAATGGCCCGGAAATGGGGATCATTTTACATTAAATTGATATGCAAAACTGATTCCCCACTCTAAATTCTAAAATAATTGTGTATTTTTTTCGGCTTTTTTACTTTCTGACAATTTTTCAGTGTGTTCACATGTAATCGCCTAAAAAAAATTATTTCATTTTCTTTGGGGGGGGGGGTGTCAATCTACAAATTTACTGATGATGATGATGATGATGATAATGATGATATAAATATGCCAAAAATGGTGTACCTGGTGTTTGCGTGTGCTCTGTAGATATAAAAGGTAAGTGTTAGCTTGGTAAATCAAATCCATCTTGTCTCGGCAGTACTTCTCGCTTGTCACATTGTGTTTTTGGAACTGATCTTTCAAATACATATAAGCTGGAGCATCATGGAACTTTCCCTGGAATGGAAAAATTAAATGCAATCACTCATAGAGTTAGCGTAATAAATTCATAGCAATGTCAAATTTTTTGAAAATTTTTTAAAGAGATGACTTTTTGAACCATAGTGAATCATATTCCATAAAAAAATTGTTTTTAAATTTCCTAAGGAGATGACTTTTTGAACCATAGTGAATCATATTCCCAAAAAAAATTTTGAAAATTTCTTAAGGAGATGACTTTTTGAACCATAGTGAATCATATTCCATAAAAAATTTTGAAAATTTCTTAAGGAGATGACTTTTTGAACCATAGTGAATCATATTCCATAAAAAAATTTTGAAAATTTCTTAAGGAGATGACTTTTTGAACCATAGTGAATCATATTCCATAAAAAAATTTTGAAAATTTCTTAAGGAGATGACATTTTGAACCATAGTGAATCATATTTCATAAAAAAATTTTGAAAATTTCTTAAGGAGATGACTTTTTGAACCATAGTGAATCATATTCCATAAAAAAATTTTAGAGAAAAAAAATTGGGTATTCGGAGGAGTGGAGCGAGGATCAGAAAAATGTTTCTTTCTTGAGGCGCCGGACAGAAGAGACAGCTATATTATAGAAAATTCTTCTCGGTACACACATTGTTTCAGATGGTTGGTCGTCATATGGTAAATTGGCGAACATTGGTGGTGGAATATACACGCATTCTGTAGTGAACAACTCAAGGAATTTTGTTGACTCAGACGATGTCGACACTCACACCCAGACAGTGGAAGGATTTTGGATGATTCTTTACTTTCACGACGACATGTAAGGCCTCTCTTAAAAAAAAAATAGCTGAAGAAATGTATAAACTTTGTTATGTATTTACGTGGTAGCTGAAAAGAAGACTGTACACCAAAAATTACAAATTCATCCAGTATTTACTAAATAAAAAATTATTTTATCTATCAAACGCCATTTTGAGTTTTCCCGAAAACAAAATTTGAGTTATCTCCCTTGCCTAATAAGTAAGTATAAATGTCTACAAACATGAGAGATCGTTTTTTCTTTTCTTTATCTTATAATTTAATAAATACTGGATGCATTTGTGTCATTTTTTCCGTACTATCTTATTTTCAGCTAACACGTAAATACATAACAAAGTTTATACATTTTTTTGAATATTTTAATGTCGTAGTGAAAGTAAAGCACAGGATTTTGGATGCACTGTAAACGAAAGTTGAGACGACAGTGGGGAACGAATGAACCCTATCTATATGAGCATGCCTGGCGATGGAGTGTGCGTGGTATGGATGTCCTTGCGGTATTGATAGTAACTATCTTTGGAGAATATCCAATGTAAAAACTGTAATGTATTTTTTTACTTGTTCATATGAGTGCTAATCTCAGAAAAAATAATTTAGGAAATAAACAATTGTCATCCAAAAAATTTGTTCAAAAAATGTTTTTGTCGAAAAAAAATTTTCCACTAAAATATAAGCTAAACGCAAGTTTGGTGTTTTTTTTTTACATTAGGACCCGCGCTAAAAGTGCCTCGGCATCGGTACTTTCTGGATGCTTACGTAAAACGCCGAGCAGTACCGAATGAAAAATCCGTTGATTTACCTGCGCTCAACAAAGCAGAAACGAGGCAGGATTTACAAGCGAGAAAAAACAAGCAAAAAATTTTGTATGAAATGATTTTTTTTTTTAATGAAGAAATAACAGTGATTCAAATAAGTGTTTAAATTAAAAAGCTAATCAAGTAAGTGTTTTTTTTTTGTTTTTTTTACGAAAATTATTTGTTTTGTTGTTTGTTTTTTTTACTGATTATTATTGTTGCTTTCGTTAGGGTTAGGGCTTGGGCAGGGTTAGGAATTAGGGTTAGGGAAGGGTCAGAGATTAGGGTTTGGGCAGACTCGTTTGCAGACGTCAAAAATTCAGTTATCAAATTTAGATGTCATCTGCTTATTCATTTCAATCAGTTATTCATTTTCTCGCAGTTTTATTTGCTAACCGCTTCGGGATTTTCCGGCGTTTTACGTAAGCCCCGACGCTGAGGGACTTTTAGCGCGGATCCCAATCTAACAAAGTACCGTTTCTTTCATTAAATTTCTTCTTGAAAAAAAACAAAAAAAAAAAACAGGAAAACCAATAATGTTGCATTCAGTTCGTTCGTTAAAGTTCGTTAACGTTGTCGTTCGCCAGTCTCGGAAGTGTTCGGTGAAACTCGTCATTGATGACGTAGGTACTGATATTTTCGGTAAGACTGCATAACACCCCCCCTGGCTGTGCGCATGCGCCAACAAACGGAAGCGCAAAAATTAAAAAGTCTATCGATAAGAATAAAAAAAACACACACCTAAATTTAAACTGGATATAAATTGTGGATTTTATTGAAAGATGCGAAGTACATGGAGGACCGCTGGCTTCCGGTGGAAAAAAGCTTGAAGAAAGTGTGTACGGATGCCTGAAAGGGGGTTCGGAATTAATTAAAACTCGGAATTAATTACAACTCGAAATTAATTACAACTTGGACTTAATTTATCAATTTTATTTGTTATTCAACTAATAAATCTCATTTTATTTCTTTCATTTGCAAAATTATATTGTACGAATTAAAAAAAAAAAAGAAGTTTTATTTCATTTTATCATCAAGAATTACGAGATTTCTAATTCCTCAGTGACATAAAATTACTTCCGGTTTGTAATTAATTCCGTCACCCCCTGAAAGTGATACATTTTTTTTATTATTAATATTAATTTCAGACTTTTCTTTCATCATATTCTAATAATTAACATAATACAGACTATTTGAAAAATAATTTATTGGATTGTTTTCAAAACTTTTCATTGAAGAAAATAAACAAAATAATCTTTTTTTTTTCAAGAAATAATGTTTTGGAGCAACGGAATGTGTTTTTTTTTTTTAATATAATGTTTTTTTTGGAAATATTTAGTGCAAATAATGTTTTTTTGGGAGGGTTAGTGTGGAGGGTTAGGGTTAGGGCATTTCCATTTCTAAGAAAAAAGTTTGATTCCGGAAGTTACTCCATTTCCAAGAAAAAAGGTTTTCACTATTATTAAAAAAAATGTTTTGAAAACAATCAAATAAAAACAAATAAATTATTTTTCAAATAGTCTGTATTATGTTAATTATTAGATTATGATGAAAGAAAAGTCTGAAATTAATATGACAAAAAGGAAAGTCTGAAATTAATATGAATAAAAAAAAAATTGTTGTATCACTTTCAGGCATCCATACACACTTTCTTCAAGCTTTTTTCACCGGAAGCCAGCGGTCCTCCATGTCCATCGCATGTGTTATGCAGTCTTATATTTTCTTGGATGATTATTAGGCAACTACCAAAATAAGTACCAAAAATTTAAGTAATCAGTTAATTTGTCGTTTCTGCGCCAAAATGTCGGACAATAAATCTTCTACATTTTCCGACCTCACAAATGAGTAAGTAAACCCAAATAAATTGTTTGTGACTAATTTAAAATTTACCTTAAATTATTTTGAAGGAAATACAGTTGGGAAATTAGTCCAAAACAATTTATGGCACTTGTATAGATCGAGTACACGAGTCGAAATTTATTTTAGAACAGTTCCAATGGTGTAAGGGGCAGATAATTTTTTTTTAAAGTACATAATTTCTAGCTTCTCCGAAAATGGGCGTAATCGACGTGAATGCCTTGAATATGCGCGAATTATTATATTTAACAAGTACTCAACAAAAAGTGGGGGCTTATCCTATTTATCAGAATTTATGTGGCGGCAGAAATTTTCCGCATCCCCCCCCCCCACAGAGTCTTTTTGAAGAAATTTCTGAATTCTATCCCGTTTAAAAAAACAAAATCAAAAGAAAAAAAAAACAAACATAAATTTATTTTTTAAACTAAAAAATCCAAAAATGTTTTAAACCCAAACCGATGGCTGTTCGTTTTGAAATGAAAAAATATACTATTGATTTTCCCAAATTCTATTTTCTTCAATAAATGTTCTATCAATATACTGTTGATTTTCACAAATGTTAATTTCTGCGATAATTTTATATTTTAAACTATACAAATTTTTTTTTAAAAATCTGTTAAAAAAGAGTTCTCTTTAAGCGACCCACGCCAACAGGGTCTGGTATCAAGCGAGAAACAAATCTGGGGAGTAACTTACAATCGATCTGGTCTCTATCAATATTTATTTGAAAAAAATTCAAAATTTGGCACAAGGCCGAAAAGGGGGGTGTAGGGGGGGGGGGGGGGGGGTGTTGACCTGACTAACATTCTTAACTTAACTAGTCACAATCACCAAAACAAATGTACTCCATGATTTACCTACTTAAAACCCAAAAATGACAAAATATATACATGAAATGGGAAGTGGGGGAACAAGAATGATATATGGGGATCTTTTACGACGCTCAGCAGAGTAAAAACGCTCAAAAAACAAATATTCAACAAATAAAAGTAACTGTAGCCGATAAAAGTTATTTTCAAACTTGCCTGTGTCTTTTCCAACTATTAAAAAGATTTTTAACCCGTTTTAATTGCTATTTATTTGAAATTTAAGTATTCGGCAGAGGAAAATCGCACAAATCCAAGATATACAATGAAAAAATAAATAAAATTAAGTGTTAGTATAAGAACCTCCCACTAAAGAAATGTGGCCGATAAGTAGTTTTGCCAGTCGAAAAAAGGCGATGCAGGTCACGAAAATTTTATTCTCACACTTCCTTCGAAAATTACGAAAGCAGACCTGCATCTCTGACAAAACAACAGATCAGTCACCTAACCCTAACCCGACGATCTGGTCTCTATCGAAACCAGAATTGAAATGGTACCCGTATTTATAGGTGCTATTACTCCCACTATTCCCCCCCCCCCCCACTCATTCTTGACTATAAAAGTCATTCCTTCATAGTCACTCATGTTGGCCACATATCCCCCAAACGCTAAGAACACAACCCGTAAGTACCCCCCTTTTTTTTCATAATATTGTTGATTTTCTCAAATATTGAATTTGCATGACTTCTTATTTAAAAAAAATGGATATTTCCCATTTTCGGAGAAATTGCGTACCAAAAAAAAAGAGAGTTATCTGCCCCTTACACCATTGGAACTCTTCTAAAATAAATTTCGACTCGTGTACCTGATTTATACAAGTGCCAATTATTTTAAAGGAAATGCAGTTGGGAAATTAGCCGAAAATAATTTATTTGGGTTTACTTACTCATTTGTGAGGTGGGAAAAAATCAGAAAATGTAAACGATTAATTGTCCGTCATTTTGGCTAAGAAACGACAATTAACAAAATAATCGGGTATATGTTACGACGCTCAGCAGAGGCGCGAACGGGGTCCAAAAAAAGAACGAGAAAGGGTTTAAAAACATAAATTTGCAACAAGTGAAGTTGACCTACGACGAGAATAGATATTTTCCTACTTACCTATGTAATTTGTTTTTATTTTTACGTATTATAAATGGGTTTTCATTAGATGTAAAAAAAATTTCTTGTTTTTTTTCCCCACCGTTTTCACAAAAACAATATGGTCGCTCCTAGTGCATTCGTTAGTAATCCCCCTCAATTCGGCCATGTTTTTTTCCCAACTTGCGGTGTCAAAACTATTGATTTCTAATAAATAGCACTTCAAACGGGTTTAAAATACAAACAAATAGCACATGCAAGTTTGAAACTAACTTTTACAGCTTACAGTTACTTTTATTTGTTGTAAATTTGTTTTTTTAGCGTTTTTACTCTGCTGAGTCTCGTAAAAGATGCCCTAATAATCTAGTTCTGAAAAAAAAAATACGCGGAAAAAATAAAAGAAACGGTACGCATGCGAGTTGCCGTTGCAGTAGATTTTTTAATAAAATAAAATATTGATACGCAGACAAGTCACGTCCTCGATGACTTTGAGACTCCGGCGGTATGAAGCGAAACCATAAAAAAAGAACAAAAATATGTGGTTATTATATACCGATGAATGAAATTAACTGATATAAGTCGCTCCCCGCCTCCCTAATTTTTAATAAATGAGTATGCATTACCTTGCCGTAGATACGACGGAATTCTTTGATTATACCACGAAAAACAGAAAGGTTTGTTTTGGTAGACGCCATGTTGCTTCCAAGCCATTGAAGAGTTCCAGAAAATCAAGGGAGATAATTAGAAAAACCAAATTCCTTTCAATTAAAAATTCTGTTCTTTTTTTTTTTTTTTCAAATGGAAATCGCTCCAGACAAGGCATGAAGCCACTTGATGTAAGGAGCTAAAAAAAAAAAAAAAAAAATACGGCAGATGCGAAGAACACGGAAGAACGCTGGCTTCCGGTGGAAAAAGGTTGAAGTGTCTACGGAGCCTGAAAGTGATACAACAATTTTTTTTATTCATATTTCAGACTTTTCTTTTTTTCATATCAATTTCAGACTTTTTTTTCATCATATTCTAATAATTAACATAATATAGACTATTTGAAAAATAATTTATTTGATTGTTTTCAAAACTTAAAAAAAAATTTCATTGAAGAAAATAAACAAAATAGAATAATCTTCTTTTTTTTCAAGAAATAATGTTGTTGAGCAACGGAATGTGTTTTTTTATTTAATGTTTTTTTTTTTTTTTTTTTTTAAATATGTAGTGAAAATAATGTTTTTTTGGAGTGTTAGGGTTAACGTTTACGGTTAGGGTTAGGGCATTTCCATTTCTAAGAAAAAAGTTTGATTCCGGAAGTTATTCCATTTCCAAGAAAAAAGGTTTTCACTATTATTAAAAAAAAATGTTTACAAACAATCAAATAAAAAGAAATAAATTATTTTTCAAATAGTCTGTATTATGTTAATTATTAGATTATGATGAAAGAAAAGTCTGAAATTAATATGAAAAAAAGAAAAGTCTGAAATTAATATGAATAAAAAAAATTGTTGTATCACTTTTAGGCATCCGTAGACACTTTCTTCAACCTTTTTCCACCGGAAGCTAGCGTTCCTCCGTGTTCTTCGCATCTGCCAAAAATACTACTACTTCAAGGTCAAAAACTAGCCAACAATAAGTGTTAGATGGATAGATTCCGACTCAGAAAACAGCAATTCTTCCTCCTTTGTGAGAAACATCGCTTTGATACGACAGGAGCGCGTGAGAAGATTCTTTTGGTTTAGGAGCACAAATGAACCACAATACTTGGATTTTGCCTGTGAACTTAAATTGAAGCCATAAATGACATTTTTTAAGTAAGTTTTAATAATTCACACATGTTGATATACGGAAAAAGGGTTGGAACCAACACGTCCTTACTTACTTAGTTAGACACGATGTCGGTTTTTAATGTGGGAAAAATCTAGATCCCCTAAAACGGGCCCTCTGGACTGGGACAAATAATAAAATTTACCTCGGTCTAGAAGGATTTCTCCCTCACTGACTGAGGACAGAACAAATACTACACTTTGATCTTAGCCAAATAGCCAAGATATATATATATATATATATAGAGAGAGAGAGAGAGAGAGAGAGAGAGGGGTGTAGATGAGTTTACAGTAAGAGAAAGAGAGACAGTAATGTAGAGATAACATCAAATGACTTAGACAATGTATTTTCTTTATTTTATCGGAAGCAGAAGCAGCAGCGGATGTTGTTTACAAGTATTCACTTTCCATTTGACAATAAGCAGTTTCTTTCAGTCAATCACAGGCGCAAAAATATTCACCTCCAAATTTTGCGCGTAATATAAAAACCCGAAAACACAGCTTTCTTCTTTTCAATTTTTCTTTTCAGACTCAACACATGTGGAGGACGTCGCAAATCCAGTCTGCGACCCCGAGACCGACAGCCCTTAACAGACGCAACAAGTAACATTCACAAACATTTGACAATAAGCAGTTACTTTCAGTTAATCACAGGCGCAAAAATATTCACCTCCAAATTTTGCGCGTAATATAAAAACCCGAAAACACAGCTTTCTTCTTTTCAATTTTTCTTTTCAGACTCAACACATGTGGAGGACGTCGCAAATCCAGTCTGGGACCCCGAGACCGACAGCCCTCAACAGACGCAACAAGTAACATTTACAAACTACTAAATACTGTGACAACACATATTCACTGCCACTCGCAAACTTGTGGGGGTGTATAACAATAAAGTTTGTTGAAGGTTGGAAAAGTTTTTGCACATGAAAACGACACAGGCGTTAAATGAGTTTTCAAAGTTCAGTGTGCGTGTGTGTGGAGGGGAGCGTGTATGTGTGTTTACATACTTGTATTAAGCTGTTATTGTGGGAAGCCAGCAGGCGTGCTTAAAAGTGGATGCTGGGGTTCGCACTTCAAGTGTTGTTGTTGTTGTGTCTGTCTTCGTCAGAGCGAGGCGAGTCATTCGGTGTCGTCAGGAACTCTGATTTCTTTTTCGATAATTCACTGGTTTTATAAAAGTTTATTTCGCACCTACTTCTTAAAAACATGTGTGGACACTTTTCCTTGGGTTCAAACTTTGGCCACATCTGTAATTACTTATTTTTACGAGCAACTGACCGCAAGGTGATTCCCTCTTCAAGAAGAAAGAAATGAAAAGAAGAGGAGAGAGTTTGCCGAACGAACCTAGAAAGAAAAGGGGTAACTAAGCAGACTAGCACTTTCCTTCAATGCCCGTTCGTCTCACTGATCTATTGATCTGCCATAATCTCACATGGCGACAGCCAAAACAAACATGTCTGCTCAACTTCTTACAGGCAAATCATCATCATCACCACCATCATCATCATCACCACCACCATCATCATCACCACCATCACCACCATCATCATCATCATCACCATCATCATCACCATCATCATCATCAGTACTAGTAGTTGAATGTCTGTTTCGCATGCTGGCAAGTGTTTGACAAAATTTAGGAATTCACTTTCAAACTAACCTATCTCTGTCCAGGTCTTTATTTATCCCTCTTTCTCTCAAATTCATCCTTATTACTTTCTCCCATGTTTTCCTTGGCCTTCCCCTCTCAACTGACCCTGCTACCTCAACTGCTCTACATCTACTAACTCAAGAACTCTCATCTATTCTTTCAGTGTGACCAAATCAACGAAATATCCTGTTTTGTCACACATCACCCTATACTGTCTGGATTTAATCTTCCTCTGAGGTCATCAGATCTAAACCTGTCTTTAAGACTCACATTATGCATCCATCATATCATTCTCATATAATTTCTCTCCATGCAACGCATGTCCTCAACCTCCACTCGTCAAGTTTCACTTCCATACATCATCACACTGTGTACACATGCCTGATAGAGACTTCCCTTGGTCAACAGTGGTAACACTGTGCTGGTTAGTAATGAATTTATATCAATAATGGAGTTTGATAAATATTGTACTTTTTTCATTAATCAAGCACTCTTCCTTCCCACTCATAAAATTAACCTCATTCAGACACACACACACATACATACATATATAGGGAGAGTTTGAATTACCTACTAGACACCATCCTTGAGTGTCTTTGACCTCTCTGTACAAAGGTTTGTCAGGACAACCTGACATCAGGATACCTAACCTTACAAGTAAACCCTGACCAAACGTTAAAAATTACATAGTATTCGAAGCCCAAATAAGATCTCCTCGACACGGCTATACACTGGCTCATACAAGAAATGGTACACTTTCTCCAAGTGATGTTATCTCAAGTAACAGCACTTAGCTGGATACTCCACCAGACTAGATGAATTCTTGTGCTGGAATCCGCTAAGACCAAGAGACCTGTAGACAATAAAAAAATAACGAAATAATCTTTAAACAGAGATGTCGCAAGATCAAGTCCAAATGGCAGGAAAAAAAAAAAACGTCTCTCTCAACTGTATAAAAAAACCGTCTCTCTCAACTGTATAAAAAAACCGTCTCTCTCAACTGTATAAAAAAAACGTCTCTCTCAACTGTATAAAAAAAAACGTTGTTCAAATGAACATGAAAGAAAATCCAGCACTCTTCTTTTCTTTTGTTCGCTTTCCAATACGCGTTCAGAACGATCTCCACAAAAAAACTCACTGACTCTTCACTTTCGCTCTCTTATTAAAACGAAAATCCGACGCATGCAAAACAACCTAATTTGCATGAACACAGCTGCCCGGATTTTCAAATAAAAATCTTATTTCACTTTCTGACGCCTTTCTCCTCCTACTCCTCTTTCTTTTTTGTCGGCAGCGAGTGTTTTCGGGTTCGTCCCACACACACAGCATACCAGACGCTGCCTCTTTGAACGGCGCCGACAAGTGTCTGCATCTACGTCAATCGACCGCTCTCCGTTACAAGACCACAAGAAAGATTTACCACAACATAGTTAACGGGTGAATTGGGGAGACTTTACTAACTCAACTTTTGTGAGGTAGAGGATATAGAAATCAAGTGTTAGATTCTTTCCTTGTTTGACAGCAGAAACGCTCTGCTGGTTAGTAATGGCCAAAGTTCCACAAACTCACTTCATCCACTCGTAACTCTTACTATAACACCAGCACCAGCTCCGTTCTGCAATCGAACAAAAATGGTATCTTTGAAGTTGAGCCTGAAGAAAATTTTTATGGTTTGGACTTTAGCAACTTGGAAGATCTTCCGGTGACACATCCCGTCGCCTCAACATAGCCCAAGTGATCTCTATTCAAATGTATGAAATAAAAAAACATATTTTTGAATTATGAAAGATTTAAAATGAAAGATAATTAAAAAAAAATGAAATATTTTGTTTGTGGTCGCATTATATAAAGTAACATGGGATGAAGATGATGAAGATGATTTTAATGAGGATGCTGGAAATCGCTCATTTCACTTCTACTACTTGTACGCCTCACAACTCTTTTTAACAACAAAATCGCACCCCTTCACTGTAGAGGTCTGTATGTATTGTAATGTCGGACGGATTTTTTTAAAAAGAATAAGATTTCTTTGTTAGTTTTAATTAAGCTTCTTTTTTTTTCTCTAGCCCAGAAAAGTGTCTACTTTTCTTTTTATCAAAAGATAGAATAATAATAAGCCACGCGTGCGTGGTCCCCCTCTGTATGTCACTCGATTTGGCGAGTGTAAAATGCAATAAATTTGGGGCATATTTGACCCCCTGGGGGCGCGAACCAGAATTTTTCTGAGGTCAAGGATGCTCATTTTATATCCAGAACAATTGCCTCTACATTTTGGACAAGTTTCAGAAAAATTGAATGGATGGATCAAACGTTATGGGAGAAAAGGGTCATTTTTTGCCATTTTGGGGGCTTTTGACCCCCTGGGGGCGCGAACCAGATTTTTCCCAAGGTCAGCGATACTTATTTTCTATTAGAAACAATTGCCTCAACATTTTGGCCAAGTTTCAGAGAAATTGAATGGATGGATGAAAAGTTATGGGGCAAAAAATGTAATTTTTTGCCATTTCGGGGCCTTTTGACCACCTGGAGGGCTAACCAGACTTTTTTCAAAAATCGGAGAATGTCACTTTCTAACCTGACCAAAGTTACAACTTCATGCAAAATTTCAGAGAAATTCAATGGATGGTTGCAGAGAAAAATCCGGATGGACGGACGGGCGGACATGCCTTAAAACATAATTCCCACGATTTTATAAATCGGGGGACCAATAATATGTATGTCTGTATGGCGGATTTTATAAAAAAATAAGATTTTTTGTTAGTTTTAATTAAACTTTTTTCCCCAGCCGAAAAAAATGTCTACTTTTCATTTTACCAAAGGATAGAATCCTTTTCTATATTTCAATAAACATTTAAAATGCCAATTCTTTTCCTCCCCTCCCCGAATTTGACAAAGCAAAGTATTAATGGTTGACTGAGAAACAATGTACATGTGCAAACGTATGAACATGTATAAACGACCTCCATGATGACATTGTGCCTGAGATGGGTATATTTACTGACGACACTACGTTTTACTCTCGTCATGTGGGTAAAACGGACGTGCACATATCCGAGGCAATGACTGAATCCTTAAAAAGTGACCTCCACTGTGTAGTGGAATGTGGTCATAAATGGATGTAACATTTAATGCTGCTAAGACAAAGCTCCTTTCCTTCAACAACCACAAGAAACCTCTTCAACCACCGATTGCCATGGCAAATAACACCCTACCTGAGAGTCCAACGTTCAAACTCCTCAGTCTAACATTCACATGTAACATGAATTGGAACAAATACATAGAAGACATTGCCAAGGCTGCTGCAAAGAAGGTTGGTTCCCTCTACCGTGCTAGAAAACTTCACAGACCTGACAGTATCCTATATTTCTACAAAGCCACCATCCGCTCATGCATGGAGTATTGTTGTAACATCTGGGCTGATGCACCATCCACTAGTCTCTCCCTCTTAGACAAGATCCAAAAAAAGAGTCTCTAATCTTATAGGTCCCTCACTATTCACCAAGCTCCAGCCCCTATCCCATCGCTGCAATGTTGCATCCTTGTGCTTGTTTTACAACTACTCCAATGGAACCGTTTTCTCTGCAGACTGTTCTTGGCCTTTTGGCTAAGATCAAAGTGTAGTATCTGTTCCGATGGATACTGAACCCCATAGACTGGTATTGTCTTAGCCTTCGGGGCTTGATTTACGCCTGTCTATGGGTCTGTCCTGTGCGGTTCTAGGAGGTCCACCCTCCCAGGCTTCGCGTCTCCTCTTTGGGGAGGAGTAAGTTTATTGCTTACTGCCTGGGGCGTCTCAGGCAGTAAGCAATAAACTTACTCCTCCCCAAAGAGAGGAGGCGAGGCCTAGGAGGGTGGCTCCTAGAACTGCACAGGACAGACCCATAGACCGGCGTAAATCAAGCCCCGAAGGCCAATACCAGTCTATGGGGTGCAGTATCCATCGGAACAGATACTACACTTTGATCTTAGTCAAAAGGCCATGGTAGTAGGCGGGGTTCTTATTGTTAATTTTTTACAAAGTAGAGGGGGGGGGGCAATAGATTTGAGCTCAGTCGAGCACCTACCATGAAAATAACGATAGAACAAAGAAATACTTTTTTTTCCTTTCCTCTAGGTTTTATAGAGTGCTCACACATAATCTCTCAAAAAAAAGAGTAAAATCTCATTTTTTTGTGTGGAGGTGAGGGTGTTAATCTACATTATACCGAATTTTATTTGTACCCCTTCGCTAGCTAAGTTGTTTTTTTTTTCTCTCTCCACAAAACGAATGAATTACGCCCCTTTATTGGGTAAGCTAAGGGAGATAACTCTTTGATTTTATGTCAATTTCTTTTCAGTCTACAACAATGGCTAACACGTTGAAGTCGGAGGAAGGAGACCAAGGAAAACTTCCCGATATTTATTCAAAAATTTGGTCAAATTACGAATTTTTAGAAACTACAGACCTCCCTTCCACAGATGCAGAATATCAGGTAATATGCTTATAAGCATTTCATTGACTTGTGTTCGCCTTCGAAATTTACTTGCAGATTTCTTCAATCTTTTTGTAGATTTCAATGGACAATGACATTATTTTATGATGAGTTTTAATTATTGTATTTGTTGACAAGGATATTTGGTCTAATTTTACGATAATCGATTCATTTAATGAATAAAAAAAGGGGTTCTTATACAGATCAGCCCCCATGGCTTTCCGATATTTCTATAAAGTCCGGTAGCGAGTTATAACAGCCGAAACGCGACCACACAACATTGAACTCGGGTTCCTGAAACGAATAATGGAAAACGAAGAAACATTCTTTTACTGAGATATTTACATTGTTGAAATCTATTCTGTTGGTCTCTCCAAAAAGGTTCGCGATCCCGCTGACTTCCGGGTTATCCTGCAGTAAATTTCAAGTACGGATGATCATAAATGATAGAATAAACTTTTTTTTTAACGGAAAATTTAGAATTGTACTTTTAGCATAATAAAATAAGTTGTGAGCAAAACAAATTATTAAATATATGTTTGTTTATATTTTTATGAAAATATATAAATCTTTAATAAAACAAACTTGTTTTCTTAATTGATATAAATAAAGTTTTGAAATGTCTAGCGCTGACAACTTCAACAGCTACCTTCAAGAATTTCTCTGGCGGCGCCGAATAAAACAAAATTATTTCGGCAATATTCTTTATTGTATACGCTTTTATTATTATATTTAAATACTTTAAATTATGTTGCTGTTTCACAAAATACAAAAGACATTTGCTTTAAAAATTACTATTAAAATACTAAGCTATTTTATTATATTTTCATAAAAAATCAAAACACATATATTATGTTTCTGTTTCACAAAATACAATACATTTCAAAACTTTATGGTAAATATTTACTATCGTACCCGCCGCAATTTACCCCCTAAAAAAGTTCAAATTCTACGTTTTTTTTTGTGCAAATGCATTTAAACAGCCTAAAAATGTCCTCAAAGAAGGAATTTTTACAAAAAGTTAAATATTTAAGATTTTAGAGTGGGGGATCACTTTCCTTTATAAATTTAACGTAAAATGAGCACCCATTTCCTGGCCACTTAGCGTAAAACGAGACATGTAACCGACTTTTGTGTATGTGGGGGAGGGGTAATAAAAACACGTAAAAATTTAGCCAATTTCGTTTAATTGTGGGTGGGGGGTATTTATTTCATAAAAACGTAGAGATTTAGGCAATTTAGATATTGTGAGGGGATTTTTTTTTACTTAATAAAAATATGTAGAAATTTAGCCAATTTATTATTTGGAGGGTTACTTATTTAATAAACCCTAACCCTACCCCCCAAAAAATTAAGATGGCTAAATTTTTACGTCCCCCCCCCCCCCACAAAATCAAAAACTGAAGTATGTTACATGTCTCGTTTTACGCTAAGTGGCCAGGAAATGGTGCTCATTTTACGTTAAATTTATAAAGGAAAGTGATCCCCTACTCTAAAATCTTAAATATTTAACTTTTTTTTTAAATTCCTTCTTTGCGGATATTTTTTTAGGCTGTTTAAATGTATTTGCACAAAAAAGTAGAATTTGGGTAGTGATATCCATCCTGAACTAGTTTTCGTGAGGTTCGACTGTCCTACGCAAACGCCCGAGTGTTGACGAGCCGAATGGTACCAGACGACAATTTTGATACGGTGCTGCGTCTGGTGATTGTAAGTTATATTTTCAAGAAATTTTCTAAAAGAAACAACACAAAAAACAAAACATAGCGAAGTTAATGTTATCAAATAAATAATCTTTTTATTTTGATACGTTGCTGCGTCCTATAATTTTTAGTTATAGTTGCAAGAAATTTTTTAAACAACAAAACAAATAAAACAAGCAAAACAGAGCGAAATTACTGTTATCAAATAAATATTTTTAACCCTAATCCTAACCCTAACAACAAAAAAAACAAAAAAAAAACAAGCAAAACATTATTATCATAGGACGCAGCACCGTATCAAAATTGTCGTCTGGTACAACTCGGTTCGTCAACTCTCGGGCGTTTGCGTAGGACAGCCAAATGCTTCCGAGTCGAACCTCACGAAAACTGGTTCAGGATCGATATCAGTACCAGAATTTGAACTTTTTTAGGGGGTAAACTGGCGGGTAAGATAGTAAAAAAAATACCAACTTTATTTATATCAATAAAAAGAAGACATTTCAACATATTTGATTCATAACAACAGATTTATTAAAGATTTGTTATATTTTCGTAACAAAAACAACTTATTTTATCATGCTAAAAATGCAATTAAAAATTTTTCATTAAAACAGTTTCTTTTATCATTTATGATCATCCGTACTTGAAATTAACTGCAGGGTAACCCGGAAGTCAGCGGGATCGCAAACCCTTCTGGAGAGCCTTCTGTTGTTGTAAAGTATTACTTTTTGGGTAATTTACAGATTAGGACCAAGCTAACTCTGACTGGCTAAAGACGAAATAAGTATTAAAACGTCGTTGCCCCCTTATGTAGTAATACGGAATTGATTTGAACTCCAAAACGTTCTTAATGTCATAATCTTTATATATATATATATATATATATATATATATCGCTAATTTTAGCCAATTTTGAAATCTCCAGATATCTGATATATTTTTGAAATTCAACGTGTAAAAAGTACTTTAAACCTATTTTCGACTGATTTTCTATCATACTGACATGAAAAAACGTAAAAATAAAAAATGTCATAAAATCGAAAATCGCGACATATCCGTACCTTACAGAAATCGCTAATTTTCGCCAATTTTGAAATCTCCAGATATCTGATATATTTTTGAAATTCAACGTGTAAAAAGTACTTTAAACCTATTTTCGACTGATTTTCTATCATACTGACATGAAAAAACGTAAAAATAAAAAATGTCCAAAAATCGAAAATCGCGACATATCCGTACCTTACAGAAATCGCTAATTTTCGCCAATTTTGAAATCTCCAGATATCTGATATATTTTTGAAATTCAATGTGTAAAAAGTACTTTAAACCTATTTTCGACTGATTTTCTATCATACTGACATGAAAAAACGTAAAAATAAAAAATGTCAAAAAATCGAAAATCGCGACATATCCGTACCTTACAGAAATCGCTAATTTTCGCCAATTTTGAAATCTCCAGATATCTGATATATTTTTGAAATTCAACGTGTAAAAAGTACTTTAAACCTATTTTCGACTGATTTTCTATCATACTGACATGAAAAAACGTAAAAATAAAAAATGTCAAAAAATCGAAAATCGCGACATATCCGTACCTTAAAGAAATCGCTAATTTTCGCCAATTTTGAAATCTCCAGATATCTGATATATTTTTGAAATTCAACGTGTAAAAAGTACTTTAAACCTATTTTCGACTGATTTTCTATCATACTGACATGAAAAAACGTAAAAATAAAAAATGTCAAAAAATCGAAAATCGCGACATATCCGTACCTTACAGAAATCGCTAATTTTCGCCAATTTTGAAATCTCCGGATATCTGATATATTTTTGAAATTCGTGTAAAAAGTACTTTAAACCTATTTTCGACTGATTTTCTATCATACTGACATGAAAAAACGTAAAAATAAAAAATGTCAAAAAATCGAAAATCGCGACATATCCGTACCTTACAGAAATCGCTAATTTTCGCCAATTTTGAAATCTCCAGATATCTGATATATTTTTGAAATTCAACGTGTAAAAAGTACTTTAAACCTATTTTCGACTGATTTTCTATCATACTGACATGAAATAACGTAAAAATAAAACATGTCCAAAAATCGAAAATCGCGACATATCCGTACCTTACAGAAATCGCTAATTTTCGCCAATTTTGAAATCTCCAGATATCTGATATATTTTTGAAATTCAACGTGTAAAAAGTACTTTAAACCTATTTTCGACTGATTTTCTATCATACTGACATGAAAAAACGTAAAAATAAAAAATGTCAAAAAATCGAAAATCGCGACATATCCGTACCTTACAGAAATCGCTAATTTTCGCCAATTTTGAAATCTCCAGATATCTGATATATTTTTGAAATTCAACGTGTAAAAAGTACTTTAAACCTATTTTCGACTGATTTTCTATCATACTGACATGAAAAAACGTAAAAATAAAAAATGTCAAAAAATCGAAAATCGCGACATATCCGCGCCTTACAGAAATCGCTAATTTTAGCCAATTTTGAAATCTCTGGATATCTGATATATTTTTGAAATTCAACGTGTAAAAAGTACTTTAAACCTATTTTCGACTGATTTTCTATCATACTGACATGAAAAAACGTAAAATTAAAAAATGTCCAAAAATCAAAAATCGCGACATATCCGCGCCTTACAGAAATCGCTAATTTTAGCCAATTTTGAAATCTCTGGATATCTGATATATTTTTGAAATTCAACGTGTAAAAAGTACTTTAAACCTATTTTCGACTGATTTTCTATCATACTGACATGAAAAAACGTAAAAATAAAAAATGTCCAAAAATCGAAAATCGCGACATATCCGTACCTTACAGAAATCGCTAATTTTCGCCAATTTTGAAATCTCTGGATATCTGATATATTTTTGATATTCAACGTGTAAAAAGTACTTTAAACCTATTTTCGACTGATTTTCTATCATACTGACATGAAAAAACGTAAAAATAAAAAATGTCAAAAAATCGAAAATCGCGACATATCCGTACCTTACAGAAATCGCTAATTTTCGCCAATTTTGAAATCTCCAGATATCTGATATATTTTTGAAATTCAACGTGTAAAAAGTACTTTAAACCTATTTTCGACTGATTTTCTATCATACTGACATGAAAAAACGTAAAATTAAAAAATGTCCAAAAATCAAAAATCGCGACATATCCGCGCCTTACAGAAATCGCTAATTTTAGCCAATTTTGAAATCTCTGGATATCTGATATATTTTTGAAATTCAACGTGTAAAAAGTACTTTAAACCTATTTTCGACTGATTTTCTATCATACTGACATGAAAAAACGTAAAATTAAAAAATGTCCAAAAATCGAAAATCGCGACATATCCGCGCCTTACAGAAATCGCTAATTTTAGCCAATTTTGAAATCTCTGGATATCTGATATATTTTTGAAATTCAACGTGTAAAAAGTACTTTAAACCTATTTTCGACTGATTTTCTATCATACTGACATGAAAAAACGTAAAAATAAAAAATGTCCAAAAATCGAAAATCGCGACATATCCGTACCTTACAGAAATCGCTAATTTTCGCCAATTTTGAAATCTCTGGATATCTGATATATTTTTGATATTCAACGTGTAAAAAGTACTTTAAACCTATTTTCGACTGATTTTCTATCATACTGACATGAAAAAACGTAAAAATAAAAAATGTCAAAAAATCGAAAATCGCGACATATCCGTACCTTAAAGAAATCGCTAATTTTCGCCAATTTTGAAATCTCCAGATATCTGATATATTTTTGAAATTCAACGTGTAAAAAGTACTTTAAACCTATTTTCGACTGATTTTCTATCATACTGACATGAAAAAACGTAAAAATAAAAAATGTCAAAAAATCGAAAATCGCGACATATCCGTACCTTACAGAAATCGCTAATTTTCGCCAATTTTGAAATCTCCAGATATCTGATATATTTTTGAAATTCAACGTGTAAAAAGTACTTTAAACCTATTTTCGACTGATTTTCTATCATACTGACATGAAAAAACGTAAAAATAAAAAATGTCAAAAAATCGAAAATCGCGACATATCCGTACCTTACAGAAATCGCTAATTTTCGCCAATTTTGAAATCTCCAGATATCTGATATATTTTTGAAATTCAACGTGTAAAAAGTACTTTAAACCTATTTTCGACTGATTTTCTATCATACTGACATGAAAAAACGTAAAAATAAAAAATGTCAAAAAATCGAAAATCGCGACATATCCGCGCCTTACAGAAATCGCTAATTTTAGCCAATTTTGAAATCTCTGGATATCTGATATATTTTTGAAATTCAACGTGTAAAAAGTACTTTAAACCTATTTTCGACTGATTTTCTATCATACTGACATGAAAAAACGTAAAATTAAAAAATGTCCAAAAATCAAAAATCGCGACATATCCGCGCCTTACAGAAATCGCTAATTTTAGCCAATTTTGAAATCTCTGGATATCTGATATATTTTTGAAATTCAACGTGTAAAAAGTACTTTAAACCTATTTTCGACTGATTTTCTATCATACTGACATGAAAAAACGTAAAATTAAAAAATGTCCAAAAATCGCGACATATCCGCGCCTTACAGAAATCGCTAATTTTAGCCAATTTTGAAATCTCTGGATATCTGATATATTTTTGAAATTCAACGTGTAAAAAGTACTTTAAACCTATTTTCGACTGATTTTCTATCATACTGACATGAAAAAACGTAAAATTAAAAAATGTCCAAAAATCGAAAATCGCGACATATCCGCGCCTTACAGAAATCGCTAATTTTAGCCAATTTTGAAATCTCTGGATATCTGATATATTTTTGAAATTCAACGTGTAAAAAGTACTTTAAACCTATTTTCGACTGATTTTCTATCATACTGACATGAAAAAACGTAAAATTAAAAAATGTCCAAAAATCAAAAATCGCGACATATCCGCGCCTTACAGAAATCGCTAATTTTAGCCAATTTTGAAATCTCTGGATATCTGATATATTTTTGAAATTCAACGTGTAAAAAGTACTTTAAACCTATTTTCGACTGATTTTCTATCATACTGACATGAAAAAACGTAAAAATAAAAAATGTCCAAAAATCGAAAATCGCGACATATCCGTACCTTACAGAAATCGCTAATTTTCGCCAATTTTGAAATCTCTGGATATCTGATATATTTTTGATATTCAACGTGTAAAAAGTACTTTAAACCTATTTTCGACTGATTTTCTATCATACTGACATGAAAAAACGTAAAAATAAAAAATGTCAAAAAATCGAAAATCGCGACATATCCGTACCTTAAAGAAATCGCTAATTTTCGCCAATTTTGAAATCTCCAGATATCTGATATATTTTTGAAATTCAACGTGTAAAAAGTACTTTAAACCTATTTTCGACTGATTTTCTATCATACTGACATGAAAAAACGTAAAAATAAAAAATGTCAAAAAATCGAAAATCGCGACATATCCGTACCTTACAGAAATCGCTAATTTTCGCCAATTTTGAAATCTCCAGATATCTGATATATTTTTGAAATTCAACGTGTAAAAAGTACTTTAAACCTATTTTCGACTGATTTTCTATCATACTGACATGAAAAAACGTAAAAATAAAAAATGTCAAAAAATCGAAAATCGCGACATATCCGTACCTTACAGAAATCGCTAATTTTCGCCAATTTTGAAATCTCCAGATATCTGATATATTTTTGAAATTCAACGTGTAAAAAGTACTTTAAACCTATTTTCGACTGATTTTCTATCATACTGACATGAAAAAACGTAAAAATAAAAAATGTCAAAAAATCGAAAATCGCGACATATCCGCGCCTTACAGAAATCGCTAATTTTAGCCAATTTTGAAATCTCTGGATATCTGATATATTTTTGAAATTCAACGTGTAAAAAGTACTTTAAACCTATTTTCGACTGATTTTCTATCATACTGACATGAAAAAACGTAAAATTAAAAAATGTCCAAAAATCAAAAATCGCGACATATCCGCGCCTTACAGAAATCGCTAATTTTAGCCAATTTTGAAATCTCTGGATATCTGATATATTTTTGAAATTCAACGTGTAAAAAGTACTTTAAACCTATTTTCGACTGATTTTCTATCATACTGACATGAAAAAACGTAAAATTAAAAAATGTCCAAAAATCGCGACATATCCGCGCCTTACAGAAATCGCTAATTTTAGCCAATTTTGAAATCTCTGGATATCTGATATATTTTTGAAATTCAACGTGTAAAAAGTACTTTAAACCTATTTTCGACTGATTTTCTATCATACTGACATGAAAAAACGTAAAAATAAAAAATGTCCAAAAATCGAAAATCGCGACATATCCGTACCTTACAGAAATCGCTAATTTTCGCCAATTTTGAAATCTCTGGATATCTGATATATTTTTGATATTCAACGTGTAAAAAGTACTTTAAACCTATTTTCGACTGATTTTCTATCATACTGACATGAAAAAACGTAAAAATAAAAAATGTCCAAAAATCGAAAATCGCGACATATCCGTACCTTACAGAAATCGCTAATTTTCGCCAATTTTGAAATCTCTGGATATCTGATATATTTTTGATATTCAACGTGTAAAAAGTACTTTAAACCTATTTTCGACTGATTTTCTATCATACTGACATGAAAAAACGTAAAAATAAAAAATGTCAAAAAATCGAAAATCGCGACATATCCGTACCTTAAAGAAATCGCTAATTTTCGCCAATTTTGAAATCTCCAGATATCTGATATATTTTTGAAATTCAACGTGTAAAAAGTACTTTAAACCTATTTTCGACTGATTTTCTATCATACTGACATGAAAAAACGTAAAAATAAAAAATGTCAAAAAATCGAAAATCGCGAATATCCGCGCCTTACAGAAATCGCTAATTTTTGCCAATTTTTAAATCTCTGGATATCTGATATATTTTTGAAATTCAACGTGTAAAAAGTACTTTAAACCTATTTTCGACTGATTTTCTATCATACTGACATGAAAAAACGTAAAATTAAAAAATGTCCAAAAATCAAAAATCGCGACATATCCGCGCCTTACAGAAATCGCTGATTTTCGCCAATTTTGAAATCTCTGGATATCTGATATATTTTTGAAATTCAACGTGTAAAAAGTACTTTAAACCTATTTTCGACTGATTTTCTATCATACTGACATGAAAAAACGTAAAAATAAAAAATGTCCAAAAATCGAAAATCGCGACATATCCGTACCTTACAGAAATCGCTAATTTTCGCCAATTTTGAAATCTCTGGATATCTGATATATTTTTGATATTCAACGTGTAAAAAGTACTTTAAACCTATTTTCGACTGATTTTCTATCATACTGACATGAAAAAACGTAAAAATAAAAAATGTCAAAAAATCGAAAATCGCGACATATCCGTACCTTAAAGAAATCGCTAATTTTCGCCAATTTTGAAATCTCCAGATATCTGATATATTTTTGAAATTCAACGTGTAAAAAGTACTTTAAACCTATTTTCGACTGATTTTCTATCATACTGACATAAAAAAACGTAAAAATAAAAAATGTCAAAAAATCGAAAATCGCGACATATCCGTACCTTACAGAAATCGCTAATTTTCGCCAATTTTGAAATCTCCGGATATCTGATATATTTTTGAAATTCGTGTAAAAAGTACTTTAAACCTATTTTCGACTGATTTTCTATCATACTGACATGAAAAAACGTAAAAATAAAAAATGTCAAAAAATCGAAAATCGCGACATATCCGTACCTTACAGAAATCGCTAATTTTCGCCAATTTTGAAATCTCCAGATATCTGATATATTTTTGAAATTCAACGTGTAAAAAGTACTTTAAACCTATTTTCGACTGATTTTCTATCATACTGACATGAAATAACGTAAAAATAAAACATGTCCAAAAATCGAAAATCGCGACATATCCGTACCTTACAGAAATCGCTAATTTTCGCCAATTTTGAAATCTCCAGATATCTGATATATTTTTGAAATTCAACGTGTAAAAAGTACTTTAAACCTATTTTCGACTGATTTTCTATCATACTGACATGAAAAAACGTAAAAATAAAAAATGTCAAAAAATCGAAAATCGCGACATATCCGTACCTTACAGAAATCGCTAATTTTCGCCAATTTTGAAATCTCCAGATATCTGATATATTTTTGAAATTCAACGTGTAAAAAGTACTTTAAACCTATTTTCGACTGATTTTCTATCATACTGACATGAAAAAACGTAAAAATAAAAAATGTCAAAAAATCGAAAATCGCGACATATCCGTACCTTACAGAAATCGCCAATTTTGAAATCTCCAGATATCTGATATATTTTTGAAATTCAATGTGTAAAAAGTACTTTAAACCTATTTTCGACTGATTTTCTATCATACTGACATGAAAAAACGTAAAAATAAAAAATGTCAAAAAATCGAAAATCGCGACATATCCGTACCTTACAGAAATCGCTAATTTTCGCCAATTTTGAAATCTCCGGATATCTGATATATTTTTGAAATTCGTGTAAAAAGTACTTTAAACCTATTTTCGACTGATTTTCTATCATACTGACATGAAAAAACGTAAAAATAAAAAATGTCAAAAAATCGAAAATCGCGACATATCCGTACCTTACAGAAATCGCTAATTTTCGCCAATTTTGAAATCTCCAGATATCTGATATATTTTTGAAATTCAACGTGTAAAAAGTACTTTAAACCTATTTTCGACTGATTTTCTATCATACTGACATGAAATAACGTAAAAATAAAACATGTCCAAAAATCGAAAATCGCGACATATCCGTACCTTACAGAAATCGCTAATTTTCGCCAATTTTGAAATCTCCAGATATCTGATATATTTTTGAAATTCAACGTGTAAAAAGTACTTTAAACCTATTTTCGACTGATTTTCTATCATACTGACATGAAAAAACGTAAAAATAAAAAATGTCAAAAAATCGAAAATCGCGACATATCCGTACCTTACAGAAATCGCTAATTTTCGCCAATTTTGAAATCTCCAGATATCTGATATATTTTTGAAATTCAACGTGTAAAAAGTACTTTAAACCTATTTTCGACTGATTTTCTATCATACTGACATGAAAAAACGTAAAAATAAAAAATGTCAAAAAATCGAAAATCGCGACATATCCGTACCTTACAGAAATCGCCAATTTTGAAATCTCCAGATATCTGATATATTTTTGAAATTCAATGTGTAAAAAGTACTTTAAACCTATTTTCGACTGATTTTCTATCATACTGACATGAAAAAACGTAAAAATAAAAAATGTCAAAAAATCGAAATTCGCGACATATCCGTACCTTACAGAAATCGCTAATTTTCGCCAATTTTGAAATCTCCAGATATCTGATATATTTTTGAAATTCAACGTGTAAAAAGTACTTTAAACCTATTTTCGACTGATTTTCTATCATACTGACATGAAAAAACGTAAAATTAAAAAATGTCCAAAAATCAAAAATCGCGACATATCCGCGCCTTACAGAAATCGCTAATTTTAGCCAATTTTGAAATCTCTGGATATCTGATATATTTTTGAAATTCAACGTGTAAAAAGTACTTTAAACCTATTTTCGACTGATTTTCTATCATACTGACATGAAAAAACGTAAAAATAAAAAATGTCCAAAAATCGAAAATCGCGACATATCCGTACCTTACAGAAATCGCTAATTTTCGCCAATTTTGAAATCTCTGGATATCTGATATATTTTTGATATTCAACGTGTAAAAAGTACTTTAAACCTATTTTCGACTGATTTTCTATCATACTGACATGAAAAAACGTAAAAATGAAAAATGTCAAAAAATCGAAAATCGCGACATATCCGTACCTTAAAGAAATCGCTAATTTTCGCCAATTTTGAAATCTCCAGATATCTGATATATTTTTGAAATTCAACGTGTAAAAAGTACTTTAAACCTATTTTCGACTGATTTTCTATCATACTGACATGAAAAAACGTAAAAATAAAAAATGTCCAAAAATCGAAAATCGCGACATATCCGTACCTTACAGAAATCGCTAATTTTCGCCAATTTTGAAATCTCCAGATATCTGATATATTTTTGAAATTCAATGTGTAAAAAGTACTTTAAACCTATTTTCGACTGATTTTCTATCATACTGACATGAAAAAACGTAAAAATAAAAAATGTCAAAAAATCGAAAATCGCGACATATCCGCGCCTTACAGAAATCGCTAATTTTCGCCAATTTTGAAATCTCCAGATATCTGATATATTTTTGAAATTCAACGTGTAAAAAGTACTTTAAACCTATTTTCGACTGATTTTCTATCATACTGACATGAAAAAACGTAAAATTAAAAAATGTCCAAAAATCAAAAATCGCGACATATCCGCGCCTTACAGAAATCGCTAATTTTCGCCAATTTTGAAATCTCTGGATATCTGATATATTTTTGAAATTCAACGTGTAAAAAGTACTTTAAACCTATTTTCGACTGATTTTCTATCATACTGACATGAAAAAACGTAAAAATAAAAAATGTCCAAAAATCGAAAATCGCGACATATCCGTACCTTACAGAAATCGCTAATTTTCGCCAATTTTGAAATCTCTGGATATCTGATATATTTTTGATATTCAACGTGTAAAAAGTACTTTAAACCTATTTTCGACTGATTTTCTATCATACTGACATGAAAAAACGTAAAAATAAAAAATGTCAAAAAATCGAAAATCGCGACATATCCGTACCTTAAAGAAATCGCTAATTTTCGCCAATTTTGAAATCTCCAGATATCTGATATATTTTTGAAATTCAACGTGTAAAAAGTACTTTAAACCTATTTTCGACTGATTTTCTATCATACTGACATAAAAAAACGTAAAAATAAAAAATGTCAAAAAATCGAAAATCGCGACATATCCGTACCTTACAGAAATCGCTAATTTTCGCCAATTTTGAAATCTCCGGATATCTGATATATTTTTGAAATTCGTGTAAAAAGTACTTTAAACCTATTTTCGACTGATTTTCTATCATACTGACATGAAAAAACGTAAAAATAAAAAATGTCAAAAAATCGAAAATCGCGACATATCCGTACCTTACAGAAATCGCTAATTTTCGCCAATTTTGAAATCTCCAGATATCTGATATATTTTTGAAATTCAACGTGTAAAAAGTACTTTAAACCTATTTTCGACTGATTTTCTATCATACTGACATGAAATAACGTAAAAATAAAACATGTCCAAAAATCGAAAATCGCGACATATCCGTACCTTACAGAAATCGCTAATTTTCGCCAATTTTGAAATCTCCAGATATCTGATATATTTTTGAAATTCAACGTGTAAAAAGTACTTTAAACCTATTTTCGACTGATTTTCTATCATACTGACATGAAAAAACGTAAAAATAAAAAATGTCAAAAAATCGAAAATCGCGACATATCCGTACCTTACAGAAATCGCTAATTTTCGCCAATTTTGAAATCTCCAGATATCTGATATATTTTTGAAATTCAACGTGTAAAAAGTACTTTAAACCTATTTTCGACTGATTTTCTATCATACTGACATGAAAAAACGTAAAAATAAAAAATGTCAAAAAATCGAAAATCGCGACATATCCGTACCTTACAGAAATCGCCAATTTTGAAATCTCCAGATATCTGATATATTTTTGAAATTCAATGTGTAAAAAGTACTTTAAACCTATTTTCGACTGATTTTCTATCATACTGACATGAAAAAACGTAAAAATAAAAAATGTCAAAAAATCGAAAATCGCGACATATCCGTACCTTACAGAAATCGCTAATTTTCGCCAATTTTGAAATCTCCAGATATCTGATATATTTTTGAAATTCAACGTGTAAAAAGTACTTTAAACCTATTTTCGACTGATTTTCTATCATACTGACATGAAAAAACGTAAAATTAAAAAATGTCCAAAAATCAAAAATCGCGACATATCCGCGCCTTACAGAAATCGCTAATTTTAGCCAATTTTGAAATCTCTGGATATCTGATATATTTTTGAAATTCAACGTGTAAAAAGTACTTTAAACCTATTTTCGACTGATTTTCTATCATACTGACATGAAAAAACGTAAAATTAAAAAATGTCCAAAAATCAAAAATCGCGACATATCCGCGCCTTACAGAAATCGCTAATTTTAGCCAATTTTGAAATCTCTGGATATCTGATATATTTTTGAAATTCAACGTGTAAAAAGTACTTTAAACCTATTTTCGACTGATTTTCTATCATACTGACATGAAAAAACGTAAAAATAAAAAATGTCCAAAAATCGAAAATCGCGACATATCCGTACCTTACAGAAATCGCTAATTTTCGCCAATTTTGAAATCTCTGGATATCTGATATATTTTTGATATTCAACATGTAAAAAGTACTTTAAACCTATTTTCGACTGATTTTCTATCATACTGACATGAAAAAACGTAAAAATAAAAAATGTCAAAAAATCGAAAATCGCGACATATCCGTACCTTAAAGAAATCGCTAATTTTCGCCAATTTTGAAATCTCCAGATATCTGATATATTTTTGAAATTCAACGTGTAAAAAGTACTTTAAACCTATTTTCGACTGATTTTCTATCATACTGACATGAAAAAACGTAAAAATAAAAAATGTCAAAAAATCGAAAATCGCGACATATCCGTACCTTACAGAAATCGCTAATTTTCGCCAATTTTGAAATCTCCAGATATCTGATATATTTTTGAAATTCAACGTGTAAAAAGTACTTTAAACCTATTTTCGACTGATTTTCTATCATACTGACATGAAAAAACGTAAAAATAAAAAATGTCAAAAAATCGAAAATCGCGACATATCCGTACCTTACAGAAATCGCCAATTTTGAAATCTCCAGATATCTGATATATTTTTGAAATTCAATGTGTAAAAAGTACTTTAAACCTATTTTCGACTGATTTTCTATCATACTGACATGAAAAAACGTAAAAATAAAAAATGTCAAAAAATCGAAATTCGCGACATATCCGTACCTTACAGAAATCGCTAATTTTCGCCAATTTTGAAATCTCCAGATATCTGATATATTTTTGAAATTCAACGTGTAAAAAGTACTTTAAACCTATTTTCGACTGATTTTCTATCATACTGACATGAAAAAACGTAAAATTAAAAAATGTCCAAAAATCAAAAATCGCGACATATCCGCGCCTTACAGAAATCGCTAATTTTAGCCAATTTTGAAATCTCTGGATATCTGATATATTTTTGAAATTCAACGTGTAAAAAGTACTTTAAACCTATTTTCGACTGATTTTCTATCATACTGACATGAAAAAACGTAAAAATAAAAAATGTCCAAAAATCGAAAATCGCGACATATCCGTACCTTACAGAAATCGCTAATTTTCGCCAATTTTGAAATCTCTGGATATCTGATATATTTTTGATATTCAACGTGTAAAAAGTACTTTAAACCTATTTTCGACTGATTTTCTATCATACTGACATGAAAAAACGTAAAAATGAAAAATGTCAAAAAATCGAAAATCGCGACATATCCGTACCTTAAAGAAATCGCTAATTTTCGCCAATTTTGAAATCTCCAGATATCTGATATATTTTTGAAATTCAACGTGTAAAAAGTACTTTAAACCTATTTTCGACTGATTTTCTATCATACTGACATGAAAAAACGTAAAAATAAAAAATGTCCAAAAATCGAAAATCGCGACATATCCGTACCTTACAGAAATCGCTAATTTTCGCCAATTTTGAAATCTCCAGATATCTGATATATTTTTGAAATTCAATGTGTAAAAAGTACTTTAAACCTATTTTCGACTGATTTTCTATCATACTGACATGAAAAAACGTAAAAATAAAAAATGTCAAAAAATCGAAAATCGCGACATATCCGCGCCTTACAGAAATCGCTAATTTTCGCCAATTTTGAAATCTCCAGATATCTGATATATTTTTGAAATTCAACGTGTAAAAAGTACTTTAAACCTATTTTCGACTGATTTTCTATCATACTGACATGAAAAAACGTAAAATTAAAAAATGTCCAAAAATCAAAAATCGCGACATATCCGCGCCTTACAGAAATCGCTAATTTTCGCCAATTTTGAAATCTCTGGATATCTGATATATTTTTGAAATTCAACGTGTAAAAAGTACTTTAAACCTATTTTCGACTGATTTTCTATCATACTGACATGAAAAAACGTAAAAATAAAAAATGTCCAAAAATCGAAAATCGCGACATATCCGTACCTTACAGAAATCGCTAATTTTCGCCAATTTTGAAATCTCTGGATATCTGATATATTTTTGATATTCAACGTGTAAAAAGTACTTTAAACCTATTTTCGACTGATTTTCTATCATACTGACATGAAAAAACGTAAAAATAAAAAATGTCAAAAAATCGAAAATCGCGACATATCCGTACCTTAAAGAAATCGCTAATTTTCGCCAATTTTGAAATCTCCAGATATCTGATATATTTTTGAAATTCAACGTGTAAAAAGTACTTTAAACCTATTTTCGACTGATTTTCTATCATACTGACATAAAAAAACGTAAAAATAAAAAATGTCAAAAAATCGAAAATCGCGACATATCCGTACCTTACAGAAATCGCTAATTTTCGCCAATTTTGAAATCTCCGGATATCTGATATATTTTTGAAATTCGTGTAAAAAGTACTTTAAACCTATTTTCGACTGATTTTCTATCATACTGACATGAAAAAACGTAAAAATAAAAAATGTCAAAAAATCGAAAATCGCGACATATCCGTACCTTACAGAAATCGCTAATTTTCGCCAATTTTGAAATCTCCAGATATCTGATATATTTTTGAAATTCAACGTGTAAAAAGTACTTTAAACCTATTTTCGACTGATTTTCTATCATACTGACATGAAATAACGTAAAAATAAAACATGTCCAAAAATCGAAAATCGCGACATATCCGTACCTTACAGAAATCGCTAATTTTCGCCAATTTTGAAATCTCCAGATATCTGATATATTTTTGAAATTCAACGTGTAAAAAGTACTTTAAACCTATTTTCGACTGATTTTCTATCATACTGACATGAAAAAACGTAAAAATAAAAAATGTCAAAAAATCGAAAATCGCGACATATCCGTACCTTACAGAAATCGCTAATTTTCGCCAATTTTGAAATCTCCAGATATCTGATATATTTTTGAAATTCAACGTGTAAAAAGTACTTTAAACCTATTTTCGACTGATTTTCTATCATACTGACATGAAAAAACGTAAAAATAAAAAATGTCAAAAAATCGAAAATCGCGACATATCCGTACCTTACAGAAATCGCCAATTTTGAAATCTCCAGATATCTGATATATTTTTGAAATTCAATGTGTAAAAAGTACTTTAAACCTATTTTCGACTGATTTTCTATCATACTGACATGAAAAAACGTAAAAATAAAAAATGTCAAAAAATCGAAAATCGCGACATATCCGTACCTTACAGAAATCGCTAATTTTCGCCAATTTTGAAATCTCCAGATATCTGATATATTTTTGAAATTCAACGTGTAAAAAGTACTTTAAACCTATTTTCGACTGATTTTCTATCATACTGACATGAAAAAACGTAAAATTAAAAAATGTCCAAAAATCAAAAATCGCGACATATCCGCGCCTTACAGAAATCGCTAATTTTAGCCAATTTTGAAATCTCTGGATATCTGATATATTTTTGAAATTCAACGTGTAAAAAGTACTTTAAACCTATTTTCGACTGATTTTCTATCATACTGACATGAAAAAACGTAAAATTAAAAAATGTCCAAAAATCAAAAATCGCGACATATCCGCGCCTTACAGAAATCGCTAATTTTAGCCAATTTTGAAATCTCTGGATATCTGATATATTTTTGAAATTCAACGTGTAAAAAGTACTTTAAACCTATTTTCGACTGATTTTCTATCATACTGACATGAAAAAACGTAAAAATAAAAAATGTCCAAAAATCGAAAATCGCGACATATCCGTACCTTACAGAAATCGCTAATTTTCGCCAATTTTGAAATCTCTGGATATCTGATATATTTTTGATATTCAACATGTAAAAAGTACTTTAAACCTATTTTCGACTGATTTTCTATCATACTGACATGAAAAAACGTAAAAATAAAAAATGTCAAAAAATCGAAAATCGCGACATATCCGTACCTTAAAGAAATCGCTAATTTTCGCCAATTTTGAAATCTCCAGATATCTGATATATTTTTGAAATTCAACGTGTAAAAAGTACTTTAAACCTATTTTCGACTGATTTTCTATCATACTGACATGAAAAAACGTAAAAATAAAAAATGTCAAAAAATCGAAAATCGCGAATATCCGCGCCTTACAGAAATCGCTAATTTTTGCCAATTTTTAAATCTCTGGATATCTGATATATTTTTGAAATTCAACGTGTAAAAAGTACTTTAAACCTATTTTCGACTGATTTTCTATCATACTGACATGAAAAAACGTAAAAATAAAAAATGTCCAAAAATCGAAAATCGCGACATATCCGTACCTTACAGAAATCGCTAATTTTCGCCAATTTTGAAATCTCCAGATATCTGATATATTTTTGAAATTCAATGTGTAAAAAGTACTTTAAACCTATTTTCGACTGATTTTCTATCATACTGACATGAAAAAACGTAAAAATAAAAAATGTCAAAAAATCGAAAATCGCGACATATCCGTACCTTACAGAAATCGCTAATTTTCGCCAATTTTGAAATCTCCAGATATCTGATATATTTTTGAAATTCAACGTGTAAAAAGTACTTTAAACCTATTTTCGACTGATTTTCTATCATACTGACATGAAAAAACGTAAAATTAAAAAATGTCCAAAAATCAAAAATCGCGACATATCCGCGCCTTACAGAAATCGCTAATTTTAGCCAATTTTGAAATCTCTGGATATCTGATATATTTTTGAAATTCAACGTGTAAAAAGTACTTTAAACCTATTTTCGACTGATTTTCTATCATACTGACATGAAAAAACGTAAAATTAAAAAATGTCCAAAAATCAAAAATCGCGACATATCCGCGCCTTACAGAAATCGCTAATTTTCGCCAATTTTGAAATCTCTGGATATCTGATATATTTTTGAAATTCAACGTGTAAAAAGTACTTTAAACCTATTTTCGACTGATTTTCTATCATACTGACATGAAAAAACGTAAAAATAAAAAATGTCCAAAAATCGAAAATCGCGACATATCCGTACCTTACAGAAATCGCTAATTTTCGCCAATTTTGAAATCTCTGGATATCTGATATATTTTTGATATTCAACGTGTAAAAAGTACTTTAAACCTATTTTCGACTGATTTTCTATCATACTGACATGAAAAAACGTAAAAATAAAAAATGTCAAAAAATCGAAAATCGCGACATATCCGTACCTTAAAGAAATCGCTAATTTTCGCCAATTTTGAAATCTCCAGATATCTGATATATTTTTGAAATTCAACGTGTAAAAAGTACTTTAAACCTATTTTCGACTGATTTTCTATCATACTGACATAAAAAAACGTAAAAATAAAAAATGTCAAAAAATCGAAAATCGCGACATATCCGTACCTTACAGAAATCGCTAATTTTCGCCAATTTTGAAATCTCCGGATATCTGATATATTTTTGAAATTCGTGTAAAAAGTACTTTAAACCTATTTTCGACTGATTTTCTATCATACTGACATGAAAAAACGTAAAAATAAAAAATGTCCAAAAATCGAAAATCGCGACATATCCGTACCTTACAGAAATCGCTAATTTTCGCCAATTTTGAAATCTCCAGATATCTGATATATTTTTGAAATTCAACGTGTAAAAAGTACTTTAAACCTATTTTCGACTGATTTTCTATCATACTGACATGAAAAAACGTAAAAATAAAAAATGTCAAAAAATCGAAAATCGCGACATATCCGTACCTTACAGAAATCGCTAATTTCCGCCAATTTTGAAATCTCCAGATATCTGATATATTTTTGAAATTCAACGTGTAAAAAGTACTTTAAACCTATTTTCGACTGATTTTCTATCATACTGACATGAAAAAACGTAAAAATAAAAAATGTCAAAAAATCGAAAATCGCGACATATCCGTACCTTACAGAAATCGCCAATTTTGAAATCTCCAGATATCTGATATATTTTTGAAATTCAATGTGTAAAAAGTACTTTAAACCTATTTTCGACTGATTTTCTATCATACTGACATGAAAAAACGTAAAAATAAAAAATGTCAAAAAATCGAAAATCGCGACATATCCGTACCTTACAGAAATCGCTAATTTTCGCCAATTTTGAAATCTCCAGATATCTGATATATTTTTGAAATTCAACGTGTAAAAAGTACTTTAAACCTATTTTCGACTGATTTTCTATCATACTGACATGAAAAAACGTAAAATTAAAAAATGTCCAAAAATCAAAAATCGCGACATATCCGCGCCTTACAGAAATCGCTAATTTTAGCCAATTTTGAAATCTCTGGATATCTGATATATTTTTGAAATTCAACGTGTAAAAAGTACTTTAAACCTATTTTCGACTGATTTTCTATCATACTGACATGAAAAAACGTAAAATTAAAAAATGTCCAAAAATCAAAAATCGCGACATATCCGCGCCTTACAGAAATCGCTAATTTTAGCCAATTTTGAAATCTCTGGATATCTGATATATTTTTGAAATTCAACGTGTAAAAAGTACTTTAAACCTATTTTCGACTGATTTTCTATCATACTGACATGAAAAAACGTAAAAATAAAAAATGTCAAAAAATCGAAAATCGCGACATATCCGTACCTTACAGAAATCGCTAATTTTCGCCAATTTTGAAATCTCTGGATATCTGATATATTTTTGATATTCAACATGTAAAAAGTACTTTAAACCTATTTTCGACTGATTTTCTATCATACTGACATGAAAAAACGTAAAAATAAAAAATGTCAAAAAATCGAAAATCGCGACATATCCGTACCTTAAAGAAATCGCTAATTTTCGCCAATTTTGAAATCTCCAGATATCTGATATATTTTTGAAATTCAACGTGTAAAAAGTACTTTAAACCTATTTTCGACTGATTTTCTATCATACTGACATGAAAAAACGTAAAAATAAAAAATGTCAAAAAATCGAAAATCGCGAATATCCGCGCCTTACAGAAATCGCTAATTTTTGCCAATTTTTAAATCTCTGGATATCTGATATATTTTTGAAATTCAACGTGTAAAAAGTACTTTAAACCTATTTTCGACTGATTTTCTATCATACTGACATGAAAAAACGTAAAAATAAAAAATGTCCAAAAATCGAAAATCGCGACATATCCGTACCTTACAGAAATCGCTAATTTTCGCCAATTTTGAAATCTCCAGATATCTGATATATTTTTGAAATTCAATGTGTAAAAAGTACTTTAAACCTATTTTCGACTGATTTTCTATCATACTGACGTGAAAAAACGTAAAAATAAAAAATGTCAAAAAATCGAAAATCGCGACATATCCGTACCTTACAGAAATCGCTAATTTTCGCCAATTTTGAAATCTCCAGATATCTGATATATTTTTGAAATTCAACGTGTAAAAAGTACTTTAAACCTATTTTCGACTGATTTTCTATCATACTGACATGAAAAAACGTAAAATTAAAAAATGTCCAAAAATCAAAAATCGCGACATATCCGCGCCTTACAGAAATCGCTAATTTTAGCCAATTTTGAAATCTCTGGATATCTGATATATTTTTGAAATTCAACGTGTAAAAAGTACTTTAAACCTATTTTCGACTGATTTTCTATCATACTGACATGAAAAAACGTAAAAATAAAAAATGTCCAAAAATCGAAAATCGCGACATATCCGTACCTTACAGAAATCGCTAATTTTCGCCAATTTTGAAATCTCTGGATAACTGATATATTTTTGATATTCAACGTGTAAAAAGTACTTTAAACCTATTTTCGACTGATTTTCTATCATACTGACATGAAAAAACGTAAAATTAAAAAATGTCCAAAAATCAAAAATCGCGACATATCCGCGCTATACAGAAATCGCTAATTTTAGCCAATTTTGAAATCTCTGGATATCTGATATATTTTTGAAATTCAACGTGTAAAAAGTACTTTAAACCTATTTTCGACTGATTTTCTATCATACTGACATGAAAAAACGTAAAAATAAAAAATGTCCAAAAATCGAAAATCGCGACATATCCGTACCTTACAGAAATCGCTAATTTTCGCCAATTTTGAAATCTCTGGATATCTGATATATTTTTGATATTCAACGTGTAAAAAGTACTTTAAACCTATTTTCGACTGATTTTCTATCATACTGACATGAAAAAACGTAAAAATAAAAAATGTCAAAAAATCGAAAATCGCGAATATCCGCGCCTTACAGAAATCGCTAATTTTTGCCAATTTTTAAATCTCTGGATATCTGATATATTTTTGAAATTCAACGTGTAAAAAGTACTTTAAACCTATTTTCGACTGATTTTCTATCATACTTACATGAAAAAACCTAAAATTAAAAAATGTCCAAAAATCGAAAATCGCGCCATATCCGTACCTTACAGAAATCGCTAATTTTCGCCAATTTTGAAATCTCCAGATATCTGATATATTTTTGAAATTCAATGTGTAAAAAGTACTTTAAACCTATTTTCGACTGATTTTCTATCATACTGACATGAAAAAACGTAAAAATAAAAAATGTCAAAAAATCGAAAATCGCGACATATCCGTACCTTACAGAAATCGCTAATTTTCGCCAATTTTGAAATCTCCAGATATCTGATATATTTTTGAAATTCAACGTGTAAAAAGTACTTTAAACCTATTTTCGACTGATTTTCTATCATACTGACATGAAAAAACGTAAAATTAAAAAATGTCAAAAAATCGAAAATCGCGACATATCCGCGCCTTACAGAAATCGCTAATTTTAGCCAATTTTGAAATCTCTGGATATCTGATATATTTTTGATATTCAACGTGTAAAAAGTACTTTAAACCTATTTTCGACTGATTTTCTATCATACTGACATGAAAAAACGTAAAAATAAAAAATGTCAAAAAATCGAAAATCGCGAATATCCGCGCCTTACAGAAATCGCTAATTTTTGCCAATTTTTAAATCTCTGGATATCTGATATATTTTTGAAATTCAACGTGTAAAAAGTACTTTAAACCTATTTTCGACTGATTTTCTATCATACTTACATGAAAAAACGTAAAAATAAAAAATGTCCAAAAATCGAAAATCGCGCCATATCCGTACCTTACAGAAATCGCTAATTTTCGCCAATTTTGAAATCTCCAGATATCTGATATATTTTTGAAATTCAATGTGTAAAAAGTACTTTAAACCTATTTTCGACTGATTTTCTATCATACTGACATGAAAAAACGTAAAAATAAAAAATGTCAAAAAATCGAAAATCGCGACATATCCGTACCTTACAGAAATCGCTAATTTTCGCCAATTTTGAAATCTCCAGATATCTGATATATTTTTGAAATTCAACGTGTAAAAAGTACTTTAAACCTATTTTCGACTGATTTTCTATCATACTGACATGAAAAAACGTAAAATTAAAAAATGTCCAAAAATCAAAAATCGCGACATATCCGCGCCTTACAGAAATCGCTAATTTTAGCCAATTTTGAAATCTCTGGATATCTGATATATTTTTGAAATTCAACGTGTAAAAAGTACTTTAAACCTATTTTCGACTGATTTTCTATCATACTGACATGAAAAAACGTAAAATTAAAAAATGTCCAAAAATCAAAAATCGCGACATATCCGCGCCTTACAGAAATCGCTAATTTTCGCCAATTTTGAAATCTCTGGATATCTGATATATTTTTGAAATTCAACGTGTAAAAAGTACTTTAAACCTATTTTCGACTGATTTTCTATCATACTGACATGAAAAAACGTAAAAATAAAAAATGTCCAAAAATCGAAAATCGCGACATATCCGTACCTTACAGAAATCGCTAATTTTCGCCAATTTTGAAATCTCTGGATATCTGATATATTTTTGATATTCAACGTGTAAAAAGTACTTTAAACCTATTTTCGACTGATTTTCTATCATACTGACATGAAAAAACGTAAAAATAAAAAATGTCAAAAAATCGAAAATCGCGACATATCCGTACCTTAAAGAAATCGCTAATTTTCGCCAATTTTGAAATCTCCAGATATCTGATATATTTTTGAAATTCAACGTGTAAAAAGTACTTTAAACCTATTTTCGACTGATTTTCTATCATACTGACATAAAAAAACGTAAAAATAAAAAATGTCAAAAAATCGAAAATCGCGACATATCCGTACCTTACAGAAATCGCTAATTTTCGCCAATTTTGAAATCTCCGGATATCTGATATATTTTTGAAATTCGTGTAAAAAGTACTTTAAACCTATTTTCGACTGATTTTCTATCATACTGACATGAAAAAACGTAAAAATAAAAAATGTCCAAAAATCGAAAATCGCGACATATCCGTACCTTACAGAAATCGCTAATTTTCGCCAATTTTGAAATCTCCAGATATCTGATATATTTTTGAAATTCAACGTGTAAAAAGTACTTTAAACCTATTTTCGACTGATTTTCTATCATACTGACATGAAAAAACGTAAAAATAAAAAATGTCAAAAAATCGAAAATCGCGACATATCCGTACCTTACAGAAATCGCTAATTTTCGCCAATTTTGAAATCTCCAGATATCTGATATATTTTTGAAATTCAACGTGTAAAAAGTACTTTAAACCTATTTTCGACTGATTTTCTATCATACTGACATGAAAAAACGTAAAAATAAAAAATGTCAAAAAATCGAAAATCGCGACATATCCGTACCTTACAGAAATCGCCAATTTTGAAATCTCCAGATATCTGATATATTTTTGAAATTCAATGTGTAAAAAGTACTTTAAACCTATTTTCGACTGATTTTCTATCATACTGACATGAAAAAACGTAAAAATAAAAAATGTCAAAAAATCGAAAATCGCGACATATCCGTACCTTACAGAAATCGCTAATTTTCGCCAATTTTGAAATCTCCAGATATCTGATATATTTTTGAAATTCAACGTGTAAAAAGTACTTTAAACCTATTTTCGACTGATTTTCTATCATACTGACATGAAAAAACGTAAAATTAAAAAATGTCCAAAAATCAAAAATCGCGACATATCCGCGCCTTACAGAAATCGCTAATTTTAGCCAATTTTGAAATCTCTGGATATCTGATATATTTTTGAAATTCAACGTGTAAAAAGTACTTTAAACCTATTTTCGACTGATTTTCTATCATACTGACATGAAAAAACGTAAAATTAAAAAATGTCCAAAAATCAAAAATCGCGACATATCCGCGCCTTACAGAAATCGCTAATTTTAGCCAATTTTGAAATCTCTGGATATCTGATATATTTTTGAAATTCAACGTGTAAAAAGTACTTTAAACCTATTTTCGACTGATTTTCTATCATACTGACATGAAAAAACGTAAAAATAAAAAATGTCAAAAAATCGAAAATCGCGACATATCCGTACCTTACAGAAATCGCTAATTTTCGCCAATTTTGAAATCTCTGGATATCTGATATATTTTTGATATTCAACATGTAAAAAGTACTTTAAACCTATTTTCGACTGATTTTCTATCATACTGACATGAAAAAACGTAAAAATAAAAAATGTCAAAAAATCGAAAATCGCGACATATCCGTACCTTAAAGAAATCGCTAATTTTCGCCAATTTTGAAATCTCCAGATATCTGATATATTTTTGAAATTCAACGTGTAAAAAGTACTTTAAACCTATTTTCGACTGATTTTCTATCATACTGACATGAAAAAACGTAAAAATAAAAAATGTCAAAAAATCGAAAATCGCGAATATCCGCGCCTTACAGAAATCGCTAATTTTTGCCAATTTTTAAATCTCTGGATATCTGATATATTTTTGAAATTCAACGTGTAAAAAGTACTTTAAACCTATTTTCGACTGATTTTCTATCATACTGACATGAAAAAACGTAAAAATAAAAAATGTCCAAAAATCGAAAATCGCGACATATCCGTACCTTACAGAAATCGCTAATTTTCGCCAATTTTGAAATCTCCAGATATCTGATATATTTTTGAAATTCAATGTGTAAAAAGTACTTTAAACCTATTTTCGACTGATTTTCTATCATACTGACATGAAAAAACGTAAAAATAAAAAATGTCAAAAAATCGAAAATCGCGACATATCCGTACCTTACAGAAATCGCTAATTTTCGCCAATTTTGAAATCTCCAGATATCTGATATATTTTTGAAATTCAACGTGTAAAAAGTACTTTAAACCTATTTTCGACTGATTTTCTATCATACTGACATGAAAAAACGTAAAATTAAAAAATGTCCAAAAATCAAAAATCGCGACATATCCGCGCCTTACAGAAATCGCTAATTTTAGCCAATTTTGAAATCTCTGGATATCTGATATATTTTTGAAATTCAACGTGTAAAAAGTACTTTAAACCTATTTTCGACTGATTTTCTATCATACTGACATGAAAAAACGTAAAATTAAAAAATGTCCAAAAATCAAAAATCGCGACATATCCGCGCCTTACAGAAATCGCTAATTTTAGCCAATTTTGAAATCTCTGGATATCTGATATATTTTTGAAATTCAACGTGTAAAAAGTACTTTAAACCTATTTTCGACTGATTTTCTATCATACTGACATGAAAAAACGTAAAAATAAAAAATGTCCAAAAATCGAAAATCGCGACATATCCGTACCTTACAGAAATCGCTAATTTTCGCCAATTTTGAAATCTCTGGATAACTGATATATTTTTGATATTCAACGTGTAAAAAGTACTTTAAACCTATTTTCGACTGATTTTCTATCATACTGACATGAAAAAACGTAAAATTAAAAAATGTCCAAAAATCAAAAATCGCGACATATCCGCGCTATACAGAAATCGCTAATTTTAGCCAATTTTGAAATCTCTGGATATCTGATATATTTTTGAAATTCAACGTGTAAAAAGTACTTTAAACCTATTTTCGACTGATTTTCTATCATACTGACATGAAAAAACGTAAAAATAAAAAATGTCCAAAAATCGAAAATCGCGACATATCCGTACCTTACAGAAATCGCTAATTTTCGCCAATTTTGAAATCTCTGGATATCTGATATATTTTTGATATTCAACGTGTAAAAAGTACTTTAAACCTATTTTCGACTGATTTTCTATCATACTGACATGAAAAAACGTAAAAATAAAAAATGTCAAAAAATCGAAAATCGCGAATATCCGCGCCTTACAGAAATCGCTAATTTTTGCCAATTTTTAAATCTCTGGATATCTGATATATTTTTGAAATTCAACGTGTAAAAAGTACTTTAAACCTATTTTCGACTGATTTTCTATCATACTTACATGAAAAAACCTAAAATTAAAAAATGTCCAAAAATCGAAAATCGCGCCATATCCGTACCTTACAGAAATCGCTAATTTTCGCCAATTTTGAAATCTCCAGATATCTGATATATTTTTGAAATTCAATGTGTAAAAAGTACTTTAAACCTATTTTCGACTGATTTTCTATCATACTGACATGAAAAAACGTAAAAATAAAAAATGTCAAAAAATCGAAAATCGCGACATATCCGTACCTTACAGAAATCGCTAATTTTCGCCAATTTTGAAATCTCCAGATATCTGATATATTTTTGAAATTCAACGTGTAAAAAGTACTTTAAACCTATTTTCGACTGATTTTCTATCATACTGACATGAAAAAACGTAAAATTAAAAAATGTCAAAAAATCGAAAATCGCGACATATCCGCGCCTTACAGAAATCGCTAATTTTAGCCAATTTTGAAATCTCTGGATATCTGATATATTTTTGATATTCAACGTGTAAAAAGTACTTTAAACCTATTTTCGACTGATTTTCTATCATACTGACATGAAAAAACGTAAAAATAAAAAATGTCAAAAAATCGAAAATCGCGAATATCCGCGCCTTACAGAAATCGCTAATTTTTGCCAATTTTTAAATCTCTGGATATCTGATATATTTTTGAAATTCAACGTGTAAAAAGTACTTTAAACCTATTTTCGACTGATTTTCTATCATACTTACATGAAAAAACGTAAAAATAAAAAATGTCCAAAAATCGAAAATCGCGCCATATCCGTACCTTACAGAAATCGCTAATTTTCGCCAATTTTGAAATCTCCAGATATCTGATATATTTTTGAAATTCAATGTGTAAAAAGTACTTTAAACTTATTTTCGACTGATTTTCTATCATACTGACATGAAAAAACGTAAAAATAAAAAATGTCAAAAAATCGAAAATCGCGACATATCCGTACCTTACAGAAATCGCTAATTTTCGCCAATTTTGAAATCTCCAGATATCTGATATATTTTTGAAATTCAACGTGTAAAAAGTACTTTAAACCTATTTTCGACTGATTTTCTATCATACTGACATGAAAAAACGTAAAATTAAAAAATGTCCAAAAATCAAAAATCGCGACATATCCGCGCCTTACAGAAATCGCTAATTTTAGCCAATTTTGAAATCTCTGGATATCTGATATATTTTTGAAATTCAACGTGTAAAAAGTACTTTAAACCTATTTTCGACTGATTTTCTATCATACTGACATGAAAAAACGTAAAATTAAAAAATGTCCAAAAATCAAAAATCGCGACATATCCGCGCCTTACAGAAATCGCTAATTTTAGCCAATTTTGAAATCTCTGGATATCTGATATATTTTTGAAATTCAACGTGTAAAAAGTACTTTAAACCTATTTTCGACTGATTTTCTATCATACTGACATGAAAAAACGTAAAAATAAAAAATGTCAAAAAATCGAAAATCGCGACATATCCGTACCTTACAGAAATCGCTAATTTTCGCCAATTTTGAAATCTCTGGATATCTGATATATTTTTGATATTCAACATGTAAAAAGTACTTTAAACCTATTTTCGACTGATTTTCTATCATACTGACATGAAAAAACGTAAAAATAAAAAATGTCAAAAAATCGAAAATCGCGACATATCCGTACCTTAAAGAAATCGCTAATTTTCGCCAATTTTGAAATCTCCAGATATCTGATATATTTTTGAAATTCAACGTGTAAAAAGTACTTTAAACCTATTTTCGACTGATTTTCTATCATACTGACATGAAAAAACGTAAAAATAAAAAATGTCAAAAAATCGAAAATCGCGAATATCCGCGCCTTACAGAAATCGCTAATTTTTGCCAATTTTTAAATCTCTGGATATCTGATATATTTTTGAAATTCAACGTGTAAAAAGTACTTTAAACCTATTTTCGACTGATTTTCTATCATACTGACATGAAAAAACGTAAAAATAAAAAATGTCCAAAAATCGAAAATCGCGACATATCCGTACCTTACAGAAATCGCTAATTTTCGCCAATTTTGAAATCTCCAGATATCTGATATATTTTTGAAATTCAATGTGTAAAAAGTACTTTAAACCTATTTTCGACTGATTTTCTATCATACTGACATGAAAAAACGTAAAAATAAAAAATGTCAAAAAATCGAAAATCGCGACATATCCGTACCTTACAGAAATCGCTAATTTTCGCCAATTTTGAAATCTCCAGATATCTGATATATTTTTGAAATTCAACGTGTAAAAAGTACTTTAAACCTATTTTCGACTGATTTTCTATCATACTGACATGAAAAAACGTAAAATTAAAAAATGTCCAAAAATCAAAAATCGCGACATATCCGCGCCTTACAGAAATCGCTAATTTTAGCCAATTTTGAAATCTCTGGATATCTGATATATTTTTGAAATTCAACGTGTAAAAAGTACTTTAAACCTATTTTCGACTGATTTTCTATCATACTGACATGAAAAAACGTAAAATTAAAAAATGTCCAAAAATCAAAAATCGCGACATATCCGCGCCTTACAGAAATCGCTAATTTTAGCCAATTTTGAAATCTCTGGATATCTGATATATTTTTGAAATTCAACGTGTAAAAAGTACTTTAAACCTATTTTCGACTGATTTTCTATCATACTGACATGAAAAAACGTAAAAATAAAAAATGTCCAAAAATCGAAAATCGCGACATATCAGTACCTTACAGAAATCGCTAATTTTCGCCAATTTTGAAATCTCCAGATATCTGATATATTTTTGAAATTCAACGTGTAAAAAGTACTTTAAACCTATTTTCGACTGCTTTTCTATCATACTGACATGAAAAAACGTAAAAATAAAAAATGTCCAAAAATCGAAAATCGCGACATATCCGTACCTTACAGAAATCGCTAATTTTCGCCAATTTTGAAATCTCCAGATATCTGATATATTTTTGAAATTCAACGTGTAAAAAGTACTTTAAACCTATTTTCGACTGATTTTCTATCATACTGACATGAAAAAACGTAAAAATAAAAAATATCGAAAAATCGAAAATCGCGACATATCCGCGCCTTACAGAAATCGCTAATTTTAGCCAATTTTGAAATCTCCGGATATCTGATATATTTTTGAAATTCAACGTGTAAAAAGTACTTTAAACCTATTTTCGACTGCTTTTCTATCATACTGACATGAAAAAACGTAAAAATAAAAAATGTCAAAAAATCGAAAATCGCGACATATCAGTACCTTACAGAAATCGCTAATTTTCGCCAATTTTGAAATCTCCAGATATCTGATATATTTTTGAAATTCAACGTGTAAAAAGTACTTTAAACCTATTTTCGACTGCTTTTCTATCATACTGACATGAAAAACGTGAAAATAAAAAATGTCCAAAAATCGAAAATCGCGACATATCCGCGCCTTACAGAAATCGCTAATTTTAGCCAATTTTGAAATCTCCAGATATCTGATATATTTGTAAATTCAACGTGTAAAAAGTACTTTAAACCTATTTTCGACTGATTTTCTATCATACTGACATGAAAAAACGTAAAAATAAAAAATGTCCAAAAATCGAAAATCGCGACATATCCGTACCTTACAGAAATCGCTAATTTTAGCCAATTTTGAAATCTCTGGATATCTAATATATTTTTGAAATTCAACGTGTAAAAAGTACTTTAAACCTATTTTCGACTGCTTTTCTATCATACTGACATGAAAAAACGTAAAAATAAAAAATGTCCAAAAATCGAAAATCGCGACATATCCGTACCTTACAGAAATCGCTAATTTTCGCCAATTTTGAAATCTCCAGATATCTGATATATTTTTGAAATTCAACGTGTAAAAAGTACTTTAAACCTATTTTCGACTGATTTTCTATCATACTGACATGAAAAACGTAAAAATAAAAAATGTCCAAAAATCGAAAATCGCGACATATCCACGCCTTACAGAAATCGCTAATTTTAGCCAATTTTGAAATCTCCAGATATCTGATATATTTGTAAATTCAACGTGTAAAAAGTACTTTAAACCTATTTTCGACTGATTTTCTATCATACTGACATGAAAAAACGTAAAAATAAAAAATGTCCAAAAATCGAAAATCGCGACATATTCGCCAATTTTGAAATCTCCAGATATCTGATATATTTTTGAAATTCAACGTGTAAAAAGTACTTTAAACCTATTTTCGACTGATTTTCTATCATACTGACATGAAAAAACGTAAAAATGAAAAATGTCAAAAAATCGAAAATCGCGACATATCCGCGCCTTACAGAAATCGCTAATTTTCGCCAATTTTGAAATCTCCAGATATCTGATATATTTTTGAAATTCAACGTGTAAAAAGTACTTTAAACCTATTTTCGACTGATTTTCTATCATACTGACATGAAAAAACGTAAAAATAAAAAATATCGAAAAATCGAAAATCGCGACATATCCGCGCCTTACAGAAATCGCTAATTTTAGCCAATTTTGAAATCTCCGGATATCTGATATATTTTTGAAATTCAACGTGTAAAAAGTACTTTAAACCTATTTTCGACTGCTTTTCTATCATACTGACATGAAAAAACGTAAAAATAAAAAATGTCAAAAAATCGAAAATCGCGACATATCAGTACCTTACAGAAATCGCTAATTTTCGCCAATTTTGAAATCTCCAGATATCTGATATATTTTTGAAATTCAACGTGTAAAAAGTACTTTAAACCTATTTTCGACTGCTTTTCTATCATACTGACATGAAAAAACGTAAAAATAAAAAATGTCCAAAAATCGAAAATCGCGACATATCCGTACCTTACAGAAATCGCTAATTTTCGCCAATTTTGAAATCTCCAGATATCTGATATATTTTTGAAATTCAACGTGTAAAAAGTACTTTAAACCTATTTTCGACTGATTTTCTATCATACTGACATGAAAAAACGTAAAAATAAAAAATATCGAAAAATCGAAAATCGCGACATATCCGCGCCTTACAGAAATCGCTAATTTTAGCCAATTTTGAAATCTCCGGATATCTGATATATTTTTGAAATTCAACGTGTAAAAAGTACTTTAAACCTATTTTCGACTGCTTTTCTATCATACTGACATGAAAAAACGTAAAAATAAAAAATGTCAAAAAATCGAAAATCGCGACATATCAGTACCTTACAGAAATCGCTAATTTTCGCCAATTTTGAAATCTCCAGATATCTGATATATTTTTGAAATTCAACGTGTAAAAAGTACTTTAAACCTATTTTCGACTGCTTTTCTATCATACTGACATGAAAAACGTGAAAATAAAAAATGTCCAAAAATCGAAAATCGCGACATATCCGCGCCTTACAGAAATCGCTAATTTTAGCCAATTTTGAAATCTCCAGATATCTGATATATTTGTAAATTCAACGTGTAAAAAGTACTTTAAACCTATTTTCGACTGATTTTCTATCATACTGACATGAAAAAACGTAAAAATAAAAAATGTCCAAAAATCGAAAATCGCGACATATCCGTACCTTACAGAAATCGCTAATTTTAGCCAATTTTGAAATCTCTGGATATCTAATATATTTTTGAAATTCAACGTGTAAAAAGTACTTTAAACCTATTTTCGACTGCTTTTCTATCATACTGACATGAAAAAACGTAAAAATAAAAAATGTCCAAAAATCGAAAATCGCGACATATCCGTACCTTACAGAAATCGCTAATTTTCGCCAATTTTGAAATCTCCAGATATCTGATATATTTTTGAAATTCAACGTGTAAAAAGTACTTTAAACCTATTTTCGACTGATTTTCTATCATACTGACATGAAAAACGTAAAAATAAAAAATGTCCAAAAATCGAAAATCGCGACATATCCACGCCTTACAGAAATCGCTAATTTTAGCCAATTTTGAAATCTCCAGATATCTGATATATTTGTAAATTCAACGTGTAAAAAGTACTTTAAACCTATTTTCGACTGATTTTCTATCATACTGACATGAAAAAACGTAAAAATAAAAAATGTCCAAAAATCGAAAATCGCGACATATTCGCCAATTTTGAAATCTCCAGATATCTGATATATTTTTGAAATTCAACGTGTAAAAAGTACTTTAAACCTATTTTCGACTGATTTTCTATCATACTGACATGAAAAAACGTAAAAATAAAAAATGTCCAAAAATCGAAAATCGCGACATATCCGTACCTTACAGAAATCGCTAATTTTCGCCAATTTTGAAATCTCCGGATATCTGATATATTTTTGAAATTCAACGTGTAAAAAGTACTTTAAACCTATTTTCGACTGATTTTCTATCATACTGACATGAAAAAACGTAAAAATGAAAAATGTCAAAAAATCGAAAATCGCGACATATCCGTACCTTACAGAAATCGCTAATTTTCGCCAATTTTGAAATCTCCAGATATCTGATATATTTTTGAAATTCAACGTGTAAAAAGTACTTTAAACCTATTTTCGACTGCTTTTCTATCATACTGACATGAAAAAACGTAAAAATAAAAAATGTCCAAAAATCGAAAATCGCGACATATCCGCGCCTTACAGAAATCGCTAATTTTCGCCAATTTTGAAATCTCCAGATATCTGATATATTTTTGAAATTCAACGTGTAAAAAGTACTTTAAACCTATTTTCGACTGATTTTCTATCATACTGACATGAAAAAACGTAAAAATGAAAAATGTCAAAAAATCGAAAATCGCGACATATCCGCGCCTTACAGAAATCGCTAATTTTCGCCAATTTTGAAATCTCCAGATATCTGATATATTTTTGAAATTCAACGTGTAAAAAGTACTTTAAACCTATTTTCGACTGATTTTCTATCATACTGACATGAAAAAACGTAAAAATAAAAAATATCGAAAAATCGAAAATCGCGACATATCCGCGCCTTACAGAAATCGCTAATTTTAGCCAATTTTGAAATCTCCGGATATCTGATATATTTTTGAAATTCAACGTGTAAAAAGTACTTTAAACCTATTTTCGACTGCTTTTCTATCATACTGACATGAAAAAACGTAAAAATAAAAAATGTCAAAAAATCGAAAATCGCGACATATCAGTACCTTACAGAAATCGCTAATTTTCGCCAATTTTGAAATCTCCAGATATCTGATATATTTTTGAAATTCAACGTGTAAAAAGTACTTTAAACCTATTTTCGACTGCTTTTCTATCATACTGACATGAAAAAACGTAAAAATAAAAAATGTCCAAAAATCGAAAATCGCGACATATCCGTACCTTACAGAAATCGCTAATTTTCGCCAATTTTGAAATCTCCAGATATCTGATATATTTTTGAAATTCAACGTGTAAAAAGTACTTTAAACCTATTTTCGACTGATTTTCTATCATACTGACATGAAAAAACGTAAAAATAAAAAATATCGAAAAATCGAAAATCGCGACATATCCGCGCCTTACAGAAATCGCTAATTTTAGCCAATTTTGAAATCTCTGGATATCTGATATATTTTTGAAATTCAACGTGTAAAAAGTACTTTAAACCTATTTTCGACTGCTTTTCTATCATACTGACATGAAAAAACGTAAAAATAAAAAATGTCCAAAAATCGAAAATCGCGACATATCCGTACCTTACAGAAATCGCTAATTTTCGCCAATTTTGAAATCTCCAGATATCTGATATATTTTTGAAATTCAACGTGTAAAAAGTACTTTAAACCTATTTTCGACTGATTTTCTATCATACTGACATGAAAAACGTAAAAATAAAAAATGTCCAAAAATCGAAAATCGCGACATATCCACGCCTTACAGAAATCGCTAATTTTAGCCAATTTTGAAATCTCCAGATATCTGATATATTTGTAAATTCAACGTGTAAAAAGTACTTTAAACCTATTTTCGACTGATTTTCTATCATACTGACATGAAAAAACGTAAAAATAAAAAATGTCCAAAAATCGAAAATCGCGACATATTCGCCAATTTTGAAATCTCCAGATATCTGATATATTTTTGAAATTCAACGTGTAAAAAGTACTTTAAACCTATTTTCGACTGATTTTCTATCATACTGACATGAAAAAACGTAAAAATAAAAAATGTCCAAAAATCGAAAATCGCGACATATCCGTACCTTACAGAAATCGCTAATTTTCGCCAATTTTGAAATCTCCGGATATCTGATATATTTTTGAAATTCAACGTGTAAAAAGTACTTTAAACCTATTTTCGACTGATTTTCTATCATACTGACATGAAAAAACGTAAAAATGAAAAATGTCAAAAAATCGAAAATCGCGACATATCCGTACCTTACAGAAATCGCTAATTTTCGCCAATTTTGAAATCTCCAGATATCTGATATATTTTTGAAATTCAACGTGTAAAAAGTACTTTAAACCTATTTTCGACTGATTTTCTATCATACTGACATGAAAAAACGTAAAAATAAAAAATGTCAAAAAATCGAAAATCGCGACATATCCGTACCTTACAGAAATCGCTAATTTTCGCCAATTTTGAAATCTCCAGATATCTGATATATTTTTGAAATTCAACATGTAAAAAGTACTTTAAACCTATTTTCGACTGATTTTCTATCATACTGACATGAAAAAACGTAAAAATAAAAAATATCGAAAAATCGAAAATCGCGACATATCCGCACCTTACAGAAATCGCTAATTTTAGCCAATTTTGAAATCTCCGGATATCTGATATATTTTTGAAATTCAACGTGTAAAAAGTACTTTAAACCTATTTTCGACTGCTTTTCTATCATACTGACATGAAAAAACGTAAAAATAAAAAATGTCAAAAAATCGAAAATCGCGACATATCCGTACCTTACAGAAATCGCTAATTTTCGCCAATTTTGAAATCTCCAGATATCTGATATATTTTTGAAATTCAACGTGTAAAGAGTACTTTAAACCTATTTTCGACTGATTTTCTATCATACTGACATGAAAAAACGTAAAAATAAAAAATGTCAAAAAATCGAAAATCGCGACATATCCGTACCTTACAGAAATCGCTAATTTTTGACAATTTTGAAATCTCCAGATATCTGATATATTTTTGAAATTAAACGTGTAAAAAGTACTTTAAACCTATTTTCGACTGATTTTCTATCATACTGACATGAAAAAACGTAAAATTAAAAAATGTCCAAAAATCGAAAATCGCGACATATCCGTACCTTACAGAAATCGCTAATTTTCGCCAATTTTGAAATCTCCAGATATCTGATATATTTTTGAAATTCAACGTGTAAAAAGTACTTTAAACCTATTTTCGACTGATTTTCTATCATACTGACATGAAAAAACGTAAAAATAAAAAATGTCAAAAAATCGAAAATCGCGACATATCCGCACCTTACAGAAATCGCTAATTTTCGCCAATTTTGAAATCTCCAGATATCTGATATATTTTTGAAATTCAACGTGTAAAAAGTACTTTAAACCTATTTTCGACTGATTTTCTATCATACTGACATGAAAAAACGTAAAAATAAAAAATCGAAAATCGCGACATATTACAGAAATCTTTAATTTTAGCCAATTTCTGACAGAAAGCAGGAATTTTATCCAATTTTGAAAGCTAGAGATATTTGCTATTGTTTTTAAATTCAAGGTGTAAAAAGTTTCAAACCTATTTTCGACTGATTTCCCATCATACTGACATGAAAAAACGAAAGAAAAAAAATGTCAAAAAATCGAAAATCGCGACATGTCCAGATATTACAGAAATCGCTAATTTTAGCCAATTTGGAAATCCCTGGATATTTAATATATTTTTGAAATTACTTTAAACCTATTTTCAAAAATCGAAAATCGCGATATGTGTGGACATGACAGAAATCGCAAATTTTAGCTAATTTTGAAATCCTGTGATATTTGCTATTTTTTTAAAATTCAAGGTGTAAAAAGTACTTTAAACCTATTTTCAACTGATTTTCTTTCATACTGACATTAAAAAACAAAAAAATAAATTCAGCACACTTTTCTTTAAGCACTACGGTGTTATTACTGTTTGAAAATGAATTTTGCATTTTCACATGCAACTATTTTGCTTTCTATAGAAGGTTCCATTATCTTTTGCAAGGATAAAGGCTTTCTACAGAATTATCCGTCCCCTCCTAAAAAATAAACGAAAAGAAGGAAACTTTTTTGTTTTCTGAATCTCATTTTTATGTTTTGCTAAAATACGATGGCTGTGATAACAAAAAGTTACAAAAAAAAAAAACAGTAGAAAACAATAATTTCAAAATAATAACAAACAAAAAATACAATGCGACAATGTAATATTTAAAAAAAAATGCAATGTAAATAAATTAGTAACTGTTTTATTGTTTTCCGTTTCAGGAACACAAGTTTAATTTTGTGTGGTTGGCTGTCGTAATGCGCTACTGGATTTTAACCGAGCCAATTTCGGGCAGCCATGGGGGTTGATCTGTATACGTAATTGGTTTTAAAAATATTGTTATTGTTTAAAAGTATAGGTAAATTTGTAGATAAACACCCTCTTATAACCTAAAAGCAATTATTTTAGAATTTAGATTGGGGGATCAGTTTAAAATATAAATGTAACATAAAATGATCCCCCATTTCCTGGCAATTCTAACTTTTTTTTCATATCAATTAACCACATTTCTTTTACTACTAACCCTAAGTCCAAGTGGAAAGGTCATAAAACTACACATAATTGCCTAAAAAAAAGTAGCCCCCCCCATGCAAAAAAAAAAAATAGTGTATTGGATTCATCTCAACTAGCAGAAAAAAATTGGGGTTCGGTTAATAGGGGACTATTGCTAAAGTGAAGAATAGTGTTGATGTAGAAATTAGAAGTGTGGAGAGCCAATGATGAGAGCAGTATTTTAGTTGTGTTAAATATATCTGCTAGTTTGAGAGTAAGTACAATTTTTAATTTTGTTTTAATAATTCTGACATGTTTGATTGCATGAATCTCATAAAATACTACAAACATCATAAAAACGGAACTATGGAAAATTTGAGATGGACCCCCCGCTCCCTCCCTACATGTGATAACATCTGCACTAATGCAGTAACGGCTGTCTTAATTTTTATTTACTAATGATTCGGTGCTTATCAAGGCCAAAAGCCACTCGAGCTAAAGGGTTAATGAGATGAATGATGATGAATATTACGAGAAGATTGAAAATGATGAATTCAATGAACAAAGTTTGATTACTTGTGAGGATGATTTATGACAAGAATTTGTTGGAATTGGATTTGAAGATAATCGTGTTGTAGTCTGCAGGGAAGCAGGAACGTGGTAATGTGTTCCACAGATGGGAAATTCTTGGAAAGAAACTCTGTTCATGGAAGTTCCATTCGATGTTATGCATATAGAAGAAGAACGGACAGTTCTTTGCAGTGGTGGCAGAAGATGAGTTCTTGTGAATGTCTGACAAGGAGCAGCCAGAGATTGAAAGTCGTCAACAGTCATCGATTCATCTCTGCCGTTTAACCGTTATGACAGATGAAATCTAAGATGGTGACCCAGAGGCAGTCGCATGTGGAGAATCCCAATATATCCAATAACACCATTAAAATGATCATGTGCATACTTTGAATAAACATGCAATTTCTGCAAAAGTTTTCACATTTTCTGATATTTTATTTTTTCTTTCTTTCCAAAACTTGTGCCATTTTATTTCTATTTAATCTTATTTCAAAATCTGCAGTCAAAAAAATGTTAACATAACTTTTTTCTTGATCTTTTTCAGCACCGAGTTTGCGAAAGTCTTGCGAATACGGAAAAATCTATTCACATGACAAACCTTCTTCATCTGTTTAGTGATAATGAAGACATTGATGAAGTATCCACAGCTAGTCTTAAGTAAGTCTTTTTAATTTATTTACAAGTCTTAAGTAAGTCTTTTTAATTTATTTACAAGTCTTAAGTAAGTCTTTTTAATTTATTTACAAGTCTTAAGTAAGTCTTTTTAATTTATTTACAAGTCTTAAGTAAGTCTTTTTAATTTATTTACAAGTCTTAAGTAAGTCTTTTTAATTTATTTACAAGTCTTAAGTAAGTCTTTTTAATTTATTTACAAGTCTTAAGTAAGTCTTTTTAATTTATTTACAAGTCTTAAGTAAGTCTTTTTAATTTATTTACAAGTCTTAAGTAAGTCTTTTTAATTTATTTACAAGTCTTAAGTAAGTCTTTTTAATTTATTTACAAGTCTTAGGTCCTTTCTATTGATTTTTTTTTACTAGTCTTCAGTCCTTTTTTCATTAGTCTTCAGCATTTTTTTTATTAGCCAAACTGCATTTCATCTATGCTTACCTGACTTCTGATTTTCTGCTCAATTATTCTTTCAATCACTTTCAGGACTTGATCCATCTACTTTAAACCTCTGTAAATATCTCTATCGAGTGCTTCCCCTTTACCCTTGTAACAATTCACAATAGTATTATGTTCTTAGTCTTTTGGGATAACCTCTTTCTTTTATGATCTGATTTGTCAAGTTCGTGATCATCTCAATGCCTGTTACATTCTTGAAGGTCCTCCTCTTCTTCATCTTATTCACAGCTTCCCATATCATTTCTTTCTCAATTCTGGACCGGATACTACTTCAGCAATTTCTAGATTTTCATGGTTCCATGGAAACTAAGGAATCAGGATTCATCGATATTGAACTAAACAATGTCTAAGTGACGAATAAGGGATTTATTAATTATTTATTGAATTATTAATCTTATAGTTTACTTTTTCACTGAATAGATCTGTGTAATATATTTGCTTTTTTTAGTTTTTTTATTTGTGATTGAATAAAACTTTTTACTAACTGAAAAAATAATATAAATTAAAAAAAAACAAACAAAAAAAACAATACTTCTCTTGCATTTGACTCCGGATAAATATAGCACCAGTGGTACTTTGCCAAGGCATGAACCCAAACTAAATTTCATTTATGTTTATCTGATTTCGTATTTTTGTTTGATGATGTAATATTATTTATACTATACTCTATTAATCTTAGCTATGGATATCCATTTTCTCTTAACTAGGAGTCGCTTCTGGTATCTTCCTGCTGCTACCAGATCAGGCTGTCTAAAGATACTGGTTTCCTGACACAAAAATGCACCAAACATCGATATTCTTGTTTTTTTTTCTTCCCTTTCTCTTTGCCAAACTCAATCATATTCTGCAAAATCAAAAACAAAAACAATTTTCCTCTACAAAACAACCAAACCGAACACCATTAGTAAACATTTGAAGATATAAAGAACTTGAAGCATAAAAACTTCTACTAAAATGACTGGATTCGGCATTAAATAACCCGAAAAGGGTTGATATGCCATAAAACAAAACGACCTAACCCTGGTTATCTTCAGAGGAGGACGCATAATGGGTGTAAGCGCCCCTATCTAGCAGGACCTTTATATTATTGTTTCCTCACTTAATGTTTTCAACCACAGCTGATCATCTCACTTCAAATCCCTTCCCTGTCACATGATTAAATTGCCCAATCCGCAATCTGCCTTCGTGATAAGTGAACCAGAGGTCGACCTTACAATCATAGCTAAATAACCTTATACATTTGGTAAAACTATATCTATACTTAACTTTAAAAAGCACATTACTGCTAAGTATTATGTAATAGAATTACTTTTGGGTCGCTCTTTATTAAATTAATTTTAATTAACTCCCTTTTTTTTCTTCTTTTTTTTTAATCTTTATTCAGGTATTTGCTCTTGCCGGGTTTGTTAAATTATTTTTAATTAACTCCCTTTTTTTCTTGTTTTTTTTTATCTTTATTCAGGTATTTGCTCTTGCCGGGTTTGTTAAATTATTTTAATTAACTCCCTTTTTTTTCTTCTTTTTTTAAATCTTTATTCAGGTATTTGCTCTTGCCGGGTTTGTTAAATTATTTTAATTAACTCCCTTTTTTTTCTTCTTTTTTTAAATCTTTATTCAGGTATTTGCTCTTGCCGGGTTTGTTAAATTATTTTAATTAACTCCCTTTTTTTCTTCTTTTTTTTTAATCTTTATTCAGGTATTTGCTCTTGCCGGGTTTGTTAAATTATTTTAATTAACTCCCTTTTTTTTCTTCTTTTTTTAAATCTTTATTCAGGTATTTGCTCTTGCCGGGTTTGTTAAATTATTTTAATTAACTCCCTTTTTTTTCTTCTTTTTTTAAAATCTTTATTCAGGTATTTGCTCTTGCCGGGTTTGTTAAATTATTTTAATTAACTCCCTTTTTTTTCTTCTTTTTTTTAATCTTTATTCAGGTATTTGCTCTTGCCGGGTTTGTTAAATTATTTTAATTAACTCCCTTTTTTTTCTTCTTTTTTTAAAATCTTTATTCAGGTATTTGCTCTTGCCGGGTTTGTTAAATTATTTTAATTAACTCCCTTTTTTTTCTTCTTTTTTTTAATCTTTATTCAGGTATTTGCTCTTGCCGGGTTTGTTAAATTATTTTAATTAACTCCCTTTTTTTTCTTCTTTTTTTAAATCTTTATTCAGGTATTTGCTCTTGCCGGGTTTGTTAAATTATTTTAATTAACTCCCTTTTTTTTCTTCTTTTTTTAAAATCTTTATTCAGGTATTTGCTCTTGCCGGGTTTGTTAAATTATTTTAATTAACTCCCTTTTTTTTCTTCTTTTTTTTTAATCTTTATTCAGGTATTTGCTCTTGCCGGGTTTGTTAAATTATTTTAATTAACTCCCTTTTTTTTCTTCTTTTTTTAAATCTTTATTCAGGTATTTGCTCTTGCCGGGTTTGTTAAATTATTTTAATTAACTCCCTTTTTTTCTTCTTTTTTTTTAATCTTTATTCAGGTATTTGCTCTTGCCGGGTTTGTTAAATTATTTTAATTAACTCCCTTTTTTTTCTTCTTTTTTTAAATCTTTATTCAGGTATTTGCTCTTGCCGGGTTTGTTAAATTATTTTAATTAACTCCCTTTTTTTCTTCTTTTTTTAAAATCTTTATTCAGGTATTTGCTCTTGCCGGGTTTGTTAAATTATTTTAATTAACTCCCTTTTTTTTCTTCTTTTTTTTAATCTTTATTCAGGTATTTGCTCTTGCCGGGTTTGTTAAATTATTTTAATTAACTCCCTTTTTTTTCTTCTTTTTTTAAAATCTTTATTCAGGTATTTGCTCTTGCCGGGTTTGTTAAATTATTTTAATTAACTCCCTTTTTTTTCTTCTTTTTTTAAAAATCTTTATTCAGGTATTTGCTCTTGCCGGGTTTGTTAAATTATTTTAATTAACTCCCTTTTTTTCTTCTTTTTTTTTAATCTTTATTCAGGTATTTGCTCTTGCCGGGTTTGTTAAATTATTTTAATTAACTCCCTTTTTTTTCTTCTTTTTTAAAATCTTTATTCAGGTATTTGCTCTTGCCGGGTTTGTTAAATTATTTTAATTAACTCCCTTTTTTTTCTTCTTTTTTTAAAAATCTTTATTCAGGTATTTGCTCTTGCCGGGTTTGTTAAATTATTTTAATTAACTCCCTTTTTTTTCTTCTTTTTTTTTAATCTTTATTCAGGTATTTGCTTTTGCCGGGTTTGTTAAATTATTTTAATTAACTCCCTTTTTTTAATCTTTTTTTAAATCTTTATTCAGGTATTTGCTCTTGCCGGGTTTGTTAAATTATTTTAATTAACTCCCTTTTTTTTCTTCTTTTTTAAAATCTTTATTCAGGTATTTGCTCTTGCCGGGTTTGTTAAATTATTTTAATTAACTCCCTTTTTTTTCTTCTTTTTTTTTAATCTTTATTCAGGTATTTGCTTTTGCCGGGTTTGTTAAATTATTTTAATTAACTCCCTTTTTTTAATCTTTTTTTAAATCTTTATTCAGGTATTTGCTCTTGCCGGGTTTGTTAAATTATTTTAATTAACTCCCTTTTTTTTCTTCTTTTTTTAAATCTTTATTCAGGTATTTGCTCTTGCCGGGTTTGTTAAATTATTTTAATTAACTCCCTTTTTTTCTTCTTTTTTTTTAATCTTTATTCAGGTATTTGCTCTTGCCGGGTTTGTTAAATTATTTTAATTAACTCCCTTTTTTTCTTCTTTTTTTTTAATCTTTATTCAGGTATTTGCTCTTGCCGGGTTTGTTAAATTATTTTAATTAACTCCCTTTTTTTTCTTCTTTTTTAAAATCTTTATTCAGGTATTTGCTCTTGCCGGGTTTGTTAAATTATTTTAATTAACTCCCTTTTTTTTCTTCTTTTTTTAAAAATCTTTATTCAGGTATTTGCTCTTGCCGGGTTTGTTAAATTATTTTAATTAACTCCCTTTTTTTTCTTCTTTTTTTTTAATCTTTATTCAGGTATTTGCTTTTGCCGGGTTTGTTAAATTATTTTAATTAACTCCCTTTTTTTAATCTTTTTTTAAATCTTTATTCAGGTATTTGCTCTTGCCGGGTTTGTTAAATTATTTTAATTAACTCCCTTTTTTTTCTTCTTTTTTAAAATCTTTATTCAGGTATTTGCTCTTGCCGGGTTTGTTAAATTATTTTAATTAACTCCCTTTTTTTTCTTCTTTTTTTTTAATCTTTATTCAGGTATTTGCTTTTGCCGGGTTTGTTAAATTATTTTAATTAACTCCCTTTTTTTAATCTTTTTTTAAATCTTTATTCAGGTATTTGCTCTTGCCGGGTTTGTTAAATTATTTTAATTAACTCCCTTTTTTTTCTTCTTTTTTTAAAAATCTTTATTCAGGTATTTGCTCTTGCCGGGTTTGTTAAATTATTTTAATTAACTCCCTTTTTTTTCTTCTTTTTTTAAAAATCTTTATTCAGGTATTTGCTCTTGCCGGGTTTGTTAAATTATTTTAATTAACTCCCTTTTTTTTCTTCTTTTTTTTTAATCTTTATTCAGGTATTTGCTTTTGCCGGGTTTGTTAAATTATTTTAATTAACTCCCTTTTTTTAATCTTTTTTTAAATCTTTATTCAGGTATTTGCTCTTGCCGGGTTTGTTAAATTATTTTAATTAACTCCCTTTTTTTTCTTCTTTTTTTAAAAATCTTTATTCAGGTATTTGCTCTTGCCGGGTTTGTTAAATTATTTTAATTAACTCCCTTTTTTTTCTTCTTTTTTTAAAAATCTTTATTCAGGTATTTGCTCTTGCCGGGTTTGTTAAATTATTTTAATTAACTCCCTTTTTTTTCTTCTTTTTTTTTAATCTTTATTCAGGTATTTGCTTTTGCCGGGTCTGTTAAATTATTTTAATTAACTCCCTTTTTTTTCTTCTTTTTTTAAAAATCTTTATTCAGGTATTTGCTCTTGCCGGGTTTGTTAAATTATTTTAATTAACTCCCTTTTTTTTCTTCTTTTTTAAAATCTTTATTCAGGTATTTGCTCTTGCCGGGTTTGTTAAATTATTTTAATTAACTCCCTTTTTTTTCTTCTTTTTTTAAAAATCTTTATTCAGGTATTTGCTCTTGCCGGGTTTGTTAAATTATTTTAATTAACTCCCTTTTTTTTCTTCTTTTTTTTAAATCTTTATTCAGGTATTTGCTTTTGCCGGGTTTGTTAAATTATTTTAATTAACTCCCTTTTTTTAATCTTTTTTTAAATCTTTATTCAGGTATTTGCTCTTGCCGGGTTTGTTAAATTATTTTAATTAACTCCCTTTTTTTTCTTCTTTTTTTAAAAATCTTTATTCAGGTATTTGCTCTTGCCGGGTTTGTTAAATTATTTTAATTAACTCCCTTTTTTTTCTTCTTTTTTTTTAATCTTTATTCAGGTATTTGCTTTTGCCGGGTTTGTTAAATTATTTTAATTAACTCCCTTTTTTTAATCTTTTTTTAAATCTTTATTCAGGTATTTGCTCTTGCCGGGTTTGTTAAATTATTTTAATTAACTCCCTTTTTTTTCTTCTTTTTTTAAAAATCTTTATTCAGGTATTTGCTCTTGCCGGGTTTGTTAAATTATTTTAATTAACTCCCTTTTTTTAATCTTTTTTTAAATCTTTATTCAGGTATTTGCTCTTGCCGGGTTTGTTAAATTATTTTAATTAACTCCCTTTTTTTTCTTCTTTTTTTAAAAATCTTTATTCAGGTATTTGCTCTTGCCGGGTTTGTTAAATTAATTTTAATTAACTCCCTTTTTTTCTTTTTTTTTAAAATCTTTATTCAGGTATTTGCTCTTGCCGGGTTTGTTAAATTATTTTAATTAACTCCCTTTTTTTCTTTTTTTTAAAAATCTTTATTCAGGTATTTGCTCTTGCCGGGTTTGTTAAATTAATTTTAATTAACTCCCTTTTTTTCTTTTTTTTTAAAATCTTTATTCAGGTATTTGCTCTTGCCGGGTTTGTTAAATTAATTTTAATTAACTCCCTTTTTTTCTTTTTTTTTAAAATCTTTATTCAGGTATTTGCTCTTGCCGGGTTTATTAAATTAATTTTAATTAACTCCCTTTTTTTCTTTTTTTTTAAAATCTTTATTCAGGTATTTGCTCTTGCCGGGTTTGTTAAATTAATTTTAATTAACTCCCTTTTTTTCTTTTTTTTTTAAATCTTTATTCAGGTATTTGCTCTTGCCGGGTTTGTTAAATTAATTTTAATTAACTCCCTTTTTTTCTTTTTTTTTAAAATCTTTATTCAGGTATTTGCTCTTGCCGGGTTTGTTAAATTAATTTTAATTAACTCCCTTTTTTTCTTTTTTTTTTAAATCTTTATTCAGGTATTTGCTCTTGCCGGGTTTGTTAAATTAATTTTAATTAACTCCCTTTTTTTTCTTCTTTTTTTAAAATCTTTATTCAGGTATTTGCTCTTGCCGGGTTTGTTAAATTATTTTACACTGAGAAAAATTGATGAGGATCGTTTGGAATTAGTGAAAAAAGCGAAGGTAAGTAATTGTCCATAATTTTAATTATTAAGCACATGAGCGGAGAGTGACCAGCGTTCTGGCAGGTCCCAAACTGCTCAGAGTGCAGCTGTTGTTGAGAGGGTGTGAAAAAAGAGATAATGCGGAACGCGACGGCAGAGATGAACACCATTCCCAAAGAAGTGAGGGGTGTTATCAAAAAATATTTTGCGAGGGGGGGGGGATTTATCAATGTTTTCTTTTTCATTTTTTTTGCTGTTTTTCTTTTTTTTTTCTTCTTGCTAACATTAAAACAAAGAAAGAAAGAAAATATGTTAGTTTTAGGGGTTAGGGCTTCCGTTCTTAGCGATAGTCAAGCCCTGCATTCAAACTGCCAAGCTCTAACTGGAAAACTGGCAGACGCTAATGTAAGACGAATAAATTAAAAGAAAAAAATACATAGATTAAAATCATTTTTTTTTTTTTGTGAAAATAATTTTTTTTTAGGGGGGGGGGGAATTTGGTCAATGTTTTTATAGGATAAAAGAAAGAAAAAAAAATGATACTATTCCGCAGCGTTCGGACGCTTCCGCAACCTGTCCGATCGTTGTCGACGCAAAGTACCGAAATATTTTTTCTGGCCTAAGGTTGGATACATTTTAGACAGGCCTCGTATATGTCAAAAACCATCAATCGAATCGTTTCCATAGAACTTGCCTCAAAACTAACATCTTCTTTGATTTTTACTTATTTTAGCGTTATACATTACTACCTACCTACATTACAAATTATGAATGGATATGTAATATGCTTATTAGATTTATGGAGAAAGTTGTGGTTATCTATATATCAATACGATAGCATGTGTGTTCGTGTGTCACGCTTACATCAAAACGCTCTGCGCATGCGTGCCGCACCTAGATTTGGAAAAGCATTCAAGTCACCTAATTTTCGTAATATTTTCAAGTATTTCCCTTTGGCGCAACGGTTAGCGACGTAGGATTTTGACGTCGCCCCCGACTGGTTTATAGTTCAATCCCAACCAACCTCTAAGATTTTTTTTTTCTACATCGAAGGGGGGAGGAGGTAGGGAGGGGACGACACATATTAATACGATAGCGTGTGTGTTATTTTGTGTGTCACGCTTACATCAAAAGCAACGACCTTCCGAATCTTTGTATGCTACTCATGAATTGGAGCCAAATTTAATTTAACCTAAAGCATCTACGAAGTAAGGTTTAGTCGTCGAAATCGGAATTAGTTGATTAATCAAATCGAGAAAAAAGTCTGACGAACGGATGGACGAACACGAAACCGCTTTTTATAGGTTAGGAACAAGATAATTAGTATTGAAAACATCATTTCGTGTAATTTACACGGATCCCGCTAGTTGCTATGAATATAAAACCTAGCAGAACATGGATATTCCGTGGTTGTGTGCCGACCATCTTCTCTTCTTACCATGAAAATACTTGTCAGCTTAAATAGTTTTTAAACAAAACAAACGTTTTCATTTTTTTTATTGTAACAATTTAACAGTCTCATTCTTACCATTAAAATAATCATCAGTTAAATATTCTTTAAATAAACACGTCATTTTTAAGTCGCCGATGACAGAAGTTTACTTATAACGTCTTGTTCGATTTTAGGACAATTCATGTTGAAACTGGTAAGATCTTTGGCATTAGTGATTTCAGATAATCCTCAATTACTTTTTTGCATCTCATATTTGGCGATCGAATCAGATTTTTAGTGGTTGTGGAGAGTAGTAATGTTGTTATTGTTGCAATGTTTTTCACTGTTTTGTGTATCTGTTTTTTTTTGTTAACATTTCGTGTATTCGTTTTTTGTTAACAAAAAACGGATACTCTAAGCGTTAACAAAAAACGGATACTCTAAGCGTTAACAAAAAACGGATACACGAAGCGTTAACCAAAAAACGGATACACGAAGCGTTAACAAAAAACGGATACACGAAGCGTTAACCAAAAAACGGATACACGAAGCGTTAACAAAAAACGGATACACGAAGCGTTAACCAAAAAACGGATACACGAAGCGTTAACAAAAAACGGATACACGAAGCGTTAACAAAAAACGGATACACGAAGCGTTAACAAAAAACGGATACACGAAGCGTTAACAAAAAACGGATACACGAAGCGTTAACAAAAAACGGATACACAAAGCGTTAACAAAAAACGGATACACGAAGCGTTAACCTAAAAACGGATACACGAAGCGTTAACAAAAAACGGATACACGAAGCGTTAACAAAAAACGGATACACGAAGCGTTAACCAAAAAACGGATACACGAAGCGTTAACCAAAAAACGGATACACGAAGCGTTAACCAAAAAACGGATACACGAAGCGTTTACAAAAAACGGATACACGAAGCGTTAACAAAAAACGGATACACGAAGCGTTAACAAAAAACGGATACACGAAGCATTAACAAAAAACGGATACACGAAGCGTTAACAAAAAACGGATACACGAAGCGTTAACAAAAAACGGATACACGAAGCGTTAACAAAAAACGGATACACAAAAAGCGTTAACAAAAAACGGATACACAAAAAGCGTTAACAAAAAACGGATACACAAAAAGCGTTAATAAAAAATTAACTTTTTATTCAGATATGTGAGTCATTTGCTTTTTTAATCCAGGGAAGATGGATGAGAACTCACATGTGGAGAAAGTCTGGATGTTTAAGTGAGCTTGTCGAAGAATTTTGTTACATTGGTGATACCACTGGAGCACAGGGTGGAGCAGGTGTTAGTGTGATTGCAAGAGTAAGGAGTATGTTGAGGGAATTTTTGCCATTACTAACCAGCAGAGAAGAGTCTATCAGGCATGTGTATGCAGTGTGATGATGTATGGATGTGAAACCTGGCCAGTGAGGGTTGAGATGATATGAGAATGATATGATGGATGTGTAATGTGAGTCTTAAAGACAGGCTTAGATCTGATGACTTCAGAAGAAGATTAAATCTGGACAGTATAGGGAGATGTGTGCAGAATAGTAGACTTCGATGGTATAGCCACGTTGAAAGAAAGGATGAGAGTTCTTGGGTTAGTAGATGTAGAACAGTTGGGGTAGCAGGTTCCGTTCACAGGGGAAGGTCAAGGAAAACATGGGATGAATTGATAAAAATGGCCAGAGATAGGTTGGTTTATAAGTCGATTTCTTAAAGCCGCCCATCGCATGCCAGCATGTAAAACGGACGTTAAACTGAATATGATGATGAGGAGGAGGAGGAACGCCTCCTGGATGTGAATACCCCGCTTTTTGGTCGAAATCCGCTTTGATCTAAAATAGAAATAAACTGATTTCTGCCAAAGCGTTAGAGCCTTACCTCCTTATTTTTTTATAGCTATTTGGCTGGATTTTATTTCTT
>OY744545.1:46815331-46855331 GCA_963556195.1 Sepiola atlantica
AGCAGATGATGACTTAACATTTAACATGATTGCTTATTCAGTTGAATTGATGAGTAGTCAGGACAAAAACGTGCCACATACTTCCTCGATGAACTATCCAAGGACTATATTGATAAGGAAGGGTCCTTGGACTGGCTAAAAAGGGGAACCCTCCACTATGACCAGAAGAAGCTTATAATGGCCGCCCAAGATCAGGGCCTAATGACAAATGTGTTTAAAAAGATGGCTGGTCTCAGTCAGGACAACAAGTGAAGGTTTTGCCACACTGAAGTGGAGCGGGTGAGCCACTTGATATCAAGTTGCAAAATCATGTTGACAGATGGCTCCTATACAGTACGGCATAATGGAGTGTGCAGGTACCTCCACTGAACCATCTGTAAAAAACTGAATATCAGGTGTAGCAGCAGGCACTGGGAACATCTACCTGAGAGAACTTTGGGGAATGAGACGTACACCATCCATTATGACCATGAAATCCCCACAGCTACCTATCTGGAAAACGCAGCTTTCAAACCTGACATTGTCATATGGAACAAGAGAGAGAGAGAGAGTGGAAACTTTGGTTGTGGTCAGTGTCCCTAATGATGGGGGCCTAAACAGAGCTGAAAGGGAAAAAATAACAAAATATCAGAGTCTAATGTATGATATGAAAAGAAACTGGAACCTCAAAGAGATCTCCATCATTCCAGTTATCATAGGAGCCACGGGACTCATGAAGAAGAACTTGAAAAAGTATTTAGCAAGTATACCTGGTGAACCAAGTGCAAGAGAAATCCAAACAACTGCACTCAAGGGAACAGCCAGAATCCTGCAAAGAGCTCTTGGTTGGAGTCTGTGAATAGCGAGTGATTGTATGGCATTTGGAAGAATGCCCCGTCTCCAGCAAATGAATGAAAAGAATTCAAATAAAAACTCTTTCATTACTCCAATTTATCCACCACAGCCATCATCACACTAACACACATTGCCATAATACTCGTGTTTGATTTAAAAAATTTAATTTCAAATGATTATTTTATTTCTTCCATCAATTTTAGAGAACCCGATTTACTCGGAATGGCAAATCAAAGGCAGAACAAAGTTGACCGTTACAAAGAACAAAAGAAGACATTGCAAGAAATCAAAGAATTACGGGTTTATATTGAAAAAGAGCACGTTGACGATGAAGTCCAGGTAAGTGTTGTTTTCTTTTAATACTTTCATTTTCTCTTTTTCTTTTTTTTCCTCTCTTTTCTTTTTCTTATTTTTTTCTTTTTTCCTCTATTTTCCTCTTTTTTCCTCTTTTCTTTCATTTTCTTTTTCTTTCTTTTTCCTCTGTTTTCTTTTTCTTATTTTTTTCTTTTTTCCTCTATTTTCCTCTTTTTTCCTCTTTTCTTTCTTTTCCTCTTTTCTTTCAGTCTTTGTTCACTTTCTTTTTTCTCTTCTGGTCCTTTTCATCTTTCTTTTTCTTTTTCCTCTTTTCTTTCTTTTCCTTTTTTCTTTCAGTCTTTGTTCACTTTCTTTTTTCTCTTTTTCATCTTTCTTTCCTCCTCCACTTCTTAAATCGTTCTCTTATGCTACTCCACTTTCTCTCCCTCCTCTTTTCACCCTCTTGGGGATCCATGATTGACCTAATCGATACTATTCAAATTTAAATCGTAAAACGGTTAAAATATTCAGAGCAGACGTAAAAAAGAAAACACCAGTTTTCACTTTTTAAATATCCAAAGCAGACGATTTTTTCTTCAATTTCAAATGATTGCCCTTGATTGGTTAATTTGAGTCACGTGAGACAAATCCTTTATTGTGATTGGTGGAGGGCATAAACAGTGCCGTCTAATTCTAATGAACGCACATAATTTATCTCCCAAAGAAAATTGTTTTTGGGTTAACTACTCAAAAACGCTAGAATGGCCAGGAAAGGAGGATCATTTTATGTTAAATTTGTAGACGAAACTGATCCCCCATTCTAAATTCTAAAATAATTTTTTTTTTTTTTTTTTCTTTCTGCCAAGTTTTTCAGGGTGGTCGCACATGATCACCTAAAAAAAAGTAGAATCTTGTTTTGAGGGGGGGGGGGTGATTTAATTTTTATTTTTACTAATGAGTCATCGCTTATCAAGGCCCAGAGCCACTCGAGGATAAGGGTTAATGAGTTTGTCAGGTGAGACAACACCGTGACGATTGCTAACAATGGTTGAAACTGGGCAGAATTTTATTGGCATGGCTCAACATGAATTTATTTACATTGCACTTGAAAAGACCATGTTATAGTCAACTGGGAAGCAGTCCCTTGGTGTTGTGTTCCACAGACAGGTAGTTCTAGGAAACAAACTTTGCTCATGGAAGCTCCGTTTAGTTTTATGCGCACATGGAGAGAAAGGGAAATTTTTTACAATTATAGCTAGACAAGTTTTTGCTGTGAATGTTTAACAGAATTGAAGCTCAGTCGAGCACCTACCATGAAAATAACGCTACAGAAGAGAATGATTAACGATATCTTTTCTGTGAGAAAGTAACTGCAGGGAAGAGAAGAGGGCATCCCCCACTAGATTTCGAACTCGGTTTTGTACTTTCTTGAGGGAGGAAAGGGTGCATCTCCCCAGGTGTGGCACCAGTACTCAATCTTAGGACGTATTTGACTCTTTTAAAGGCAGAGAATTGCGTCGAGCATGAGATGCCTTCTAGAGCGGTAGAATGATCCAACCATTTTTCCAGCGACCTTAGCAACGGATTTTGATGTAAGTGTTCCATTTCAAGTCTGAAGTGAAGGTCAGTCCCAAAAGCTGATCAAAGCAGGGCGCTTACTCAAGAGAGAGCAATTCATTTCAGTTGAGGCAAAGTGAGGATTTGAGTCTCTGTGATAAAAGGAGACAATCTTGGTTTTAGACGTATATAAAAGTAACCAGTCACTTTTTTTCTCCATTGCACAAAGTCTGAGAGAATCAGAAAGATCTTGATCATTAATTCTCTTCGGAGGGTTGCCATAGATTGTTGACGAATGAGCTTAGAATGTGATTTGGTTTGTGATTATTGATGGAGATCAAGAATAGGGTTGAGCCCAGACTGATTTGTCGGTACTAAGATGCAGAGGACCGATCTCCAGTATTTTTAAATACTGGGCCGACTGACAAAGTTTTCCAAGGTGATGAGAAGCATTTCTCCTTTAAGTAACGATTGATCGACTTTGTAAGGATAGGAGCTAGTTCCGGTTGCAGTTTTTTTTTTAACCCTTAAATGCTTTTTTGTTTCAAATATGACACATTCCAACAAAACGCTTATTTAATAAAATATTGAATGAAATTGTGTCAAACTGCAACTTGTTTCACATCTGCAACGAGCCTCTTGGTAACTGTGAGTAGATATTAGTATGATGTTGCATCAGCACACCTGCTGATGCCAAACCAATATAAAAAAATAAAAGTTCAACACTATGATTGGAATGTGGTCAGGACCAGTTGCTTTGTTGGCATCAAGGTTTTTGATACGTTTGGCAACATCCCGGACAGTTCTGTGGATGTTGCTCAGAGTGTTTTCAGGTATTGGGGGAAATTCAGGAGGTAGGCAGCCCTGATCACAAAGGGTGGAATTTGATGCAGGGTATAAAGCTCTAAATACCAATGGTTAACCAATCAGTTACACCGGATGCGATACAGGACACATTTTTTTTCAAACATGCAAGGAATTTTTTATATGAAAGATCTGAGGTTGTCCCGGTCAGCCAGGAGTATCGATACACTGTGTGATGGAGAGGAACTTCAGAGATCTTGTTTCACTTCGTTTTGATCTTAACTGAGACATCTGAATGATCGGAAGATCCCAGCAGAAACAGAACAGTGGATGAGCTGTGGCGGAATTGATGATTTGAGCCAGAATCGAGCGGTGGAGGTGTCCCGGACTTACTTTATCCCCGCAGTAAGAGGGTCCGTCTTTGCTGCATACTATTTTTTTTACTCTTACTTATTTATTTATTTATTTACTTATTTATTTATTTATTTACTTATTTATTTATTTATTTACTTATTTATTTATTTACTTATTTATTTATTTATTTACTTGTTTATTTACTTATGTATTTACTAATTTATTTATTTACTTATTTATTTATTTACTTATTTATTTATTTACTTGTTTATTTATTTACTTGTTTATGTACTTATTTACTTATTTATTTATGTATTTATTTATTTACTTATTTATTTATGTATTTACTTATTTATTTATGTATTTATTTATTTACTTATTTATTTATGTATTTACTTATTTATTTATGTATTTATTTATTTACTTATTTATTTATGTATTTACTTATTTATTTACTTATTTATTTATGTATTTACCTTTTTATTTATGTATTTACTAATTTATTTATTTATTAATAAATTTATTTATGTATTTATTTATTTATGTACTTATTTACTTGTTTATTTATTTACTTGTTTATTTATTTACTTGTTTATTTATTTACTTATAAATGTATTTACTAATTTATTTATTTACTAATTTATTTATTTACTTATTTATGTATTTACTAATTTATTTATTTACTTATTTATGTATTTACTAATTTATTTATTTACTTATTTATTTACTTATTTTTTTTTTTTTGTAGCGAAAATATTACCTGCTTCTGCTTAAAAATTGGATAAGTTCATCATTGGACGATTATGAAAGCATCAAAAGTAAATATTGTTTTATATTTGTTAAAAAATTTTTTAATCCTGTTTGAAATTTTTCTAATTTATATATTTTTTGTTTCTTTTGACTTTTAAAACATTGCAATTACTGATTGTTTTATTCTTTCTGTAAAACTTTATATATATATATGTCACAGTTTTATTACATAATCAAATTTCAACCAACGTAAACCGTCATACGTTTTTTACTCCATAGATTTTTCTGAATTTCAGTTCCAAAACTACGAGTAAAGTATTTTGATTCATCCAATAAGGTGTTTCTAGATAAATTATTGATAATTCCGACGATCTCAAACTTACAATTGTTTCATCTTTTGCAAAAAACACTGTACAAACAGATGTGACTCTGGATTTTACAGTTAACCAAGGAACAACAAAGATGGCCGCCAGCTTGTCAGAACCTATTCGCAAAATCTTTTTATTTTTGTTATCTTAAAAACTATTTGAATGTATTATTTAAATCTCTCATGAATCTTGGATATGAAAAAGGGTGATGATCAGATCAGCAAGTGTGATTTCTTGTCCATAGTGGGAAATTTGGGAGGGAGTGGTTTATAAAGTCCAAGGTCGAGTTTAAGGCAAACTGCTTGGCAAGAAGTTGAGCCTTATCCGTTGCCGTACAAGCAACATTATAATGGTTAGATTTTGGGGAAATTGTTGATTGTCCAATATTCATCACACTATCATACATTTTTCAAAAATAACGAGTTCCTAATTTCTGCAACTCTATGCGTTTTGGGTCATCTTGGTAATTTTTATTCCATGGGGAATCTCTGATGAGATCTCTGAGGAATTCCCAATCGGCCCATTGATAATATCTTGTCGTTTTAAGTAACATCAGTTCGTTTTGGAGGTTTAAAGTGAAATGAATGATTATCACATGGTGGTCAGCATTCCTGAGTGGGCTATTGGCATCCGTCACACAAGCCTGTTGTCAAGAATAGTTCAAGAAGTGAGGCTTGCTGATCTTTCACAATTTGGGAGACGGGTCAGGAAAGTCACCGTTTTTGAAACGGGATGTGCAATAGAGAAACTATGCGTGCTGTTACCAGCTTTGTCTGTGTAGCTCGAGAAACAAAGACAATCTCTTAAAATCCTCGAATACATGGGTCATGAATTTGGGAACTCAAAACTAAGGAAAGTGCTGCGTCTACACTATCGGAGACATAGTCGAGTAGGGTACAGTCCTGGTAGAGGAAATATAGGTAACTAATGCTGTGTTGTAAGGTTAATCTAAAGAACATGTATGCCTGATCATCTGATTCTAGACTAAGTTCTGTAGTCAAGGGGAGGGTGCTATGGATATATACTCCGAGCCCTTGCATATGTTTTTCAGAGTCTTTATGGCAGAGTGGGAGGTATCCTGACATGTCAAAATGATTAAAGAAGATTGAGGGGTGTAGATTAGTTTTGCTTAGTGCTAGCATATCTGGGGAGTTTACAAGGAGGAATGATTCTACATCATCGGGGTTAGTTCTCACCCTTGAATATTTGTGAATGAGAGTCTCAAGGGAGGAGGCAATTTGGTTGATTTTTTTGGAGAAGGGGAGGCATCTGGTTTGTTCGTGTTTTTGTTTCTTGTCATTGTTATTTATATTTTGTTTTTAGATAGTCGGTTAGGCAAAGTTAAGTGAATGTTTGTTGAATGTCAGAAAACAAAGTTCACACATTAGCCGAATCTAACCGAAAATAAGTGCAGAATCCGTCCGTTTCCATGCATGACATGACACTACAGTTATCCTGATATTATACAACTGTCGATAATGTAGCCGCTCTTAGCGCTACCTAAGAGTTAGGGCTTCTGTACTACCAGTCGGAAACAGCAGTCAGACAAGCTGTCAAAACTGTACCTTCAACCTACCAGAAAAAGAACTGCCCAGACTAGGCATGTGAAACTAAGTTGCAAGTAAGTGTCCCTTAGTTGCCCAGATAGACAGGAAACAAGGCAAATCACTGGGTGTCTTTGAATTGTCCATGTGATGGTACCTCTGCGCCTGGCTAATAGACAAAGAAGGAGTGCAAAAGCCAGATGATAGGCAGATCCAATCTACTCCTTAAGCAATTGTAGGTTTGCAAACCGGATATTTTTGTTTGAGTCTCCAGCTCTCGGAAGGTTGTCGACCAGGATTAAGGAGGCCTCCCTCACCCAAGTGGTTTGGTGCCAAGACGTCAGCAGTCCGTACACAGGTTTTACATCAGAGTTTTCCTTCTCTTAGATGGATGATCTGATGAGATCTACGGGTTCATCTCACTGAGAGGGGTAATCCCACGACTGGTTTCTATACCAGGTATTCTTACAGCGAGTAGTAAGAGTATTTATTTACTCCTCTCCAGGAGTTAGGCACAAGGCCAGTTTTATCTTACTCCCACAAGTAAGATGTGACCCAAGGTTGGGTCAGGAAAGTGGGGTTTGAAAAGCCAGCGCCCGAGAGGTGAGCACTCTGGCCATTAAAAATTGCCTGGGCAGCCCCGTCGGCATTTCCCGGTAGGGGCGCCTCAGGCTGTAAGCAATAAACTTACTCCTCCCCAAAGAGGGGAGACAAAGCCTGGGAGGGTGGACCTCCTAGAACTGCACAGGACAAACCCATAGACCGGCGTAAATCAAGCCCCGAAGGCCAAGACAATACCAGTTTATGGGTTATAGTATCCATCGGAACAGATACTACACTTTGATCTTGGCCAAAATGCCAAGAAAGTTAAAACAGATTTCATAGAAGCGGAAAAATGTTTAAAAATATTAACTTACAAGTTTTGGATGAACACATGTTCCTCTAAGATAATCAATAATCAATAATTAAAAGGAATTTGTTCACCCGTAGAAGGAATCCAAAAGACTTTAAGAAGTTCTTCAAGAAATGAGTCAGAGGGAGAGAGAGTGTAATTTTTTTTTTTCTTTTTTAGCATGGTATTTCAAAAGCAATAAGAAAAATAGTCTGAACAACGAAATGGCTTTGTGACAAGAAAAATTTGGTTATGAGGTCAATATATCAAAATATTTAAGATAATCAAAAATCAAGAATTAAAAAGAATTTGTTCGCAATGTAATCAGAAAACAACTTTTGGTGCTTCTGCTGTTTCACAATGACATTAAAATATTTCAAGAAATGTATAAACTTTGTTATCTACTTACGTGGTAGCCTAAAATAAGATTGTACAGAAAAAATTATGCAAATTCATCCAGTATTTATTACATTATAAGAAAAGGAAGAAAAAAACGATCTTACGTATCTGTAGACATTTCAGCTTATTAAGTAGGCAAGGGAGATAACTCTATTTTTTTTTGGGGGGGGGGGTCAAAATATAAGAAAAATGGCGTCCGATGGATAAAATCGTTTTTATTTTTAATTTAATAAATACTGGATGATATTACGTAAAGTTTATACATTTTTTTAGCTATTTTTTTTTTTAAGAGAAGCGTAACATGTCATTGTGAAACAGCAGAAGCACCCAACTTTTAAAGTGTTACCTTAGAGATCCGACTTGCCATGTTGATTCTAGTGTGCCTTGGTTAACAGAGAGAAGCGTTGAGGGGGGAATGGGTGCTGCTTCCTATCGTTTGCTACCATATTTCCCTGCTTTTTTTTTTTTTTCATTTCTTAAAATTCCTGTAAAATAAAGATGAACGCAGTCGTACAGACACAAATGATGCTGAACGCTCAGGTCGCCCAAATTCGGCAGTTGTCTCGGAAAACATTTTTAAAAAAGTCTGCAAACACGTTTTGACCAATCATAAATTGAAGTTGCATGAGATAGCAGAGGATTTGAAGATATAAGAAGACAGTTTATTCACATTTTTGCATGAACATTCGTCAATGAGAACGCTGTGTTCAAAGTGGGTGCCGCATTTGCTCACAGTTGATCAAAAACAACAACATTGTTTACAACTGTTTTAACGCAAGAAAAATGTTTTTTGTGTCAATATGTGACAATGGATGAAACATGGATCCACCATTTCACTCCGGAGTCAAATCGGCAGTCAGCTGAGTGGACAGCAGCAGGTGAAAGCCGTCCAAAGCGACCAAAGATGCAAACATCAGCAGGAAAGGTTTTGGCCTCCGTATTTTGGGATGCGCAAGGTATTTTGTTCATCAATTATCTTGAGAAAGGAAGAACCATCAATAGCGAATATTATATAATAGAATTATTCGTGCGTTTGAAGGAAGAAATGGCTCCAAATAAAGAAGAAAAATTTGCCCTTTCACCAAGACAATGCACCGTGTCACAAGTCGATTGCAACGATGGTAAAAGTAAATTAAATGCACTCTGAATCTCCAGATCTGACCCCCAGCGATTACTGACTGTTTACAGACCTCAAAAGAATGCCTCAGGGAAAGAGATTTGGCTTCAATGAAGACGTGATATTGGAAACTGAAATGTATTTTGAGGTCAAAGAAATATTGTTCTACAAAAAAGATATCAAATTGTTAGAGAAGCATTGAAATCAGTGTATCATCCTAGAAGACTATGTTGATGAATAAAGTCGAATTTTGCCTAAAAGTTGTTGTTTTATGAGTTGAGCCCTGGACTTATCTTTTTGTTTTTACTGGGGATGAGACATCCTACCGAATGCCAGACATTCCCCCACTGTTTCAGAGACTTTAACCTAGAGATCTTTTTAGGATTCTAACCGTTCCTTTAAGCGAATTGCTTTGATCTCTCTTGCACTTGGTTCACCGGGTATATTCGCCAGATTGTTTTTGAAATTCTTTTTCATGAGTCTGGTAGTTCCTATGAGTGACCTACTAGAATGCTTGAGATCTTCCTAAGATTCCAGTTTCTCTTCATGCCGTACATCAGACCTTGGTATTTAATTCACTTCTCCCTCTCAGTTCTGTTTAAGCCAACATCTTTAGGGACACTGACTTCAACTAGGGTTGCTACTCTTTTTTAGAATTTAGTTGGATGTTGTGCTCCACTTGACAAACTTCTCTTTTTTGTTTTATTTTACTTCAGTCTAATTCTGGTGATACCAGATCAGGCTGCCCTGTGGCTCCCTGAGAGGAAATTCACCTACATTGACGTTTTTTTTTTTTTTTTTTTTTTTTGTAAAACTTAATTATGTTCTACAAAACCAAAAACAAAAACAACAGCCCCTCTCCCTTTCTCCCTCCCCTTTTTTATTTTTATTTTTCCTACCCTACTCCCGGTCCTGGATATGACCTTAAACTACATCCGATGGTGAGATCCGGCTTACGGACTTTGGGGAATGTGGAGCCTCCTCTTAATTACCATTGCTCCCAGGTCCACCCTGACCCGGAGTGGTAGTACCTGTTAGGGTCCCAACTATGGGTTAAATAGAAACAGATATTAAAAGGGGAAAGAAACAAAAAAGAGAAGAAAACAAGACCAGATTCGGCATTAAATAACCCAAAAAGGGTTGATATGCCGTAAAACAAAACTACCATACCACTTCAGTCTAAGTTCTCAGAAAGCCTTCCTAGGGCTTACACTTGATCTCTATGTGAGATACATTGATATCCAAGTGTTCAGTCAAGATTATCCCTTACCTCTCAAACGTTGAGTTAGTAAAGAAGTGAAGAAAATTATTCTTCCTCTCCCCAATTGACCAATTAACTATGTTATTTTATATGTTTCTCTTGGTCTTACCGCATTCCAGGACAAGAATTCATCTTGTCTGGTGGAGTATCCAGCTAAGTGGTGTTACTTGAGGTAACATGACTTGGAGAAGGTGCACCGTTTCTCATATGAACCAGTGTATAGCCGGGTTGATGGGAACTTATTTGGGCTTTGAATACTATGTTATTTTGAATATTTGGTCAGGTTTTACTTGTAGGATGAAGTATCCTCATGTCAGGTTGTCCTGACAAACCCTTGTACAGAGAAAGACCGAAGACACTCGAGGATGGTGTCTAGTAGGTAATTCAAACTCATATATATATAGGCGATTAGCAATAAACTAACCCCTTCTCAAAGGGTGAGAAGGCAAAGCCTGGGAGGGTGGGCCTCCTATAACTGCACTTGGTCAGGGTTTACTTGTAGGATGAAGTATCCTCATGTCAGGTTGTCCTGACAAACCCTTGTACAGAGGGAGACCGAAGACATTCGATGATGGTGTCTAGTAGGTAATTCAAACTCTCCTTTTCAGTGCGAGTAGACGAGTGAGTATTCAAGCTGGGATTTGAAACGTGGATGAATGGGCGAAAGTGATAATGTCAATGTTTCTGCTTTCAGTGGAAATTCAAATTCTGAAACAGATGGCTGCCATGAAGGCCAAAGGCATCGACGTTGCAGAAGAAAAGAAATCGGAAGAAGCTGCTGCTAAAAAAAAGGTGAGTAAATCTTTATTAATTCATCATCATATTCGGTTTAACGTCCGTTTTACATGCTGGCATGTGTTGGACAGCTTCTATAAATTGACTTATGAACTAACCTATCTCTGGCCAGGTCTTTAGTTATCCCTCTTTCTCTCAAGTGCATTCTTATCACTTTCTCCCAGGTTTTCCTTGGTCTTCTACCTGCCAACTGACCCTGCTACCTCAACTGTTCTACATCAATTAATCTCAGAACTCTCATCTATTCTTTCAACGTGGCCATGCTATCGAAGTCTCCTGTTCCGTACTGTCCCTGTTTAATCTTCCTCTGATGTCATCAGAAATTCATCTTTTTATGTTTTGTGTCTGCTGAATGGCACTTTCTATGCACACTATTATTTTAGCAGTTTTATAAACGGTTTAACAATATACTAAACCAGAATGTTTAATCTATGTAATGCGGCTGGTCGTTAAACGTATGCGATGCGGCTGGTGGTTTAACGTATGTGATGCGGCTGGTGGTTTAACGCATGTGATGCGGCTGGTGGTTTAACGCATGTGATGCGGCTGGTGGTTTAACGCATGTGATGCGACTGGTGGTTTAACGCATGCGATGCGGCTGGTGGTTTAGCATATGTAAATGTATTGAAACGCCTTGAGCCTGCTCTCAGCCTGCCAAGCCAGCAGGACATCCGATGAAACTTGCTGATACTTGCATATTGATTTGAAAAAGGACATTTTATTAATTATTATTTGCCTTGAACAATGAAACATTATTAGATTGCAATTTTAATATTTTCAATCTCTTTTCATAAAGAAAACTATTGTTTTTTTTTAATGAATAAATATTTCGTTTTTAAAACTTAAAAATGCCAATAAAAATAATTATTTAATAAAGATCATGTGATTATTATTTTAATACTGAACTTTGAAAACTAACATTTGTGAATTGAATAGTTTTTACAGTTGACTATTGTTATGCATGTAGAACTAGAATCAAATGAAAAACTTATTTATTAAAAAAGTTTTTTAAAAAAATTGTATGCAAATTAGGTGTCCACCTTAATCTATAAACACTTTTTAGGAAACGATATTTTAAATTTGGTTAAATTTCGCATGATTATGATTCGAGAATAATAGTACATGTTTGTTTATACATGATTGTAAAAATATTCAAAAAGTTTGCATTTATTCTGATAGATTTTTATTACTTTTAGTTAAATATAATTTTAAAAAATACTTTCTCAACACGTGTTAATTACCCTTTTTTCGTCCTTTGTCTATGCATTACTTTCGCTGCATGTTTAACAGCTCTCCCACCTCTTTTTCTTCCTCTCTGCATGATGAGTGATGGGTATTGATGCTGGATGCTGAGCATGATCATTTTTCGTTTTATATAAGTATGAATATATAGATGGTTATGGCCTAGTAATATTAATATATACATAGATGATATACTTAATTAAAAAAAAAAAAAAATTATTCTTTTTTCTATTCTTTTTTTTTTTTCCCATTCTATTTTTTCAATTCGTTTTTTTTCTATTCTTTCTTTTCTCCTTTCTTTTTTCTATTTTCCTTTTTTCTATTTTCTTTTCTTTTTATTTTTATTTTCATTTGACCATTCTATTTTGTCAATTCGTTTTTTTTTTCTGTTTTTCTTTCTTTTTTCTTTTCTTTTTCCTTTTTTCTATTTTCTTCTATTTTCCTTTTTTCTCTTTATTTTCCTTTTTTTTTTCTATTTTTCCAGCCGTTCCGCCCTTTTATAATAACGAAAGATCAATTGCAGAAACAGGTGATCGGTGCTGGTTACCCAAGTTTACCAACGTTGACAGTAGAGGAATTCTATGAACAAAAAGTCAAAGATGGAACATTCCAGATTCCAACGTGAGTTTTTTTAAAAGCTTTTCTTCTTTTTTGTTTTAATTTTTTTATTTATTTTATTTAAATGTTTTCATTTTTTTTATTTTTAAACTAATGAATCACCACTTATCAAGGCCACTCGAGGGTAAGGATTAATGAGATGAATGGATTACACAATGTAACACATGTTTTGTTTATTTGTATTTTTTAATGTTTTTATATGTATTTTTTAATGTTTTTATATGTATTTTTTGCGACTGAATTAAAAAATCACATTCATTTTGGCATAATATCGATAGTTTTTTATTTTTTCTTAATTTAATATTTTCGCGTTTTATACACAACTTTTCTCTACAGCAGTATGTTGTAAAGATAATTACACAGCAATTAGTACTTTTTTCAATTATTGAATGGTATTTAGTAAATACAATGTTAGTTAGAACAAAATAAACCATACAACTTTGCAATGTAAATGCTTTCATAACTCTTTTCTTAAGATTAGAAGTGCTTTGACGATCAAGATTTTCTAAAGTGCACATTTTCATCTTTTCTGACAAGAGACCATATATAATCTACCATCATAGCAGTATCCCATCGTCCTTGATATCGTCTTTCCATTGTTGCGATGTCCTGATGAAATCTCTCACCATGTTCTTCACTGACATCACCCAAGTTTTCGGGGAAGAAATCTGGATGAGAATGTAAAAAATAAACCTTTAAGAACATATGATAACCCAGTTTCCTGAAGTTCTCAATAAGCTTTGATACCAGTTGTTTGTAATTAGGATCCTTTTGATTTCTTAAGAATCCATGAACTACATAACGAAATGCGCACCAAGCTTCTTTTTCAACTTTTGTAAAGATAATTATACAACATTGTTGATGGCATGTTATGCCGAAATTATTTGTTTAAAAAAAAAATGAATGTTTATTTAAATATGCAGTCATTTATTTCTTAAAAAAAAAAATGAATGTTTATTTAAATATACATTCATTTATTTATTAAAAAAAAAATGAATGTTTATTTAAATATACATTCATTTATTTGTTAAAAAAAAATAATGAATGTTTATTTAAATATACATTCATTTATTTATCAAAAAAAAAAAATGAATGTTTATTTAAATATACACCTTGCGTCATTAAATCTGGTCTCTATCCGATTTCATATTTATAACTCACCGACACTTATAAATGTAGCTCAACTCATTTCACACACACACACACACACACATATATATATAAAATAAAATATGCACTTATAGATGTATGTATATATATATATATATATATATAAATATTTAAATTCCCGAAACAGTTTTTCATGGTAAACAACTGATGATCCCTTAAAATAGTGTTAGAAACTAACTAATATAATAACTGTAAAAAATAAATTGACTTACATGAGTGATTTTCCACTGGAAGACTTGAGACTATAAGTTTTTTTTTTGTTTTTTTTTATATATATTTTTTTTTTTTTTATATAGTTTTAATGGTTGAGAAACTTCCGAGACTATATATATATATATAAATTTTTCAATTAATAATTATGTATCTTTGCTTGTCGGTTCATTAGGGGATCCAGCCTTCAGGATTGGGCCCGGGATCCAGATCAAACTGCAGATGATAAAGCGGAAGAAGACGCAATTGAAGAAGATAAAATTGCTCAAGACGATCCAGAGAAACTAGCAAAAATGCGAAACTGGGACGATTGGAAAGATGGTGAGTATCATCATCCTTTCTTTATGTTTGTTCGTCCATTTCCCCTTTTTTCGCTTTATGATAAAAACAACGGCAGCCACCTTTTTTAGTATCGATTAGTTTTGATTCGTTTATAATAATTATCATTGCTCTATTCATCATGGGGAAGGGTCGGTTTAGATGGCTAAGAGATATGAAAGGCTCTGATTGGCCAAGGAAGATCACATGCCAGGAGAGAGCGGCATCTTGAAATAGCACTCGGTGAATAACATCAGTGACCTGTGGTTGCACGTCTAGACACGTAGAAAAGGAAAATGGTAATTGAAAGGTCCTAGAAATTTATGATACAACCACGCAACCCAGCTGGATATGATGGGTTTTAGAATTGAATAAATTAATATTATGAATATTTGATATTGTTTGCATAGCCAGGCTAGCCAACCACTACGAAGACAAGACCCGGTCAGCACATTGAGGGTCACAATTAAACCATGGAGATGATCATCACAAAAGAATATCTAACAATATTTTAATCTGTTGCTGTGATCAACATAGACTACAACAAAAGGTCAAGTGATGGAGTAGGAACCCATGCACGAAAAAAAAAAATTAGAATCAATCTCTTTTCTCTTAGACAACAGGACAGATCAGAAGCCCTGTTCACCGTAGTCCGGATACAAATAAACAAAGTCAAACCCCTTTAAGGGCGAAATTTTAAAACAATATCAGTTTACTTTTTGTAAAAATGAGGTTTAATAATTGCTGTTGGTCATGAAGAAACAAACAGATTTATAAAAAAATATAAGTATTTCTTTATTAACTCTATTTGCACATTTATGAAGTTGTTTTGTAATATCTTTTACAAAATTTGTAGCCAGACATCTTAGAGATCAGGCAGACTTAATCCGACCCTTTGCATTATCTAGTTGTTTGCCTTCATTTTTTATTTGTATAAATACTAGAATTAAATATGACGTCACGCCAAAACTATAATTATTTTGTTAAGTAAATGTTTTAAGCTCTACTGAAGATCTCAAGGTTTTGGCAAGTATCAGTGGCACCCCGTCTGAGAGAGAGGAAGAGGTGGACGGACCGTTATTCAGCTCCCTCATTCCGCAAATTCTCATTCGGACGCCAGTATATCTGATGATTCAGCTGGGGAAGAGGAAGTGACTGTCCCGCTGCGGAGAAGTGCTGGAATAAAACGACGAACCTCCCGCTGTCACATGATCAGGGAGGAGTGCGATGATAGATATTTACACTTACCGGATCCAAAGCATGTGCAATGCCTTGCCTGTCGAGCAGCCATTTGCAAGGGATCAAAATCGAATGCTCCATGTTTGGGTTTTTGTAGGTGCCAGTAATTAGCATGCGGTGACACCAACCCGTTTTAAAAAGTGTGACAGAAGGAAAACGGAGGTGGAAGTGAACAGACGAGAAAGCGATTTGTGCAAAGGATATGGATAATCAGTTGTCTAGAGAGAAAAATTGCAACTGATATCGGTGCACAGATTAAAGAAATTTAGCAAGAGAACGGTTCAATCGTCGCCTGCCGAAGTCGGTAAAATGCTGAAAGAAACAGTGAAGACACAGAAGACAGAGATATTGGAAAATTCGTACTACTACTATTAAATTGAACAATAATACTGAAAAGTCTTACAAAACTAATTGTGTTTGCGGCTTTAAGAAGTCCGACTAATAATAGAAAGTTCTTTAACGTCCAAGTAAATTAGACGGCCCTCATAATTGATCAAGTTCCAATCGTCATACTCAAATTAAGGAGAAATTTTCATTATGTGTTGTCAGGACGGGATCACATTCAAAAGAAGGAGGATGAAGGCTTTTTTGGATTTAGCCCGCCAAAATTGTCTGTTGATTGGTTAAGGAGAATCGTCTTGGCCAATCAAATAGGGCTTATTCAAAATAGGATGGTGTTGTGAGGGACAAGAAGAGAATTATTTAAGGAGAAAAGGAAGTAACTTTTTTTTTATAGGATTTACAATTTGTCTTCAAGTTCATGAGAAGAAGACGTGTTTGGACTACAGTTGTATGAGCATCTTGTTAGTTTTGTTCCCCTATTTTTTGAACGAGAGTTGCTCTCCGATTTTACACCGTCGTTGATATTTTACTGTGCCACAAGACATTTCCTTTTTCTACACATGCACATACATACAGCGGGTGAGAGGGGGGGGGGAATAAAAAAAACGATGTTACATGCACTTTTTAGCTCTTCTACTTTGTTATCCTGGGCAACGCCAGGTATGCCTGCTAGTTCTACATTTGATATCAGCAAACAAATTTTGATATCAGCATACAAAATTTGATATCAGCATACAAATTTTGATATCAGCATACAAATTTTGATATCAGCATACAAATTTTGCAGAAGGTCGACTAGGCGGTCTTAGTTGTACTATTATTTCTTCTTTTATTAAGCATTTTTGCATAATTGCTGTCTTTTAAATAATTGAAATTTTGAAAAAAATAAAAAATAAAACAATTTTTTTTATCTTGCCAGATGTGCGCCGTGGTGATGGGAATCGGACAAACATGGGCTGAGGGGCCGACATTTTGGAAAAAGAAATCCCTCAAAACCAGATATTGATGTTTGTAACCTGAAAAAAAAATTAAAAAATTGCCCCCCCCCCCCCCCCCCCTTAAACAAAACAATGATCACTCAATATCCTCAACTTGGAAACGGACTTCTTACCCACCGTCCAGGAGGTGTGGAGGCATGAAAGAAGTATGGTCCACTCCAGTCTCTCTTCTGACCCCGTTATTAATAATGAAAAAAAAAAATGTCATTTTTGTATTTCCCAATAATTACTGATCACGTCTTCTTACGCATCAACTCTTAAAATATATCACCCGGGATTATCTGTGTTAATTTTGTGAAAAGATTAAGGGCCAGTTCTGAGCCCTATAAACAATGATTATAAACATGCAATTGAGTAACTCTACCATTGTCTTGTAAATATTCGTTGGTTACTGAAACTTTTGTTCGTTTCTATGTTCTAACATATATATATATATATATATATATATATATATATATATATATATACACACACACACACACAGACACATATACAGACACATATACAGACAGGAAAGAATTAAATAGACACCACCACAAAAATAATGCATGTTCAAATTTTCTGCTTCCTTCACTGACGGCCAGCACTCGGAGCCGTACAAAGCAGTAGTAAAAATTTGAAACATGGATAGTTTACACCAATTTTACTTTTTGTGTATTCCAGATATCAATATATCTAGTATATATCACGATTTAAGTATGACACAAGGCCAAAGACGCTTAAAAATTCTCAGTTTTAGAGGAACCATATTATAGATTTATCTGAAAAGGGGACTTAATCAGCATCAAATCTCCACAAACCTCGGGATTCCACTTTCCATTGTTGACCGAGTGATTGGAAAATTCGTCAACAAGGGGAGATAATCAATATTATCTTGGCTTGGCTCATCAGGACCTTCTGACAAAAGATTAATGATAAGGGTGTCTATTTACTTTCTTTTTGTCTGTGTATGTATATATGTAAGCGTCGTTTCATATTGAATGTAAAAAAATAAAATCCTCATGACTTCCTGATGTACACAATGAAAATTAAATCTGTTCAAATTTTCTTTTTTTTTTTTTTTTAATTTAAAAAAAAGTTTTTTTTGTGTGTATATTTTCTCTCTTGTTTTCATTTTACTTCAGTAAGTAAGCTCTCAGAAAACAAGGGGCTTCTTTATGGGGCTAACACTTGATTTCTATATCCTCTACCTCTCAAAAGTTGAGTATTGATTTACTCCTCTCCAGGAGTTAGGCACAAGGCCAGTTTTTATCTTACTCCCACAAGTAAGATGTGACCCAAGGTCGGGTCGAGAAAGTGGGGTTTAAAAATTGCCTGGGCAGCCCCGTCGGCATTCCCCGGTAGGGGCGCCTCAGGCAGTAAGCAATAAACTTACTCCTCCCCAAAGTTGAGTAAGTAAAGTGAAAAACATTAATTTCCCTCTCCCCAATTGACCCGTGAACTATGTTATAGTAAATCTTTCTTGTGATCTCTTGGTCTTACCGGATTCCAGGACAAGAATTCATCTAGTCTGGTGGGGTATCCAGCTAAGTGCTGTTACTTGAGGTAATATCACTTGGAGAAGGTGCACCATTCTTCGTATGAGTCAGTGTATAGCCGTGTCGAGGGGATCTTATTTGGGCTTCGAATACTATGTTATTTTTAATATTTTGTCAGGGTTTACTTGTAGGGTGAAGTATCCTCATGTCAGGTTGTCCTGACAAACCCTTGTACAGAGAGGCCGAAGTCACTCGAGGGTGGTGTCTAGTAAGTAATTCAAACTCTCCCTATATATGTATGTGTGTGTGTGTGTGTCTGAATGAGGTTAATTTTATGAGTGGGAAGGAAGAGTGCTTGATTAATGAAAAAAGTAAAATATTTATCAAACTCCACTATTGATATAAATTCATTACTAACCAGCACAGCGTTACCACTGTTGACCAAGGGAAGTCTCTATCAAGCATGTGTACACAGTGTGATGATGTATGGAAGTGAAACCTGGCCAGTGGGGGTTGAGGACATGCGTTGCATGAAGAGAAATGATATGAGAATAATATGATGGATGTGTAATGTGAGTCTTAAAGACGGGCTTAGATCTGATGACCTAAGAGGAAGATTAAATCTGGACAGTATAGCGAGATGTGTGTAGAACAGGAGACTTGGATGGTATGGCCACTTTGAAAGAACGGATGAGAGTTCTTGGGTTAGTAGATGTAGAGCAGTTGAAGTAGCAGGTTCTGTTCACAAAGGAAGCGATAAGGATGAATTTGAGAGAAAAAGGGATGAATGAAGACCTGGCCAAAGATAGGTTAGTTTGGAAGTCAGTTTCTTAAAGCTGTCCAACACATGCCATCATGTAAAATAAACTTAATATGATGATGATGATGATGATGACTCAAGTTTTCGGAAATCCATGAGGATTTCCTCATGAGGTGAATCTATCGATATGAAATTTAAAATGAGCATTTGCACCCCCATGTCACCCAATGCTTTGGAAGCCCTTCCGTCCACCTACAAGTTTGGTCTGTTACTTCCAACAGTGTCCGAGCGAGCTCGAAATAATTAACTACTTTTTTGTCCTGTCCAGAAAATTTTGTTTATTTTCTGTCCTAAGATGGATAAAGTCTATTTGATAGGATTTAATAAAAAAGGGTAAATCAATTGTATATTAACCTTGGTCTGTAAAATGAAATTTCATACTATAATTTCTGAATCAAAAGTGCTACCAGTGAATATCGAAAACTGTACCTTATTAAATGTTTAGGAAGTGTGAAAGAACAGTGGAAGATGCTGAACGCTCCATCACTTGGTCTTCATTCAACTTCCACACCTTTACTTTAACTTGTGATCTTTCTTCAGCATAAAATTGCAATTAACCAGTTTCTGCTGTATCATGATTTCCTCACCAGGTATTACTTTCACATAACTCAAGAGCTTTCTGTCCTTTTTCCTAACCAGAAGATAATCTGCTTGATTCTTTGCTGAACCAGATTCATACGTGACAAGATGGCTTTCCTTTTTCCTAAAAAAAAGCAAGAACAAATTCTAAAATTCTTTCTCCTGTATTCCATTTCCTCCATGCACACCTTCAAAATCACCAGGGGCTTTCCAACATGACTATTCAAATCTCCTGCCGCAGCAAGTACTTCATTCTCATCAACCTTACTAGTTTCTGCAATAAGCCTGTCACAAAACTCATCTTTCGCAATTTCACTCAAACCACATTGTGGTGCATAAACAGATATAGCTGTGAATATTTTCTCACCAACCATCAACTTCATCAGCATGTTTTGTTCACTTACACGATTAACTTCAATCACTTTTTCTACCCAAAGTACCAACACCCCTTTTTTCATTTCCAATCCAATACAGCTTATATCTTGCATTCTTCCCCACAATCATTCTAGCAGTTTAGTAGATTTACCTTCTCCACTTTCGTGGTCCCTCCTGCAAGAATGCCGACAACAGAATCAAACTGGTCAACAAAGTTGTACCATTCTGATTCATACAAATTTTTTTTTTTTTTTTTTTTTTACCTGCTCCAATGCGTTTCGTGGACACAATACAAGTCAATACGTCTTCGCTCAAGAAACTCAACAATCTCACCAGACTTTCCACACAAGCTTCCAACATTTAATTTAACTGATTTTCTTTGGAAGTCATTTCCTTATTTGAAGCAAAAATTTTATAGGACGGATGCCCTTCCCGATTCCTACCCAGTGGGGTGATGGGGACCAGTGCGTTTATCAAGACGATTGCCTATCAAGTCTAAAGAGCGCTTCACTTGCTCTTTTGGGTTTCTAAATAAAAAAAATTGTTTTTTTTTTTATTTAGAAACCCAAAAGAGCGCTTCACTTGTTTTTTTGGGTTTCTAAAAAAAAAAAATTGTTTTTTTTTTTTTTAGAAACCCAAAAGAGCGCTTCACTTGTTCTTTTGGGTTTCTAAAAAAAAAAAAAACAATTTTTTTTTTTTTTTTAGAAACCCAAAAGAGCGCTTCACTTGCTCTTTTGGGTTTCTAAATAAAAAAAATTGTTTTTTTTTTCAAAACGTAGAATTATTCACTGGTTCTGTACTCTGTTGTGCTCCGCCACCCACCATGAAGTCCAACTTCTGTTGGGAATATACCAAGGGGGGAATTCCAATCGCCTTGGTTGAGACGGAGATACACAGCCAGTATACTCACATCAAGTACAGTTTTGAGTCGCTGCTAGTTTCAGCAACTAATATTTAGCCACATGAAGCAGTAACCATTTAAGCAACCAGGACACAGATTGCTCAGCCACCAGGACTCTGTCCTTAGACATCACAGGTCGCCACTCACGACCAACAGATAGTTCTGTAGATGAAACATGAATCCACTACTTCACTCTGGAGTAAAATCAGCAGTTAGCTGAGTGGATAGCAGCATGTGAAAGCCGTCCAAAGCGACCAAAGATGCAAACATCAGCAGGAAAGGTTTTGCTCCCAGTATTTTGTTCATCGATTACCTTGAGAAAGGAAGAACCATCAATAGTGAATATTATATCGCATTATTGGTGTGTTTGAAGGAAGAAATCTTCGAAGAATAGCCAAAAATGAAGAAGAAAATGTGCTCTTTCACCAAGACAGTGCACCTTGTCACAAGTCGATCGCAACGATCGCAAAACTATATGTGTGATCTCTAGCCCCTTGTTTTGCGTGAGAGAACTAACAAACTGAATTATGTTTATAAGAGAGTTTATTCCCAATGCACATATGCAGCTGTGAAAACTGCAACAAAGGAAAGAATTGACATAAATATATGGACAAAAGTACATCTGAATAAAAGGGTACAATATTTTACAAACAAATAATGCATAAAAATGCGACAAAGAAAAATAGACATGACAGCGACACCAGACACATGTAAAGCAAAAAAAGTTTTCTCAAGACCACGTGGAATGAGGAATTTTACTGCCAAAATATACAAGTACAAATATCTAGAAATATCGAATATATTTTCTATCAAAAACAAAAACTATAAGTTACTTTATGTTCAAATCTTGCATTTAACTTAAGTATATATAAAGGTTTCGATTTTTACCTCGTTGGCACTTTTAAGGGCTAAAGAAAAACTTCTACGACATTTAGCTGACTGAGCAGGGGACACAACGAACGAAGCGACCTGTTCCCTTCAAAGACGAATCTCAAAAGGGCTTGGTATCCCTTCTCCGGTTATCGCTACGTCTAATCACGACTCGAGTGTAAGGGCTTTTACCTTATTTTAATTTTAAAGCGATGTAGAACACAGAATAAGTAGTTTATTTATCTTATTGATATGTATTTATATTATCAGTACGTTTTTTATTCTATCTGGAATTATCTTTTCTCTACCTTTTTCGCTTTGTATTTAGGATCTATTTTGCGGTCAGAAATTTCAACGAGGAGCTATTAAGTTTTGATATTTCGACATTATGATTCGTACAAAAAAAAATACAAATGCCATGTAGCCTTTCAAAAACGAATCTGGCGGCAGCCACAATATGAATTACATTTCGAATTCCTTCCACACTTACCCTATTCTCATGGCTGTTTGTAGACCTCAAAAGAATGCTCCAGGGAAAGAGGTTTGGCTCCAATGAAGAAGTGATATCGGAAACTAAGGCATATTTTGAGGCCTAAGACAAATTTTTTTATGAAAAAAAGGCATTGAATTGTTAGAGAAATGTATCACCCTAACAGGAGACTATGTTGATGAACAAAGTCGAATTTTGCCTAAAAGTTGTATTACTAGTCAGGCCCAGGACTTATTGAGTGATGTGTTATGTTCTATATGTGTAAATAATGAAAATAATTTCTATAAACATACGTTCGGAAACACTTGGTTTCCAAGTTATAGCCATTGAAACAAATAATGTTCAACATTCTTTATTGTAAATATCTGACACGTACAATGTGTGAGTTAGTGCACTGTTATTTCTACATATAGGATAGACAAACATTATCCCTGTGACAGGATCACAGGTAAAATAAGCCTGGGCCTGGTGTTGCACCATACACAAACAAAACCATGGAAAAATGACACCGAACAAATACAAAATCCGTGGGGCTCATCAGGAAGATCTGAATGTCATGATTGGCAGGGGCTCCTTTGATAGTCAACATGAGTGACCTGGTTGGCATCCTGTTCATGTTGGCCTTTCTTATTTCAGGTAACAGAATACAATGGACCAAAGACAAGTAAATAAATATTATCAGTACAAACGAAATACCACGCAGAGGAAGAAAGTGACCACAAAGGAAATTAATGAAGTGCTCTTATAAAAGCCACTCGCACAAATGGACGCTCTTTTACACATGATACATATTCCTGAAGTTATACAATCGATTTTCCAAATACCCTTTATATACAGGGTATCCCAAAAGTCACTGACACTGATTACCAAATCCTGAAGTCTCATAGCAAATTCCAGTCTTTGCTCATAATCCTGAGGCTGAAGCTGCTGGACAAGCTGAATACAGGCTGAATTTTGTATGGAAACATGTCCATGTTATGCAGCATCCTATGTAAGGAAGATCGTGAAACTCCCAGGATCTTCTTCTGATTGAAACTGTTGGATCTTCTTCCAGACTTCGTTCTAATTCTTTCCGATTGTCTTCAGTTTTTACTGAATGAGACTTTCCGGATTTCAGGAGGTCACATACTTCACCTTGTTTTTGAAAACGGTTTATTATGGCTTTAATGGCATTTACACTTGGTGCATCTTTAGTGTTAAAATGTCGTCCGTAACACCGCTAGGTTTCTGAATTTGACCCATTCAACTCAAAGTACCATTGTATACAATCTGGGTTCGTTCCTCAATGCCGTATTTGCTCCTGATAATGTCGGAAGGATAGCTTCAATTACTCTGAAAAAAGAAAAGAAAAATATTTAATAATAAATGTGTTCAGAATTTATTTCAAGTGTCAGTAACTTTTGGGACACCCTGTATAAGGGTGTGTGTAGTGGTAGCACCTTACAAGACCCACCAGCTCTATCCTGAGAGTATCAGGAGAGGTGCTCATGCCTGGTCGTCGCGCACACCCTAAATCTTTCATGTGTGGCTCTAAGCACCATACCCTGATAAAGGGTCTCATCTGGCGTGTAGGTTTTGTCTGTAAAATGGCAAATGTTAGGCTCATCTCCTTCAACTGTGGTTGGTGATAGGAAGGGCATCCAACCGTAAAAGCTCCATATTAATCAATCGACTAGTCGTGAGACTGTTAACAAAACTGGCAACGCAGTCGTGATCGGTAGAGTCAGAATGGGCTGACCAGATCGTCACCCAGCGAAATCCCACAGAATCAAGGGAAGCGCAAGAGCGCTCTACCCCTTAATAGACTTCAAGAATGGCCTATGCTGGAAATCTCATTTATTTGATCAATCATAACTCAAAAACCAATAAACCAAACTAGTTAAAACTTTGCACAAAATTTTTATTTGATAGGTTCTATAAGTGTGTAGAATTTCAGCATCATTAGTCAAGGCAACCCAGAGATCCAGAAAGTTCAATCATGAAATCATGTTATCTGTGTGTACTTACGTATGTGCCACTCTGTATCTCATCAACTATTTGATGGATTCAGCTGATTTTTGACAGAGATAGAGTTTCTAGGGTCTAGTTGATGGCATTTTAATTTCAGTTTACCATATACCTTAGTTTTCCAGAAAATTCCAAAAAACCTTATGAGAAGTAGTGACATTCCATGAAAAATGCCAGTATACTGAAATCATATGCCCTTAATAGGGTTAAGATGAAAATTCATATACACTAAATGTACAATAGTAAGGAAATTCCCAAATTTTTACACTTTTATTGTCATCAAGGGTATGACTACATATCAACCAAACCATTTCATTATCACATCACTACAGTATAAATCTCTATGCAAGAGTGGATGAAGTGTGTGAGGTGCGCTGAAGAAAAATTTCTACCAGTAAAATACATAGCCCTGTTGTGCTCGCATACCCTTAATGACAATAAAAGTGTAAACATTTGGGAATTTCCTTGCTTTTGTAAATTTAGTGTATATGAATTTTCATCTTAACCCTATTAAGGGCATATGATTTCAGTATACTGGCAATTTTTCATGGAATATGTTTAGACTTGCATCTCTAAATGTTGGTACAATGAGAGGAAGAGCCGAAGAAGTAGTGGAGAGCATATCTCGCAGAAAGATTGATCTTTGCTGCCTTCAGGAGACGAGATAGAGATGGTTCAGCTAGAATGATACAGGGAAAGAATTCAAGGTACAAGTTTTATTTGGTCTGGCAATAATCGAGGCACATCAGGAGTTGGTGCCTTACTTACTGGCAGAGAAATGGTTGGACAAGGTTATCGATGTACAACGCATCACTGACAGAATCCTGATCAAATTAATAGTAGGCGATTCTGTCTGTGTATCCTCCCCAAGTTGACCCTAGCGATACCACAAAGGAATCATTTTACGAAAAACAGAGAGGTCTCTTTAAAAATATCAGGCAGTGATCTCTTCTCCCCTTGTGGTGACTGGAATGGTCACATAAGCAAAGATCCGGATGGCTATGCGGAGATCCATAGTTTGGAACCAGAAAGACTGAAGGGGAGAGAAAACCAGAGTTTGCGATGGCTAACACTTTCATGATTGGTAACTCTTGCATCTGCAAGAGTTACCAATCATATGATCTCATACGAGTCTGGAGAAGTGAAAACGCAAGTTGACTACATCTTGCTAAAAAAGAGGGATCTTAAATGCACAAAGAACATCAAAGTCATCCCTGTCGAGAAATGGCACAGGCTTTTTTTTGTGTGATTTCAGGGTAACGTCACATTGTGGCACTATCGCTTGCCAGGGGAAGTATAAGTTGGTATGTCCACACCGTGGGGATGCCTCTGGAAGGGCTGTTAAAGTCTTGGCATGGTACCACACCAATCTCGGAGAAACGATAAGCACATCCCCTTCTATATACCTGTCTGTAGGCTTGACGGGTCTTTGGCAGCATCATTAGGCATTGTTAATTCTCTTCAGAAAATTAATTATCTGGGCTGGGACCATCGGCTGCTGAAATTGAATGCTTGTATAAAAAGAGTGAACAACCATACTTTATATAGAAAGTAGATAATTTATTTACATTCCGAAAGAACATAAAAACTCGAATTGGCTCGAGTTGGTTCTTGAGATATCCATTATGTACGAAAATATAATTCCAACTGAAAACTCTCCCTCGCTGTGATAAAAACGAGAGAGAGAAAAAAAAGAAAAGGAGAGAGAACAAGTATACATATCAAAAAGAAAGAGACAGATAGAAAATACAGTCATCAATATTTTTAGTTCACAAGTCCCTGGTTCATTGGATTCAGCCTTCCTGACCTTTCGGTTAACCTCGAACCCGCAATTACATAAACATCTGTCAATCTAAGCTAGGATCAAATCTGATTGACGACACACTCCTTCCACTGACTGCTGTACTGACATTTTCATACGACAACACATTGTCGATGTTATGTCTCCCCGAGAGTACAAGGAAAGCTAGGTACAAGGCTTTTAAATGTGGGGAACTCCAGCTCCCATAAAAATATCACTATCCTTGTCACAACATCCTGATACTGAACATAAATTCCGTCCTAAAATCAGATCCTGGAAGCTAAAGGACCAAAACGTGCAAATCAAATTCAAAGATGCTTTCATTAAATGCACGTTGAATTACCAGGCTACGAATGTGCAGGGGGGCTGGTAACGACTGAAGGAAGGTCTCTTGAGCTGCTAGCATGTATGGTTATACGAAGAGGTCGTTGTGATCGACTTGTGACAAGGTGCACTGTCTTGGTGAAAGAGCACATTTTCTTCTCCATTTTTGGCTATTCTTCGAAGATTTCTTCCTTCAAACGCACCAATAATACGATATAATATTCACTATTGATGGTTCTTCCTTTCTCAAGGTAATCGATGAACAAAATACTGGGAGCAAAACCTTTCCTGCTGATGTTTGCATCTTTGGTCGCTTTGGACGGCTTTCACATGCTGCTATCCACTCAGCTAACTGCTGATTTTACTCCAGGGTGAAGTAGTGGATTCATATTTCATCTACAGAACTATCTGTTGGTCGTGGGTGGCGACCCGTGATGTCTTTATTAATTTACGTGATTTTTGGTATAGGATATATTCATTCTGTGAAAAGGTATGTACATCAAACAGATATTTCTCAGTTTGTTTTTTTTTTTTCTTGAATGTCTCTGCAATTCTATTATCTAGAAATAATCTGATTTTCAATAATAGAGTTAGGGTTAGGGTTAATAAGTTTACATCATAAAAAAAAAACATTTAAAAAAAAAAAAATTTTTTTTAGTTATTTAAATATTTATTGCAAAATTTTGTTGCGATAATCATTTACAAAAAAAAAAAAGATGTCAGACAAGATTCATCATTCAAGCCAGATTGATTTATATAAAAAAAAGAAACAAACGAAAAATATACAGCAATTAAGATAAATAATAAATAAATTAAATTTTACAGCAACCGCGGAACACAATTTTTCTTTGAGTTGGATCCGACACTTGTGGCTTCTGAATTCAAAAACGACGATACTTTTTCTGCAGCAACACTTTTTATAGTTTTGCAACAGGATACCCTTTAAATCAGAAAAATACTACATCCTTGATATGTCGCAAAAAAAAACAAAAAACCTGCATCTAACAAATTTCTCCTAATCTTATAGCATGTTTAAAAAAATATAAAAAGGAAAAATGAAACATTATTTGACTAACGGTTTTTAAAAAAAAATTTATTTTATTCATAGAAAGGGTATTGTTATTGTAAGTAAAATTGTATGCAAGTATATAAGGTAAACATTAGATATCTCACTTCTTTTTTATTGACAATAGGTGGGTAATACTCTTAAAAAAACAGTTAATTTAGTTTAACCAACAATGAAAACTATAAAAAGAATTCAAATTTTTTTTTTTAGTAAAATGGTTCAATTGTCACAGATGTCACCTTACCACTTGACAAACGAGTTCAATGGACAGTGATGACTCAATTTGTACAGGTCTCATGTTTATATTTGTAATTTTCTTGGCTTATTCCCAGCCCTGGGGTGAGGTATTAACCCAGTAAACAGTGTCAACAAAACAGTACAGAAATATAGAATATATATCATTGCAAATAAATTCCAATGTTAGGTAAACGTTTACTTTTTTTTTTCAAGAAGCGTTCAATTTCACTTTATGCTACGACAATAGTTAGTCATGATATTTTAATAAATGACTATTTTAGCTTTTTTTCCAATCCAATATTTGTTCTTAAGAATAAATAGATAGTAAAATAATACAATGACCAATCCTATTACTTACAAACAATATATTTATTTGTATTAATTTAAATATTAAGTCATAGATTTAAAAAAATAAATATTAAGTCATAGATTAAAAAAAATAAATAATTAAGTCATAGATTAAAAATAAAAAATATTAAGTCATAGATTTAAGAAAATAAATATTAAGTCATATATTTTAAAAAATAAATATTAAGTCATAGATTTAAAAAAATAAATATTAAGTCATAGATTTAAAAAAATAAATATTAAGTCATAGATTTAAAAAAATAAATATTAAGTCATAGATTTAAAAAAATAAATATTAAGTCATAGATTAAAAAAAATAAATATTAAGTCATAGATTTAAAAATAAAAAATATTAAGTCGTAGCTTAAAAAAAAAATATTAAGTCATAGATTAAAAAAATAATTAAGTCATAGCTTAAAAAAAATATTAAGTCATAGATTAAAAAAAATAAATAATTAAGTCATAGATTAAAAATAAAAAATATTAATATTTATTTTTTTAAAATCTGACTTAATATTTTTTATTTTTAATCTATGACTTAATTATTTATTTTTTTAAAATCTGACTTAAGTCATAGATTAAAAAAAAAAAAACTTTAGGTAAAAAAGAAAAATAAGCACAATTTTGAATTCAGCCAAATCAAATCAAATATCCAAACTCAACAATAATTATGTTAATACCACCCCCTCCTTGATTATTATTATTTTTTTGTTTGTTTAACGTTAATCTCTTCAATCAATCCCCGTCAGCAGCAATGTACAAATTAATTGGAAGAAGAAGATAAGGTGCGACTATTTACATTATTCGGACAGTTGTTGTCACCTTTGGATGTTGTTGTTACATTCACAACGTTTCGGCCGTTATACTGCCGGACCTTCTTCAGGTGTACGTAGATGATATAAACAACATCTCATCAAATATGGTGTCACATTTGGCAGTTTGAAGTGAAACTCTTTGTTAGGTAATTTAAAGTTTTAACAAGAGTTTTTTTTTTTATTATTATTATTAACTTTCGCAAAGTTATACGTGAACAAAAAATGAGCAAAAAAGGAAACATTAGGTGTAAAAATATAAAAAATTATGAAAAAAAAAAGTGCACTCTGAGAACACAGACCTCCACTAAGGCCTCATCTGACATGGTAAGCGAATGGCAGGTGTTTAAAAGGTGACTAAATGAGTCAGCTAATTCGTGTGTTTTATCCTCAAAGTTTGATGGAGATCTGTGCTATCCGAGTGCATTAGTTTTCTCAGAGGTGGCGGGTGGGGGATAACATGATTTGAAAAAAGTATCAGTTTTTTGAAATTTTTTTTACATGTATACAATATATTTTGATAAACTAATAAAAACTTTAATAAAGTTATTTAAAATAACTTTGTACATAAAAAGAATCCGTTTCTTGGATTTTTAACCTGACCCCAATGAATTTTTTTGGTGATTCTGTTACCAGATAAAATAATATACGATGATAAAAATGTGGTCTATCATGGGATGCAATTAAAAAGCAAAACCCTATACAAAGATCAAAAAAATTTTTCTTGAGTAAAAATTATTTTGTAGTAGGGCTTTTTTTTTTTCTTTCTTACAATAATATTGTAGGGGTCTGCATTCACGCATGACATCTAAAAACAAGAAAGATCACTTTATTTTATTAATAACTTGAAAATAAAAGATTATAGAAATTAAAAAAAAAAAATGCTAACGTGGAGTCCAGAGCTGGGAGCAACACAAGATGTGCTCGCTAGTAAGTAGATAGAACTGTAGTTTTAGAAAACTATAAAAGTCCCAGGTGTCTTTAAAAAAAAGAAAAAAAAAGAAGCAATATCAGCGACTCCTCACTGTGTGAGTGAATGACAGAGACAGGCAAAGTTGAATATAACTGAGGCCACCTATACACTTCTGACAGGACAAAGAATACAAGTTTATATAAAGCATACATAAAGAGGAGCACGTGAGAAGAATGGATAAAGCATCGCAGGAGAGAAAATATTAGGTACCCAAACTTTAGCTTCCACTCGCCTCATCCCTCATCACAGAAGAGAAAATATTAGGTACCCAAACTTTAGCTTTCACTCGCCTCATCCCTCATCACAGAAGAGAAAATATTAGGTACCCAAACTTTAGCTTTCACTCGCCTCATCCCTCATCACAGAAGAGAAAATATTAGGTATCCAAACTTTAGCTTCTACTCGCCTCATCCCTCATCACAGAAGAGAAAATATTAGGTACCCAAACTTTAGCTTCCACTCGCCTCATCCCTCATCACAGAAGAGAAAATATTAGGTACCCAAACTTTAGCTTTCACTCGCCTCATCCCTCATCACAGAAGAGAAAATATTAGGTACCCAAACTTTAGCTTTCACTCGCCTCATCCCTCATCACAGAAGAGAAAATATTAGGTATCCAAACTTTAGCTTCTACTCGCCTCATCCCTCATCACAGAAGAGAAAATATTAGGTACCCAAACTTTAGCTTCCACTCGCCTCATCCCTCATCACAGAAGAGAAAATATTAGGTACCCAAACTTTAGCTTCCACTCGCCTCATCCCTCATCACAGAAGAGAAAATATTAGGTACCCAAACTTTAGCTTCCACTCGCCTCATCCCTCATCACAGAAGAGAAAATATTAGGTACCCAAACTTTAGCTTTCACTCGCCTCATCCCTCATCACAGAAGAGAAAATATTAGGTACCCAAACTTTAGCTTTCACTCGCCTCATCCCTCATCACAGGAGAGAAAATATTAGGTACCCAAACTTTAGCTTTCACTCGCCTAATCCCTCGCCATGTTTGGAGGAATAAACATAATAGTAGCAGTCAACTAGTTTATCAAATTTCTGGTCAACTAATTTTCGATAAGTATTATGTTTTGGCAATAAATAGTCAAACGGATAAACGCTAAATATAAACACACAAAACAATTTCTAGCTTATTTATTCTGACAAAGTTTTTCTTTTTCTTTCTGTTGTAATAGAATATCCTGCATCCCCTTTTTCCTACATGGACTTACATTTTGTTTCATTTTACTTCAGTCGAAGTTCTCAGAAATCAAGGGGTTCATTCCTGGGGCTAACACTTAATCTTTATATGAGATACATAGATATTCGAATATTCTATTAAAGTTTTCCTTTATTTCTCAAACTTTAGGTTAGCAAAGAAGTTAAGAACATTAAGTTTCCTTTCCCCAATTGACCAGTTAACTATGTTATATCTTTCTTGTGGTCTCTTGGTCTTACCGGATTCCAGGAAAAGAATTCATCTAGTCTGGTGGAGTATCCAGCTACGTGCTTTTATTTGAAGTAACATCACAAGGAGAAGGTGCACTATTCCTTGTATGAGCAAGTGTATAGCCATGTGCCTCGAATACTATGTTATTTTTAATATTTTGTCAGGGTTTACTTATAGGGTTACTTATAGGGTTTACTTATAGGGTTAAGTATCCTCATGTCAGGTTGTACTGACAAACCCCTGTATAGAGAGACCGAAGACACTTGAGGATGGTGTCTCGTAGGTAATTCAAACTCACTATATATAAAGTGGACACTGCATTGACAAATGTCTTGTTTCGGACATTAGTAATCTTTTACTAATGTTTGTCAATGCATTATTGTACCGATTGCAATAAACTCCAATCGCTAATAACCTTGTCTATTGTAGCCCTTTATCAAGGATACAAGAAAAATCAATATCTACCAGAAACAACTCTTGCACATCACCCATCAGATGAATTTACGCTGCTATTTTGATCCATAGTTATTAATAGATCTTATGTTTTGACGGTGATATTCGAGTTAGTTTGTCGATTCCGCAGTGGGTATTGATAACCAGTTGCAGTAGTAGTAGTGGTGTACCTAGCTGCAATAAAGACACTCTTTGGAATATATATTGTTTTACAAGAACGAAGTGTGCTTCAAGTCCCTAGCACTGTATAAAAATTAAGCAGGAGATAACTTTCATCTCACAACAAAAGGCTTAATATGCCATAAAAAAAACGAAAAATAAAACTAATTAAATGATAGTTCAGTTTTAGAGAGGGGAAAAAAAATCTTTGTAATTTTTTATTAAATTAAACAAGACATTCAGTATTAGTTGATGAAGAAAAAAAAGAATTAGGCCTCGGAAACTTTCATTTGGATTTAATATGTAAAGTGAAGTTATAATAAACCCATATGTGTGATATATATATATATATATATATATATATTCATAAAACGGATATTTTATATATATTTTACTATTTGAATTTGTTTCAAGTATGCTTTGATCCTTCTAGAAACACATGTTAGCTTTTCTTTGCTTCGAAACTGACAATAAATTACAATATGACATAAGTGATCTGTCAATTTATATATATATATATATACATATATATATATGATGGACTCTTCCATCGATTTCGACGTATGAGTGCCCCACCAGGGCGTGAATTTGTAATTGCAAGGGTTGCGCAATCACCAACAACCGCTCTCTTGAGTCGGCATTGCTTGATTCCAATGGCAAGTAGTAATACAAGACGACTGGAAACAATGCCGAGATAAGCAGAGAGCACATACAGCACCTGGTATTCCCAAATGGTCACCCATTTAGTACTGGCCAGGCTCGACGTCGCTTAACTTCGGTGATCTAACAGGAACCAGTGTGTCAACGTGATTGTGCCGTATATATACATATATATATATGGTAAAAGTCATGGTACGTCTCTGGAATATGTAATATATAGTTTTTAAATAATTTGTATTTTAGCTCTCACATTCTTAAGATCAAGCACTTTATTGATTTTTCAATAAACCCTGACGAACTATATATATATATATATATATATATATATATATATATTTCTCGATTAAAACCTTTTTCAAATCAAGAGCATACACAAAGGTATCATGGTTCTTTACAGCTGTTTCAAAGCAGTGTTTATTTTAAGTCATACAATGAATCATAAAATTATAAATGCTAATTCTCCTCAGAACAAAACAATCTATTTTCAAATCAGAATATCATAAGGGCAATACAAATATACATATATATATATATATGTATATATATATATATATATATATATATATATATAAAAAACGAGTGATAAATATGAGACGATTGTCCAAATTTATTTCAAATTTCAATTGTTCAATGCAAGGTGTATTCAGTAATAAACTAGTGTTTATTATTATTCTTTCCTTAAGCCAAGGCTTTTCAAAGATCGAAATCTTATCATCAGAGGAGAAATACAGATGGATAAGTTGGCTTTCGAAAAAACCAAAGTTCAAATATTTGAAAAATATGAAAATTATTATTAAAATAATTTTTGTTTAAAAAAACGCACAGAGTGTTTTGCTGTATCACAGCTCTTCAGTGTGGCTATATATATATAGCACAATATCATTCTCCGCAAAATACAGTTACAAATTAAAATTTGAAACATGTTTTCAAAAATTCTTTTATATGAAGTTTATTTTGTATAATATAGTGTGTATAAATCAAAATTCATTAAAATATGTTGATAAACAAAATCGTTATTCAACTTTCATGTTGAAATGTCTACCAATATGTTGAGTTCCCACAAAAAATACAGGACATTTTACAAAACTGAACATCCTTTATTATTTGTGGACAAGTTCATGCGCCTGCATGCGTCTGCATGTGTGTGTGGATTTCTCGACTCGACCTAACTTTAATAATTACATTTTTATTTTTTATTTTATTTACTATGAATCCAAGATTTATTTAAATAAAAAAAAAACAAGATAGTAAAATGAAACAAAATTTTAAAAATCCGATTTAAAAAAATAATTACAGAATTAAATCCATCAGAAGACATTTCTGTTTCTTCATAAACAAGTCAGCCATTTTAATATTTAGTTAATAGTTGGAAAAAAAAAAAAAAAAAAAAAAAAAAATTACTTTGGGACCTTTCAAAATTTGAAAGGAATTTCGCAGCATTTAAACTGTCGAATAAAAAGTAATTTCTTGCTTTAAAATTACTAGCAGATCTTCATGTAGGAAAAGATTGAAAGTTCCGATAATTTCATAGAGATTAAAGCAATGAAAAAATTAGTCATAGTTTTATAACGATTTAATTCAATAATTTAATGACCAAACCATACCGTAATGATTAAATTTAATTTTCAAAATCCTATTTAAAAAAAAAATTGAATAAAAAAAAAAAAAGAGAAAAAGATGAGCTGCATCTTTAAAAAAAATAAAAATAAAATAAAGCAAAACAAAACTGGAAATAAAAAGACTCCTGGGCGACGCCGAGCGGGGACCAGCTAATATATCATCATATTCAGTTTAACATCCGCTTTACATGCTAGCATGTGTTGGATGAATGTATAATAAATGATAATAAAATACACTTAGCTTTAACATTCTACTGCAGTTTCACGGTATCACCAATCATCAAAAGTGTTTGTAACTGTATTATCACTCTTGAAGATGAAACCGGAAGAAGAAAGGAGAGTACATACTCATCTGCATTAATTTTTTTTTTTTTTTTTTTTTTTTTCATAAAAATATTTAAAAAAAAAATAAATTGAAATTGCTTTTTCAAAAAGCAACTTCTGTGAAGCTACGATAAATTAAGTATTTTCATTTTGGTCAGGAAAAAAACATTTTACCAAATAAAAGATTTCCAAAATTATTTTCAGTCTATTAATCGCAATAAAAAATTAAATCATTTTTTTTTTTTTTAAGGCGGGAGTAATTAATTAACAAAAAAAAAAACAAGAAAAAAAAACAAGAAAAAAAAGTTTACATTCTAATGCGTAGAGTGAAAATGCGTATTTCGTGGTTCGGTAGTGGGGGAGGGGGGGGGGGGGCGTAAACAAATGATTGTGGTGTGTAGAGAGATTGCTTTTCGTATATGGGCACAACGAAATGCCCAACTGTTCTTTCAAGACAGGAAAAGCAGTTAACAAAGTTTGAAAGAATTGACGGTTTTCTTGATGATGTCACTTTATGTATATCTTCCAAGCACCATTGACCGCATGAAGGGACCAACCTGAAAAATGGAGACGACAAAAGCAATCATTTCAACGACTATACGATAAAGGTGAGTAATAAATATAATACAATTATTTTAAAGTTAAGTAATAAATATAATACAATTATTTTAAAGTTAAGTAATAAATATAATACAATTATTTTAAAGTTAAGTAATAAATATAATACAATTATTTTAAAGTTAAGTAATAAATATAATACAATTATTTTAAAGTTAAGTAATAAATATAATACAATTATTTTAAAGTTAAGTAATAAATATAATACAATTATTTTAAAGTTAAGTAATAAATATAATACAATTATTTTAAAGTTAAGTAATAAATATAATACAATTATTTTAAAGTTAAGTAATAAATATAATACAATTATTTTAAAGTTAAGTAATAAATATAATACAATTATTTTAAAGTTAAGTAATAAATATAATACAATTATTTTAAAGTTAAGTAATAAATATAATACAATTATTTTAAAGTTAAGTAATAAATATAATACAATTATTTTAAAGTTAAGTAATAAATATAATACAATTATTTTAAAGTTAAGTAATAAATATAATACAATTATTTTAAAGTTAAGTAATAAATATAATACAATTATTTTAAAGTTAAGTAATAAATATAATACAATTATTTTAAAGTTAAGTAATAAATATAATACAATTATTTTAAAGTTAAGTAATAAATATAATACAATTATTTTAAAGTAATAATTATAATACAAATCAAATGGACATTAAAAATTTCTTTCATTTTTTTTTTTTTTTTAAAGGATCACCTTCTAAAGTTTCGATCATTTTAGCTCCCCAGAAAATATCTCACTCCTGACACAATCCTCCAATGTATAAGATTCAGACACGTCCTAAAATGGAGTATCGCTGCCACATTTGGGGAGGTACTGCTCAAAGCATTGTTTCCTGCCTTGACAGAGTACAAAACCGACTTCGAAATTTAGTGGGGGATGCCCTCTTCTCTTCCAACCTCTTTCTCACAGAAGAAATGTTGCTAGTCATTCTATCGTTATTTTAATCGTTCTATTTATCTTCCTCCCACAAGGTAAGATGTGACACAAGGTCGGGAAAGTGGGAAAGAACCAGCGCTCGAGAATTTGAGCACTCTGGCTGTTTAAAAATTGCCTGGACAGCCCCGTCGGCATTCCCCGGTAGGGGCGCCTCAGACAGTAAGCAATAAACTTACTCCTCCCCAAAGAGGGGGAGGCAAAGCCTGGGAGGGTGCACCTCCTAGAACTGCACAGGACCGGCAACCCCCAATAGACCGGCGTAAATCCAGACCCAAAGGCCCGGACGATACCGGTTTTATTAGGCGGGGTAAAAGCCCCTAGGTGCTCGACTGAGCTCCAATTTACCCCCCCCTCCTTCCCTATAAAACATTCACAAAAAAAAAAAACTCGTCTAGCTACAACAACTGTAAATAGTTTTCCTTTCTTTTTCTTAGTACTTAAAACTAAATGGAACTTCCATGAACAAAGTTTCTTTCCAAGAACTACCCGTCTGAGGAACGCAATACTATGGACTGCTTCCCAGCTGACTACAACATAGTGGTTTTCAAGTCCAATGTTAACAAATTCTTGTCGAGCCGTCCTCTTAAATAATCAAATCCTGCCCAGTTTCATCCATCGTCACCAATCCTCAAGGTGTTGTCTCATCATTTACCTGAAAAACCCATTAACCCTTATCCTCGAGTGGCTTTTAGGCTTTGATAAGCAGAGACTCAGTAGTACAAAAAAAAGGCCAAAAGCCACTTGAGAATAAGGATTAATGAGATGGAATGATTTTCAGTCCAGAGATGAAGAGCATTATGAGAGGATTGGTAATGATTGATGGGATCGACTAAGTTTGAATACTTATGGGGGCGATTAATAACAGAAATCTGTTGGCATTGGATTTGAGGATAACCATGCTGTAATCTGCAGGGAAGTACTTCTGTGGTAATGTGTTCCGCAGACAGGAAACCCTTGCAAAGAATCTCTGTTTGTGGAAATTCTGCTTAGCACTCGGCACACGGAGGAAGAAAGGAAAATCTTTTTCTTGTTGTAATAGCAAGATAAGTTCTGGCTGCGAATGTTTGACAAGGACGAAACCAGAGATTAGAGCTCAGTCGAGCACCTTTCATAGAAATAACGACAGAGTAGAAAGAGACTAGTAACGTATATGCTGTGACAAAAGGAATATGGCTGTCATTTTAATTTCACTGTCAGTGCAATAAACGGCTCAACTTTATAGAGATTGATCGAAATAAAGAATTAAATTCATCATGATGTATTTTGTTTCGTCAAAATTCAGTTAGGAGGTTCATTCTAGACTCGATTTCTGAATTTTTGTGCAGAAAGTTGGATTATCTCCCTTGACTATGACCAATACGGTGCTGATATATCAACGTTACTAGTTTATTGATAAACTTTTCTTTTCTTTTATAAAATAAAAACTATTTGATTAATTTACGTGATATTTAGTATACAATATATTCATTCCGTCATGGGTACATATATCGTACTGATATTTTTCAGTTTTTTTTTTTTTTCATTTCTCTGTAATTGTAGACTAGCACTGCGACGTTTGTTTTATTTATTTAAATATTTAATTAACAACTAAAGCTTTTTTTTGGTCCCCCGATTTATAAAATCGGGGGACTTATGTTTTGAGGCATGTCCGTCCGTCCGGATTTTTCTCCGCAACCATCCATTGAATTTCTCTGAAATTTTGCATCAAGTTGTAACTTTGGTCAGGTTAGAAAGTGACATTCTCCGATTTTTGAAAAAAAATCTGGTTAGCCCCCCAGGGGGTCAAAAGGCCCCGAAATGGCAAAAAATGACATTTTTTGCCCCATAACTTTTCATCCATCCATTCAATTTCTCTGAAACTTGGCCAAAATGTGGAGGCAATTGTTCCTAATAGAAAATAAGTATCTTTCTTTTCTTTCTTCTCAGTAGCCCCTTACGTCTACAGTGGCAGCCTGCCTTGTTTTGGGTGAACTACGTTAAAAATAAAAGAAATCAACATTAAGTTGGATTAAAATCTCTATGATAATACACTATGGCAATTTCATGTTTGTACATATGTTATCACCCTTCACCCCTTTTTTAAAAGATGGGACCACCCAAACGCCAAAAATGCGATGCAAAAAAAGCATCTTTTAAAAAATTTATCTGATGCTACTGTTATGTCAAGCATGAAACTCAAACTAAAATGCACTTCTTTGGCTTTTGGGCTAGAGTCCAAGTGTTGTATCTGTTCTGTCCAAAGATGGTACAATAATATTGCGAGGGTCTGCATTTGCGCCGGGCGTTCAGAGAATAGAATAGAAATATGTCAAACTCCTACAAGGCTTCCATTATCAGAAATATTCCGAAACTACATTAACCAGAGTACTTAGATAAGTATGTTTTAGTTTGAACAAAGGAGGTACAGTAATATTGTGAGGTCTGCTCGCGCCCTACGTCCATAGAATGGAAATATTTTTAAGCACGGCAGCAATATGTAACAGATGAAGGGTTAGGGTACAACTGTGGAAAAATAATAAATATGATAATAAAAGAGGGTTTACGGGTCGTGAACAGATAGAAAATTTTTAGATTAGAATATTGATAAATCCCCAAATATAGAAGTCGGAAATTTGGACCCTAACCATGTCAGTCACATTCAATTGACGCCCATAACAATCAAATTGCTACTCTGTTTGGAATAGACCCCACATTGGGTTTGGGAAAGAGGGAGAGGAGAGAAGGGAGGGAGGGAAATTGTTGTTTTTTTGTTTTGGATTTTGCAGAACATGATTGAGTTTTGCAAAGAAAAAAATAACAATTAAACATCAATGTTTGGTGCATTTTGGGTCAGGAAGCCGATATCTTCAAATAGCCTGATCTGATAGCACCAGGGCCCCACATTGGGGATCTTTTAGGGCAACTTAACAAAACAGAATCGAGTTATTTCCCTTGAATAAAAAGAAAGAGTTATCGCCCTTGGATAAAAGAAGTCATCTGCCATGACAGTTGAAAAGAAGCATCTCGTGTTCAGCAGTTTCCTACATTTCATTTAATCAGTGTTTTTGTTAAAAGGTTCTACTTTGTCCTTTCTTCATTTTTGAGTGGTTATTAAATCGATAACAACATGTAAACATCAGACGTAACAGGATCATTGGTAGCACCAGGGCCCCACATTGGGGATCATTGGTAGCACCAGGGCCCCACATTGGGGATCATTGGTAGCACCAGGGCCCCACATTGGGGATCATTGGTAGCACCAGGGCCCCACATTGGGGATCATTGGTAGCACCAGGGCCCCACATTGGGGATCATTGGTATAGATGATGTTTGAAAGTTACATCGGCAGAAACATCGTAAAAATATCAACATAGATAAGGACAATAGTTCAAAGAGAAACAAACAAAACGAAAACGTAAATAATGACGATTGTTCAAAACTAAAGCATCAAGAACGGCCACTGACCTCTTCGACATCTCCGAGAGCGTCGGTTATCATTTTCTCAATGTTTCTCATGATTGCAATTTTCTGCGAGGTGTTTAATGGATATGTAATGGATTCTTCCAGGAAATTCTGAAAAAGAAAAACAAAATTTA
>OY744545.1:46857831-46870843 GCA_963556195.1 Sepiola atlantica
TTAAAAAACAAATTTTTTTCATTGCATCTTCAGCTATAGGGTGATCCCATTTTTAAAAAAAGAAGGTGAAGGGTGATAATGTACGTATGAACATAACTTTACATGAGTGTATTATTATAGAAATTTGTTTCGTAAGCATATATTTTTTATAAGTAAATAATCTGCAACTGATGAATTCTATTTAACTCTGAGATGGACCCAGACTGGTACTATCACTGCGAGTCAGAGTGAACTTTAGGTGACTCTACATTCCTCAAAATGCCCACGACCCGGAATGCAGGGGGGGGGGGGGCAGAATTTGAGCAGTTGATAGGGTTCGGAAGTAGAGTAGATGGAAGAAAAAAAATGTTAGACATGTTCGAAGATCATTAAATATTCTATTTCGCTATTAGCACCAGACGTAGATCCAAAGCACCTCTGACATGCAAATTGATTGTTGGAATCAGGTGTAAGGGCAAAAGACCAATCAAGCCGTCTTGGAGCTGGTTCCCTCTGAAATTTCCCTCAGGATATCTGGCTCTCGATCGTCACAATTCCATCCGGTAATGCCAACGATTGAAGGTACTGGAGTTGTTCACATACTCAACCTACTCTCAAACTCTGAACGGGCCGACTCTCCCAAACAACTGAACTGAACCACATTTTCACGTTGTCTTGGCGATTATGAAAACTAATGCGAGTGTCAAGTGGGCCTCTTTTGGTAGGCAGAACTGATGCTGTGGGACGAACCAAACGTTTGGTTAAAATGCTTAATGTAATCCCTGAAAGGGTGTCGGCTAAATAGAATCAATCATTTGCAGACTATTTACTTACAAAATATATATGCCTACAATACATTAAAAAAATGTAGGTTAGAACACATACTTGTATTCTCATTTTAATTTATTTGTAAATGAGACAATGTCGGAGTCAGCCGACTGTGTAGGCGTAAAGACAAAAATTCATGCTTTTACTCATCCACATATATCCTTTGCTCACTTAGTGCTCAGAAGTGAAACCAATTACTTACCAATAAACAGGAATATACAAAACATCACCAGGTTCCAAGACTGCCTGCATTCCTTTCAATTCGGCAGATTTGGGGAATTTTTTCAAGTTTAAATTTTCCAAATTTATCTGGACAAAAAAAACAAACAAAAAACATAGGATGAAACATGTGTCTGTGGATAAGAATTTAATAATATTTATTGTAAGATTATATACATATATGTGTGTGTGTGTGTGTGTGTGTGTGTGAAACAGAAAACAGATTTAAATACAGGAGAAAAACAAGAAACGAGAGATTTGACTGGTTTCGTTTGTATTAATGAACGTCTTCAAGAAAAGTTGATACAAACGAAACCGGTCAAATCTCTCGTTTCTTGTTTTTCTCCTGTATTTAAATCTGTTTTCCGTTTGTCTTTTTTTTTCTATCACAGCATTTCATTTTCATGACATATCGCTTGAGGTCTGATATCGTGCTCATATTAAAGTGTGTTCTTATTATTACCCTATCCTGGGACGGGTACCTCAGCAAGTATATATATATATATAAAGTGGAGAACTAAAAGCGAACTTTTAGGAAAGGTAAAACCTATTGTGAAAAGTATACAGCTCAATATACTGGATAGAGCAGATATATAGGTAGAAGGATGAAAAGGAATTAGAAAAGCGACGGAGGCAGAGCGTTGTTGCATCCACGAACGAACCCTCTATTGGACTTTTTACCCTCTGGATTCTATCTATTTTGGCCGCACCTGAAGATGGTGGTTTCTGGAGTTTAACTTTGAAACCTCAATTTATTTCTCGTGCCTTCTAACGATCTACCTACAAATCACTTTCTCTGCTGAACTTTTTGACACCGGATTTTTTTTGCAATCGGACACTTCCTTGCATTCGGGCAGCTTTTTGCCTTGTTTTTTTTCCCCACAATCTTTATTCTACTTTTTCAAATTTTAAATCTTGGCCTTTGCCAACTTATCTATCCCAGCAATTTCCTCTTATGATAAGATTTTGATCTTTGAAAAGCCTGGCTTAAGGAAAAAATTAATTGAATAAATTGCTTTTTTTTTGCGGAATGTACCTCGAATTGAGCAACTGAATTGAAAAAAGATCTGCCTCCGTTGCTTTTCTAATTCCTTTTCATCCTTCTACCTATATATATATATATATATATATATATATATATATATATGTGTGTGTGTATATATATATATATATATATGTGTGTATAATTAATCACATGTAATCAATCCGCAGAAGATAAAGATTTTTTTCTTTTTCGTTCCTATAAATTTACTCACCTGACTTTGTCTATCGTGCGGATGGTGAACTGGATATGGATAAAGAGATTTGAATTGTTCGGGTGAAAAAAGCAGACAGCGTTTCTGGCCTTGAACTTGAGCCAAGAAGTTCTGCTGCTCATCGTAATGAACTGATGTGATATTACCTGAAAAAATAAAATAAAAAATAAAATCTCGCATTTAATAAAGAAACAGGGATTGAAAAAAATTTTTTTTAAATCTATGAATTTGTATTGTTTGGACTACTGTTCTCATCTTGGATATTATACAACATTTCGACCGATGTAAACTCCGACCTTCTTGAGGTTTGTCTTGTCGAACTCACAAATGTGTACGCAAGGACCTGTGGTGCAACGGATAAAAGTGCTAAGTTATAATCAGTTCTAAATTACTTCTGGAGGTTGAAAGTTCACTCCTCAGTAAGAATACAATTACAAATGGTTAAAAACTTCTACCCAGTCATGACAGACAGCACAAGAGCAAGCTATCCTCGTGGATTAAATGAAAGATTTTGTTCAATAGTCCGTACAGATTCCAGAGTTTGGAACAAAGATTCCAGAGTTTGGAAAGATGCACTTGAAGAAGATCGGATTCCAGAGTTTGGAAAGATGCACTTGAAGAAGATCGGATTCCAGAGTTCGGAAAGATGCACTTGAAGAAGATCGGATTCCAGAGTTCGGAAAGATGCACTTGAAGAAGATCGGATTCCAGAGTTCGGAAAGATGCACTTGAAGAAGATCGGATTCCAGAGTTTGGAAAGATGCACTTGAAGAAGATCGGATTCCAGAGTTCGGAAAGATGCACTTGAAGAAGATCGGATTCCAGAGTTTGGAAAGATGCACTTGAAGAAGATCGGATTCCAGAGTTTGGAAAGATGCACTTGAAGATCGGATTCCAGAGTTCGGAAAGATGCACCTGAAGAAGATCGGATTCCAGAGTTCGGAAAGATGCACTTGAAGAAGATCGGATTCCAGAGTTCGGAAAGATGCACTTGAAGAAGATCGGATTCCAGAGTTCGGAAAGATGCACTTGAAGAAGATCGGATTCCAGAGTTCGGAAAGATGCACTTGAAGAAGATCGGATTCCAGAGTTTGGAAAGATGCACTTGAAGAAGATCGGATTCCAGAGTCTGGAAAGATGCACTTGAAGAAGATCGGATTCCAGAGTTTGGAAAGATGCACTTGAAGAAGATCGGATTCCAGAGTTCGGAAAGATGCACTTGAAGAAGATCGGATTCCAGAGTTCGGAAAGATGCACTTGAAGAAGATCGGATTCCAGAGTTTGGAAAGATGCACTTGAAGAAGATCGGATTCCAGAGTTTGGAAAGATGCACTTGAAGAAGATCGGATTCCAGAGTTTGGAAAGATGCACTTGAAGAAGATCGGATTCCAGAGTTTGGAAAGATGCACTTGAAGAAGATCGGATTCCAGAGTTCGGAAAGATGCACTTGAAGAAGATCGGATTCCAGAGTTTGGAAAGATGCACTTGAAGATCGGATTCCAGAGTTCGGAAAGATGCACTTGAAGAAGATCGGATTCCAGAGTTCGGAAAGATGCACTTGAAGAAGATCGGATTCCAGAGTTCGGAAAGATGCACTTGAAGAAGATCGGATTCCAGAGTTCGGAAAGATGCACTTGAAGAAGATCGGATTCCAGAGTTTGGAAAGATGCACTTGAAGAAGATCGGATTCCAGAGTTTGGAAAGATGCACTTGAAGAAGATCGGATTTCCAGAGTTTGGAAAGATGCACTTGAAGAAGATCGGATTCCAGAGTTTGGAAAGATGCACTTGAAGAAGACTGGATTCCAGAGTTTGGAAAGATGCACTTTAAGATGATCGGATTCCAGAGTTTGGAAAGATGCACTTGAAGAAGATCGGATTCCAGAGTTTGGAAAGATGCACTTGAAGAAGATCGGATTCCAGAGTTTGAAAAGATGCACTTGAAGAAGATCGGATTCCAGAGTTTGGAAAGATGCACTTGAAGAAGATCGGATTCCAGAGTTTGGAAAGATGCACTTGAAGAAGATCGGATTCCAGAGTTTGGAAAGATGCACTTGAAGAAGATCGGATTCCAGAGTTTGGAAAGATGCACTTGAAGAAGATCGGATTCCAGAGTTTGGAAAGATGCACTTGAAGAAGATCGGATTCCAGAGTTTGGAAAGATGCACTTGAAGAAGATCGGATTCCAGAGTTTGGAAAGATGCACTTGAAGAAGATCGGATTCCAGAGTTTGGAAAGATGCACTTGAAGAAGATCGGATTCCAGAGTTTGGAAAGATGCACTTGAAGAAGATCGGATTCCAGAGTTTGGAAAGATGCACTTTAAGAAGATCGGATTCCAGAGTTTGGAAAGATGCACTTGAAGAAGATCGGATTCCAGAGTTTGGAAAGATGCACTTGAAGAAGATCGGATTCCAGAGTTTGGAAAGATGCACTTGAAGAAGATCGGATTCCAGAGTTTGGAAAGATGCACTTGAAGAAGATCGGATTCCAGAGTTTGGAAAGATGCACTTTAAGAAGATCGGATTCCAGAGTTTGGAAAGATGCACTTGAAGAAGATCGGATTCCAGAGTTTGGAAAGATGCACTTGAAGAAGATCGGATTCCAGAGTTTGGAAAGATGCACTTGAAGAAGATCGGATTCCAGAGTTCGGAAAGATGCACTTGAAGATCAGATTCCAGAGTTCGTAAGATGCACTTGAAGAAGATCGGATTCCAGAGTTCGGAAAGATGCACCTGAAGAAGATCGGAGATTACATCCGCTGAAACGTTATGAGAATAATATCCAAGGTGAAAATTGTAGTCCGAATGATCCGAATGATACAAATTATCAATCTTCATCCCAAAGATTCTAAAACATAAAATCTATAAATACTAACATGTCCTGATATCAAAAATAGGGAGTCGGCTATAAATAAGAGAAATCAACTCGAGAGTCAGGTTTAAAAAAATAATTACCAACTCCTGACTGACTTACCACCACAAATGTGGACAGTTAGCTGAAAAAATAAAAACTGACTTCTGAGTGGAGTCGTTTTTTTGTTTTTTTTTACCGAATTAGGTGTTAGATTTTTTAACAATTCTTGCAGGTATCAGTTTTAAAAAAGATTATGGGTGCTTCTGTATTATTGAGGACAGATGAAATCTTCATCTTTAATTTAGAAGAGTCAGTTGAAAGGGGAGATAATTCTTTCTTTTTTTTTTTTTGTAACCATAATACATAAGGAAAATCCAGAGAATTAGTAAGAAAATAAATTTTAAAAAGAGGTAATTATGCAGTTAACGGACTTGGATGAAATAAACGTTATAATTTAGAAAGCAATTCTAAACATGGGGAGTGTGTGTGTGTGTGTGTGTGTGTGTGTGTGTGTGTGTGTGTGTGTGTGTGTGTGGAGGGGGGGGGCTATTCTGTACAACAATTTAATAAGCAAAAGATACCGTAAAATTGAATTTAATTTGAAAATCATGTCTAAAAATTAGCTTGGTCCGTAAACTGCATAAGCACCAAAAAAAAAAAAGATACGCAAAAGTATTATTTATCAATCAATCACAACGCTCGGTGCTATTCGGCACTGACTTTTTAATACGAAGTCAGAAAAAACACTTTGAATTATCTCCCCTTTAAACCGACTCTTCTAAAATAAAAATGAATATTTAATCTGTCCCTAATAAAACAGAAGCAGCCGATTATGATATTTAAATTTATCATTAAAATTTACTCCCAAATTAATTTTTGGATCCTCTTGTTTAATTCGTATTCATAATGTAAGAAAAAAATAAAAAGGGATGTACGTAAATCTCCTGTAGCCGTAATGAGGTTATAATGATGGTTCAAACTTCAGAAGAAACTCCTCTTCAAACAACACAATAAAAAACACTGACAAATTGCCAACACCAACGCTTTCTCTCAGCTGTCCAAAAGTAAACTGACCACATGCTTTTAAAGTCAGTCTTTAGACATGCAAATTCGTTCCAACTATAAAAATCTTCCATCATGTACAAAAGTTCTTTTTTTCTCTGGAAAACAGTTGTCCTACATGCGAAGCATCTAATACGCTTTGAAACGGGTAAGCGTTCGTTTTCATCTCTATTGCTACACATATTTTATACTTTTTGTTCTATGTAAAACTTTACACTTTTTTGTATGAAATTACAATGTATCTTCCCATTTTGATACATTACAGAAATCTTATGTCGGATCTTATAATCGCTATTGTCTACGACTCAACCGAGCTTCCCATAAGTTTATACATTTTTGTTACAACTAATAATCCGTAAAAAAAAAAACACATAGTTCTTGAGTTAGTAGATGTAGAACAGTTACGGTAGCAGGTCTGGTTCACAGGGGAAGGCCAAGGAAAACATTAAAAAAAAAGTTAATTTCCTTAAAACTGTCCAATGCATGCCAGTATGTAAAATGAATGTTACATTGTTTTTGTTTTGTTTTCACCCCAAAACAAGGCAGGCCACCACTATAAACGTAAGGGGCTACTGAGAATTAGGGTGTAGGTTTAGGGTGTCATCCCAAGTTGGGAGCAGTGTAGCGACATGTCTGTTTACATTAGTTTTAAACCTCTTCATGTCAATACAGTCAGGGAACAGGGAGCAGGGAGGGAGTTCCAGAGGCTGGCAGCACGAGGAAAGAAGCTATTGGAGTAGAAGGCTCTCCGGCATCTGGGGACTTCCACAGTGAATGTATGGGATTTTGATGATTGCCGAGTTGGTCTAGTGTATTTACGCCAAGGGGGCACCAGAGCAGCCAGTTCATCGGAGCACAATCCATTGAAGTATTTGTAAAACAGGCACAAGGATGCACCATTGCAGCAAGGGGATAGGGGCTGAAGCTTCGTGGATAGTGAGGGTTCTATTAAGTTGGGGACTCTTTTTTGGACCTTGTCTAAGAGGGAGAGACTAGTGGATGATGCACCAGCCCAGATATGGCAACAATACTCCATGCATGGGCAGATGGTGGCTTTGTAGAGATGCTGATGGCAGAAAGATTAAGAGTTTATTTTGATGTTCACTCTACATTATTTCATATTTACAAGAGAAAGAAGGATACAGGCCACAGAGATTAGATGTTCCGAAATGTGCACGTGGGCGGCGATAGGTACTTATGTAGCACGCGCACGTGGGCGGCGATAGGTACTTATGTAGCACGTGCACGGCGATAGGTACTTATGTAGCACGCGCACGTGGGCGGCGACAGGTACTTATGTAGCACGCGCACGTGGGCGGCGACAGGTACTTATGTAGCACGCGCACGTGGGCGGCGATAGGTACTTATGTAGCACGCGCACGTGGGCGGCGATAGGTACTTATGTAGCACGCGCACGTGGGCGGCGATAGGTATTTATGTAGCACGCGCACGTGGGCGGCGATAGGTACTTATGTAGCACGCGCACGTGGGTGGCAATAGGTATGTATATAGTATGCACACTGGGGCGGCGATTGGTATGTATATAGTATGCGCACAAGGGTAGCGATATATATATGTATATATTGTTGCATAGCCCCCCTGCTTGGGCCGTGGCAGTTCTCATTTTGTACACTCGCCCCGGAACGGGCCATGGCAGTTCTCGTTTAATCACTCGTCATTTTTAACACCATAAATCATATAGTTTGCATACCTTTAAATTTCTCCCTTGCCGCATAGAGGGTGCGTGTCGTCCAGTGGTTGTCTTCTCTTCTGTACTGCCGTGAACATCGCCGCTACAACAAAAACTTCATGACCGACTCCGAAGACAAACAATCTTTTAAATTTAATTTCTGTTTTATTCCAAGCGTTAGTTATCCGTCAGCTGGGAGATATTCACTGACATCGAGAGAGGGAGAGCAAATTACTGCTTTCGTAATTACTTATCAATTAAGTCTTAACCATTCATGGAGGGGGGAAAAGAGATCTTTCGCCTGTATTTTCTTAGGCAATTAATTCTCTTAATCAAATTGTGGACTACATCCTAAATCATGTCTCATACGCTCACTTCCAAAACCCAGACTGCTAAAACTTGCTTCTCACGAAGAACGAGTGACGTCACGGATCCCTGTTTCCCACGCAAAAGCCCATGACGTCACTGAGCCTCTATCGCAGGTGCACATTGACCCTTGATCTGAGGTCTTGTCATGTCTGTGAGCTCCGACTGTGAGAACAGCCCTTATTCTGCACTCGACTGCACGAGTCCCCTCGCACTAATTCGCGCAAGTCAACAGATACGTCCATTCCCATAGGGCCATTATCCAACAATAGTATGCGCACCGGGGCAGCTATAGGTACGTATACAGTATGTGCACAGGGGCGAAGATAAGTACCTATATAGAAGGCACAGACAGAAGTGGTACTTTTTATAGAAATATGTCAAACTTTTGCCCTGAAGGTGGGGAAGAAACAGCTTTCGCAAAAGGCAAAATGAGAAAGTAGCGGTAAAATGGGGCGACCAGGAAAGAGAAAAGTAGAAAGATAAAGAGATGGCTATAGAGAGAGGGAGAGAAATAGAAGTTTGAATATAAAGATATTATACACGCGATTTTTCTCCTATTTTATGTTTTTATGACCCCGAGCAACGCCGGGTAGCCCTGCTAGTGTATATATATATATATATATATATATATATGTGTCCTTAAATCTATAATGATTTCAGTTATTTAGTCTTTTACAGGATTTCCTTTGTGGAATCCCTTACGACTCCAAGCAGCAGCAGCAGCAAACAACAGAGACACAAGAACAGAACCAGCAGCAGGAGCCAGGAAACCGCAACACTCGTGGTGTGACAGCGACTGCTGCTACTACTGGTGAACTTTATGTTCCCTCGTGGACTCCACGATGACAAGCAGGATTTTCTCTTTTCTCTTTACATTACTTGGTTTATCAAATTTTTACTTTTAATTTGTATGAAATGCCTTTTTATTTGATAATGCTTTTCCTCTACAACTTCAAGGGATTTCATTCGCTGTGCATTCTGGGAATTTTTCAATGCCAGTTCCAAGTTGACAAGCGTCTTTGTCTTGAGATAAAAGTTGGCCTTTTTAAATCAATTCGGTCTTCAAAGGGTTAAAAGATTACAGGAAGACAAACGCCAGATAATATATTATCGAAGAATTGTAATCGAAAAATTTATATCTGGGATTAAAAAGCCAAGAGCGGGAGCACTGCTGCTGAGTAGTGTTCAAAGTCGAGATGCTTTTATTTTTACCACAAAGCAAATCCAAATGAGATCTTTTGTGCTAATTGGCTAAAAAAAAAAAAAATAAAAAAATAAAAAAATTCAGTGACAATCTAGAAACATCACCAATATGATATCACCACTCGTCCTTGTCAGTTTCTGATAAGCAAACTTAATGACCTTAATAATAGACACAACATATATCGTCAAGTATGTCTTATCTCATTGAAGGAAGGCACTAGTTATCTTAGGGACTTCATTTTGTTTAAAATCAAATTCTTTCAATTTCTCCATAAAAAAAAAAAAATAAAATAATTAAGATCTTGTATTTTGTCCCCTCGACCCGATCCAACTTCCTAAAGGCTCTTCCTTCATTCAGCAACTCTGACCAATATTTTTGGAGACTTTAAGCATTTATTAATAATACTAGTGTTATTAGTAGGAGTATACATTTTACCCCTCTATGACACATCTAAATGAATCCCAAGGGTGCTTCATATCAAATTTGTTACAATTTTGACCAATAGTTTTGGAGACTATGAACATTTGTTTTTAGTATGAGTAGTAGTATTAACATTTTTAACCTCAGCATCCATCCTGCTGACCAATGATACACACAAATGAATGTCAAGGGTGCTTCATGCAAAATTTGATGCAATTTCATTAGTAGTTTTAGAACCTGTAAGTGATTGACAGACAAGAATGTTTAGTCATAAGTCATAATATAGATAATGATGGCAAACAATAGCATTCATTTTTGAATATTATCTACACACTAATTTTGGGCAAGGTGTGTTTGTGTGCGTGTGTGGGGACATTAATTTAACCTGAACACTAACTTTAAGTCTAGGTTGTGGTCAAGAATGCTGTGATCTGCGTCAAGATCCTAAATTCAGCCGTAGATACAAATTTTGCTGATACATTTCAATAACATTACAAATACCGACACATACCATAATAATATATTACGCATTCTTATACTATCTGATCTAAAAATTGATGATTGATTGTTACAGGAAAGTGACCCCCACTTTAATGAGCAAAAAAAAAAGAAAAAGATATCTATATATATATACATATATTTATTTTTTGGTAAAACAGTCTTGATTAAATACTCGAAATCACACCCTTTAATAATAAGGGGTTAATACCTTGTGGACTCATGATGTAGTGGCTTTGGTTGAAAAGGAATTTTGTATGGACATGCAAGTTAACAGTGGTTAAATGGATACCAACGCGTACTGACGACAGTATGCAGTGTTCGAATCCTTTCGGTTCTTTCATTAGAGATATTTGGCAGCCTTCATGTGGTTCCTCCTGTGAGTACTTGATTATATTAGGAGGAAACGAAGCAATGATTCATGCACATTGTGTTTGCGTAGAAGTCATGAGTTCAATCCCCTAGGCCCACTTTCAGTAGAAAAGAATAAAAACATCCAACGTTCTGCACAGAGTGCTGAGTACTATTGTATCCTGAGAGGAAACAAGAAATAAATGGCAAAACAATTCTACGCGTGTTAGAAATAACATTTATTAAATGTACTAGCAAAAATAGGCTCACTCTGGTTGCATATCTTTGCTAGTATATATATAACGCACGGACATATGCTACACTGCCTCACACTCCCAAGGACAGTCTGGGACTATAGTATCACAACAAAAAGACAACTTTCTGTAAAGTAACGAATTACTGTGCATAATAACATTCTCTTTGGACTATTGTCCTCATCAACATCATTTCTCTTCAGATCGTTGCCTGAGAGTAATAACTACAAAACTGAAAGCTCAAGTAAAATTCTTACATTTTTATTATTTAAAACAAAAACAAAAAAAAAAAGAAAAAAGAAAAGAAAAGAAAAAAGAAAGAAAAGAAAAAGAAAGAAGAAAAAGAAAGAAAGAAAAAAAAAAGAAAGAAAAAGAAAGAAAAAAAAAGAAAAAAAAAGGTGTTTCATACTAGAAAAGAAACTCGGCGTTGTCCAGGAGCAATACTAGTAATAGTATGGTATTACATTTGGTAAGTGGTATATACTAAATCCAAAAGTGCTCAAAACCTTAGATAGAGCAAGTGTGTGTAATAATAGAGTATTACATTTTGTAAGTGGTATTGGTTAGAGAAAGTTGAGATGGACAGGGAGAAGGTAAAGAGAGGGAAAAGGAAGTTTTAAGGAAAGATGTTATACAGTTTTTAATTCTTCTACTTTGTTGTTTGTACCCGATTGCTAACAGTGGATTAAGAATCAGCACGTGGAGATAACCGTGTAATAATTGCAGCCATCTTGGACAATCTCTCCCAATGTAACGCTGAGAAGTTGCGTACATTTGTTCATTAAGCTTTACCTAAGTGGATAAGATGGTATTATAATCAATAGTTACCATCTTAAAAAAATACTTCTGCAACGGTTTTTTCCCCCCTTTTGTTTAATTTGACATTCACTTACCTTCCATGCCTATAAGGAGTAGATTTGAAGAGAGTGATCCCCATCGATTCAAGACCTTTTGTTGGTTGATCCAATTCCAATTGAAAGAAATGAAATCTTTAATGATTCTCTCACCAATGTTTTCGGAAAGCAATTGTTGCAAATAAAGTTTGCTGTGAAGAAAAAAAAAAAAAAAGAGTTAGGAATAATAAGTAAAATTGTAACAAAAAAAGAGAGAGGAAAAGCAAAGCAAGAGAGGGGAGAGATAGAAAGATAGACAGGGGCAACGGGGGAGATGAAGAGGGAGAGAGAAAGGGTCAAGGAGAGTGAGAGAAAGGTGGAGGCAAAGACCAAACAGTCGATGAAAAAGATGAAGAGAAACTTTTAAAAGAGAGAAAGAGAGAGAGAGAGAGAGAGAGGGAGCGATGAAAAGAAAGAGAGAGCGATGAAAAGAAAGAGGGAGCGATGGAAAGAGAGGGAAAGAGAGAGAGAGAGAGAGGGAAAGAGAGAGAGAGAGAGGGAAAGAGAGAGAGAGAGAGGGAAGAGAGAGAGAGAGAGAGGGAAAGAGAGAGAGAGAGAGAGGAAAGAGAGAGAGAGAGAGAGGGAAGAGAGAGAGAGAGAGAGAGGAGGAGAGAGAGAGGAGAGAGAGAGGAGAGAGAGAGGGAGAGAGAGAGGGAGAGAGAGAGAGGGAGAGAGAGAGGGAGAGGAGAGAGAGAGAGAGAGAAAGAGAGAGAGAGAGGGAAAGAGAGAGAGAGAGGGAAAGAGAGAGAGAGAGAGGGAAAGAGAGAGAGAGAGAGGGAAAGAGAGAGAGAGGGAAGAGAGAGAGAGAGGGAAAGAGAGAAGAGAGAGAAAGAGAGAGAGAAAGAGAGAGAAAGAGAGAGGGAGCGATGAAAAGAAAGAGAGAGCGATGAAAAGAAAGAGGGAGCGATGGAAAGAAAGGAGGGGAGAGAGAGGGAAAGAGAGAGAGAGAGGGAAAGAGAGAGAGAGAGAGGGAAGAGAGAGAGAGAGAAGAGAGAGAGAGAGAGAGAGAGGGAGAGAGAGGAGAGAGAGAGAGGTGAGAGAGAGGAGGGAGAGAGTGAGAGAGAGAGGGAAAGAGAGAGAGAGAGGGAAAGATGAAGAGGAGAGAGAAGAGAGGAGAAGGAGGGAATGAGAAGTG
>OY744545.1:46871043-46913543 GCA_963556195.1 Sepiola atlantica
GAAAGAGAGAGAGGAGAGAGAGAGAGATGGAAAGAGAGAGAGAGAGAGAGAATGGAAACAGAGAGAGCAGTATCGAGTATGGAAAGAGAGAGAGAGAGAGAGATGGAAAGAGAGAGAGAGAGAGAGATGGAAAGAGAGAGAGAGAGAGATGGAAAGAAAGAGAGAGAGAGAGATGGAAAAGAAAGAGAGAGAGAGATGGAAAGAGAGAGAGAGAGAGATGGAAAGAGAGAGAGAGAGAGATGGAAAGAAGAGAGAGAGAGATGGAAAGAGAGAGAGAGAGGATGGAAAGAGAGAGAGAGAGATGGAAAGAGAGAGAGAGAGAGTGGAAAGAGAGAGAGAGAGAGATGGAAAGAGAGAGAGAGAGATGGAAAGAGAGAGAGAGAGATGGAAAGAGAGAGAGAGAGATGGAAGAGAGAGAGATGGAAAGAGAGAGAGATGGAAAGAGAGAGAGATGGAAAGAGAGAGAGATGGAAAGAGAGAGATGGGAAGAGAGAGATGGGAAGAGAGAGATGGGAAGAGAGAGAGAGAGAGAGGGAAAGAGAGAGAGAGAGGGAAAGAGAGAGAGAGAGGGAAAGAGAGAGAGAGAGAGATGGAAAGAGAGAGAGAGATGGAAAGAGAGAGAGATGGAAAGAGAGAGAGATGGAAAGAGAGAGAGAGATGGAAAGAGAGAGGAAGAGAAGAGAAGGAAAGAGAGAGAGAGATGGAAAGAGAGAGAGATGGAAAGAGAGAGAGATGGAAAGAGAGAGACTTACTGAGTTCCTGTCTTTTGACATTCTTTTACTTTATCAACAAATTCTGAGAAATTCATTTCCGTTTGTAATGTTGGAGGTTCGAAGTCTTTGTGTTTGGAGATTTTTCTAGATTCATAATACCGAAAATATCGATTCTTTGATTGATATACTGTGAACAAACTATTGCCAATGTTATCCTTCAGATAGTTCAGGTCCCAGTGAAGGGCAGAGTTCACCAAATTCGTTCCCGTTAAAACCACGGGTTTCTGGAAAGAGAAAGAAAAAGAACTGATTTAAATGACAGATTTCGAACGCAGGTTTCACAATATTATTGTACCATCTTTGGGCAGAACAAATACTACACTTTGATCCAAGCCTGAAGGCCAAGAGAGTGTATTGTAGTTCAAGTTTGACGTTTGACACAGGAAACTAAAAAATTTATAAAAGCCGCAATCATTTTTCTTAATGTTTTGCATATCGTTGTCAAAAAACAAACAAAAAATGGGAAAAAATTACTAAAAAAAATAATTTTGTTTTTCTTATTTCATTTTTATTTTTTTAGATTTAAAAATTACAATGCAACAAGTTTCTGCCCTATAAGAAAGAATTACAGCATCATCGTTTTTGCTGCTTTTTTTTTTTGTTAAAAAATATCACCAGCCTATAATAGTATTAAGATGGTAAAATTGAATTGAGAAGATGGTATAATTGAAGAATAGTTAGAATCGAGAAATAATAAAAAAAAACCAAAAAAACGAACAAAACAAATAACTTATACCAAATGCAGTAGAATAAAATTATCCTCCGACTTGTATACTTTTAACGTACAGGGGTAAATTGTCAGAAAACACTGGTAATTATAAGTGGCTATCCCAAACCAACCTGTTTATGCTGTGCAAACAGATCAATAGTGTGAAATTTCCTTAAATTTTAACCAAAGACATCCTAAGGTAATCATTTATAAATTTCATATGCAAACAAAATTTAATCTTTTCTCTTTATAATGATAGATTTTTTTTTTTCCATTGTGAGGATTAGTTTGGTTTGGTTTGGTTTGGTTTGGTTTACGGCATAGCAATCAACTATAGGTTATGTAATGCCGAATAAAGTTCTCAAATACAATTCAATTTTTTCACATTGTCTTGAGAGACAATGAAAAGTAAGATGAAGAGCTTGCAATCAAATTTCTTGATGAAGTCTAAAATTTTCGTCACATTTATATTTACAAACAAGTCTTTTAAATTTTGGGAGTCATAATACTTGTTTCGGGTTTGCTGCAGATCTTGACAGTCTATTAATATATGTTTGACTGTGTAAGCTTGTTGACATGCTATGCACATTGGAGACTCCTCTCCTTCCAATAAGTGTTTATCAGTGATATGCATGTGTCCTATACGAAGTCTAGTTATTATAACCTCTTCTCTCCTTACGTTTCTATATTCCAGGGGCCACTCATCTATAGTTGGCCAAATCTTACACACTTTGTTATTTTGACACTCATCCCAAAATTCTTGCCATTTGTGTTTGGTTATCTTGTTAATAGAAGGTCGAAGATCAGTGTATGGAATCCTAGTATTTGTTGGTGCCATTTTTAATGATTCTTTTGCGGCTTTATCCGCTCTTTCATTGCCCCGAATGCCGACATGACTCGGTATCCAGCATAATTTTAGTTTACATTTTTTTTTGTTGTAAATATTGGTGATCTTATTTAAGATTTTCACAATTAATGGATTATTATGTCACTATGTTAATAACGAATGCTGGTCGCTTTTATTCATTTTGAACACGGAAATTTTGGTAATGTTTTTTTAACCTTGCAGTTCCCCTATTCAGTTTGTGGAAAGGGAGTCAAGTGCAGTTCAATTTTTTGTTGTACCTGTAAACGTTGAGTACACAAAAAGTGCAGTGGAATTACAGGTAGGTCGAGAGATGATAACCAGTTTGTGTGCAAGAAGTGTGAGACAATGGAGATGGATGAGAACTCCAATGTGGAGAAAGTATATTTGGATGGCAAGATTATTGAGGTTGTCAATAAGTTTTGTTCTCTTGGTGATACCATTGGAGCACAGGGTGGAGCAGGTGTTAGTGTGATTGGAAGAATTAAGAGTGAATGGAGTAAGTTCATGGAATTTATGCCATTACTAACCAATAGAGCGTTACCACAGTCAACTAAAGGGAAGAGTCTAACAGGCATGTGTACGCAGTGTGATGATATATGAAAGTGAAACCTGGCCAGCGAGGGTTGAGGAAATGCGTTACATGGAGAGAAATGATATGAGAATGATATGATGGATGTGTAATGTGAGTCTTAAAGACAGGATGACCTCGGAGGAAGATTAAATCTGGACAATAATGGGAGATATGTGGAGAAGAGTAGACTTCGATGGTATAGCCACGTTGAAAGAATGGATGAGAGTTCTTGGGTAAGTAGATGTAGAACAGTTGAGTTGGCAGATTCAGTTCACATGGGAAGGCCAAGGAAAACATGGGAGGAAGTGATAAGAATGGACTTGAGGGAAAGAAGGATAAATAAAGACCTGGGCCGAGATAGGTTAGTTTGGAAGTCAATTTCTAAAAGCTGTCTAATATTCGCGCATGTAAAACGAACGTTAAACCGAATACAATGATGGTTGGAATAGCTAATTTATCCGTTTTTAACCCTTTCAAGACCGAATTTAAAAAAACGAGAAAAAAAAGGGGGCTAATTGTCATCCTAAATTAAAGACACCAGTCAAATTCCCACAATGCACTGCATGCAAACTTAATGCACTTTTAGTTTGGTAGGTAGTTTTGTTTTACCTTTTCGGGTTATCTAATGCCGAATCTGGTCATTTTGGGGAAGGTTTTTATGCTTCAAGTTCTTTATATGTTCAAATGTTTAATCATGGTTTTTGGTTTGGTTGTTTTTGTTTCACGGCATACCGACCCTTTTCAGGTTATTTAATGCTGAATCCGGTCATTTTGATGAAGGTTTTTATTTTTTGTTTCAAGTTCTTTATATGTTTAAGTATTTATTCATGGTGTTTTGTTGAGTGAAAGGGGGAGGGGGGGAGAAAGAGGGGAGAGAGAAGAAGAGGGGAGGGAAATTGTTTTTATTTTGGATTTTGCAGAACATGATTGAGTTTTGCAAAGGAAAAAAAAAACAATAAAACATCAATGTTTGGTGAATTTTGAGTCAGGAAGTAAACTTCAGACAGCCTGATTTGGTAGCACCAGTAGGTTCTATTTGACCCATAGATGGGGCCCTTACAGGTACTACCACTCCGGGCCAGTTTGGATCTGGGAACAATGGCAACTAAGGGGCAACTCCACATTCCCCACAGCTCCAAATGGAGGCCTCACCACTGGATGTCTTTTAAGGCCATACCCAGGACCGCACTTTTAGTGCCTATAAAATTAAATTAGATTTCGAATGCAGGCCTCACAACATTATTGTACCATCTTTGGGCAGAACAAATACTACACTTTTATCTGAGCCTGAAGGCCAAGAGAGTATATTGTAGTTAGAGTTTCATGTTCGACAACACATGAAATTAAAAAAAATACATTTTGCATTGCATCTTTAAAGGGGTGGATTTTGATAATGTACGTAGGAACATGAAATTGACTCAGCCTATTATTATGGTATTGCTGTATGTATTAATGCGTGTGTATACGAGGTGTGTGTCAAGTAACAGGACTGTGTGTGAAGTGTGAGATATGGGAGAAACAGAGTGTGCTATCTTCTAACATGGTATCTTGGAAACAGATATTACTGTAATCTTATTCGTGCAACCATTGCATTTTTATTTTAAATAATTTGTTTACATTTTCTCATCTGAAGGAGCTCAGGGTATTGTATGGTACTTTTATGGTTTTTTTAAAAAATTTTTATTGCTATCTTACGAATTACAGACCTTTTTATGCTTGTTGACCATTTAGATTTTTTTTCATTTTGACTTAATGATTCACTATTTTAAATTGAACCTCAATTAAGAAATAGACAAAAGTGTAGTATAGTAAACACTGAAAAAAAAAAAGGAAAAAAAAAAAAGAAAAAAAAAAAAAGCAAATATACAACAAATAACTTTTATCAAATGTAAGAAAACTTAATTTCCTACCGATCTGCATCGGTTTTAAGTTCTAAAACTTGGTTTTTGTTTTAAATTTTAGAATTAAAAAAAAAAAAAAAAAATTAAACAAAAACACAACTAATAACTGTCCCCAAACGCATTAAAATTTTAATTTTCGTCCGATCTGTATATTTTCAACTTACTGAAACTGTTTTTTAAAGGTTTTCTTTATTTCAGAATAAGCTGCAGTATATCTAAGTTTTCGGCTGAACGTGGACATCTATTTTTATTTTAAAAAATTTTTTATTTATTCATTTACTGTTTTTTAATAAGGCTTTGAGGCTACGAAACATTTTTTTTACAAAAAGTTTAAGAACTGAAAAACTTTGCAAGTTGATAGAAAATTAAATTTTCTTGCATTTGGTAAAAGTTATTTGCAATTACTACAATTTCGCCAAGAAATATATACTCCTTCCGGTCACATATTTTTGCTAGTAAATTTTACGCTTCTTCAAATCTAAACAAATAAACAATAATTTTCCAGAAAGGTCATGGTCATATAACTTAACTTATGGGGAATCCTAGAAAGTTCTGCTCAGCACTATTTCAAAACACCTTACTGCATAAAATCATTATGTGAGGTGTTATGTTCCACTTTCGTTAGAACTACTGAGGCTTACTTCTTTGCCTTTTGGCTAAGATCAAAGTGTAGTATCTGTTCCGATGGATACTGCACTCCATAGACTGGTATTGTCTTGGCCTTCGGGGCTTGATTTACGCCGGTCTATGGGTCTGTCCTGTGCAGTTCTAGGAGGTCCACCCTCCCAGGCTTCGCCTCCCCTCTTTGGAGAGGAGTAAGTTTATTGCTTACTGCCTGAGGCGCCCCGATCGGGGAATGCTGACGGGGCTGCCCAGGCAATTTTTAAACCCCACTTTCCCGACCCGACCTTGGGTCACATCTTACTTGTGGGAGTAAGATAAAAACTGGCCTTGTGCCTAACTCCTGGAGAGGAGTAAATCAATACTGAGGCTTAGTTATAATAAAAAACAAAAACAGAATCTGGATGTGGCTCGATGTCCCAGAGTTCTGATACAAATAATTAAAAAAACATGGGGAAGGGGTTCTCTAGTTCAAGATACCAGGTATGAGAGAAAAACAGAAAACAAACAAGTGAGAAACAACATGAAACGACCAAGTTATGAGTTTAAATACAAATATTTATTTACATAAAAATACAAGAGACGTAAATAAAAAAAAAATTAAAAAATCTAATATAGGAAAAGGGATCTAAAGACTATTTTTAGCCAATGAGCAAAGAACACATCTAAATACACAATACTGGTTTATGAGAAAAAGTAGGGTTTTAACTTTCAGTACATCGGTGGGTAGTTCAGAAGGTAATTAGAGTTCAATAGTCTGGAAAGGTGGTTTGGTAGTTTTGTTTTACGGCATATCAACCCTTTTTGGGTTATTTAATGCCGAATCTGGTCATTATAGTAAAAGTTTTATGCTTCAAGTTCTAAAAATAAAATAAAAAAGGGGAGGGAGAAAGGGAGAGGGGCTGTTGTTTTTGTTTTTGGTTTTGTAGAACATAATTAAGTTTTACAAAAAAAAAAAAAAAAAGAAAAAAAAAAAAACGTCAATGTAGGTGAATTTCGTCTCAGGGAGCCACAGGGCAGCCTGATCTGGTATCACCAGAGTCTGGAAAGCATGAGTTTCTTTCTGTGTAAGAGTCAATATGTAAAAGAAAGTGAGTCGGATTAATATAAACACGGTGGGGGTGGGGTGGTTAAGTTCTGGATAAAGAGGTTGGTGCTACACAATCTTTAGTCAGGATATTGGGTTGTAATCCCAGTGAACGGATGATGGTAATAATGTCAGGTTACTGCGTAGACAGGCTGGTCGGTGTGAATTCGTTTTTTATAAGAATTCACCTCTTGCTGGCAATGGAAATACTTCAGGATAACTCAAAATTGTTCACAGCGAGCATTTTCACACTTGAAAATCCCTTTTTCGTATCAGGGCGTGCTTTCGCACAGCATATGACGCAAGACGATAAACGCTTTTTTGTTTTTTTTCTTTCATTACATAATACGATTATTCAAATTAGGTTTTTAGAAGTTGTTTTTGTTTTTGTCAAACCAATTGTACCATGAGCAAGTAAACACATTTTCCATATTTTTGTCACCCATATTTTTGTGAACGAAAAGAAAAGAAATATTTCCTAAAAAGGAGCAAAACATTCATGCCATTTCTTGTAAACTCCAACCCATCACACTGTATTTCCGTTCAGACAGGACGTAGATCATGCCCTAGGCTAAAGGTAGTAAACTTGTTGCCCGGATTCGGTCACCAGATAAATGCCTACGTAATCCACCCACACACTTGGTCATGTGATCCACACCTATATAAGTTCTAAGAATAGAGAGCAAAGAGAGAGAGAGAGAGCATCAGATCAGTTCACGGCTCCGGTCAGACAACGTCGAAGAAAAACTATAAGAAAGAAACGAAAAGAAAGAAAAGGAAAAATGCTCTTATCGTCTGACGTAAAATATTTGGGCTAGAAGAGACGTCCTGGAGATAAAGGGATTTCAAATGTTAGAAATGCCTGCCATAGACAATTTGCGATATTTTGGAATATTTCACTGCCACCGAGAAGAAGTGAATTCAACTTATGAAAACTGAATTCAAACCGACCATCGGAAGCTGTTATTTGTTAGTATTACCTTTATCCATTCACTGGGATTACAACTCAATATCCTGACCAAGGATTGTGTAGCACCAACACCCTGTATCCAGAACTTAAACACTCCTGTGCCTGATATTCATCAGACTGACATTCTTTTACATATTGACTCATTCTTTCCACATTATTCAACTATTGAACCGTATTATGGATTACCTCTTGAATCACCCATCAACATACTGTAAGTACAAATCCCACTATCATAAATTGTTTTCATGTTTAAATGCGATCTTTTCTCGTCAGATGAAAATAGTATTTAGATTCCTTCCCCATACTTGAACTCATCTTTGTTTTTATTTATATACTTTCTCCTGTATTTTTATGTAAATAAATAATTGCATTTAAACTTTAACTTGGTTGTTTCATGTTATTTCTCACTTGTTTTTTGGCTGCTTTTCTTTAATACTTGGTGCCGTGAACTTGAGAATCCCCTTCCACCACATTCTCGAGCTCCTTCAAGATTTTATCGTTTTTTTTATTATCATTATCGCATGTAAGTTTTTGTAGTCCCAACAAAGAGGGAGCATGAAACTTTCTTTCTCTTCGTCTTCATCATCGACGTTCTCAGACAAACGCCATAAGACTGAATGTCACTTTTCGTTCCCACTCTCCTTAAAATTTGTGTAGGTGTCGAGCACATGACTAAACATGTAGGTGGATTACAGTGGAGGAGGAGGCGCCCACCTGTTCAGTGAACCCTGGTTGACAGGTAAAGTGTACTTTTAGCTGAGGACACAGCTAATATTCAGTCTGGGTGGAAACATACAATGTAAAAGAAAGGGAGTTACAGGAAGTGACGTGTGTCTTTGCTTTTCTTGGAAATCTATCTTTCCCTTCGCCTACAAACTGTAACAAGTAACAAAATATAAAATGTGTGCATCTGCTCGTGGTATAGTTGATTCAATAAAATCAACTTCTAAAATCTTAATCCAAAGAGCCATATTATGTAAAGAGGGGAAATAAATTTGTTCGTATTAGGTTACAAGGAAGTTAAAATTACAAATAAAAACATATTCCCCCCCCCCCACTTTGTAAAAAATGTTAAATTATCTCCCTTTTATTTCAGTGTTCAGAGTATACGAGTCAAATTATTATACTCTCTTCGGAGAGCTTCGTCGCATGATTGAGAACAAAACTTTCGAGGGGGCAATTGTATCGTTGTGTGAACACATACTTATTAACAGGTTATACTGAAGTATTTGCTAAACGCTTCTTCAGAGATGCGTTATTATTATTATTTTTGTTGCAAGAACGTTTGGCCGACATACCACACCTGGTATTCCCAAACCGTCACTTATCTGGTACTGGCCAGACTCAACGTCGCTTAACCGCAATGATTCAACAGGAACCGGTGTGTCCACGTGATTATGTGGTATTTGGCTTAATTTACTTTTATTATTATTATTTTTATTAAAAAATAAAAATAAACATTAGATATAATGGTTTTAGACAATAAGATGTTTTGGAATAGTGCCGAGTTCAATTTTTTTTTTTTTTTTTTTTTTTTTTTTTTAAATTTCTACCGAATAAATGTTAACTCAAATAACTTCATGCAAAATGTTGTGAAAAACAGAATAATAACGAATTATGACATGTTCTTTCCGATAAAGAATAAGATTTCCGGTCAATCATAAACATATAATCGAAGATATTTGTATGGTGAAACGCGGAAGATAATTAATTACAATTTGGTTAGGTTGATTGAGATAACGGTGGTAATGCTTAGGCTGATGCTGGGGGATAAGTACTTGGGCCGTAATAAAGCAATCGGTGACTGGAAGTGGTGTTCATGTAGGTGGGAGTTGGGGGCATCATCTTTGTGTTGGAGTTGAGACGATAAAAACAAAAGAAAACAAAAGGCGACAACGTTTTTTTAATTTTTTTTTTAGAGGAACGTGCAAAGTACGCGATTTTAGTCACGTAGGCAGTCGGTCTGGGGTTTTGTTGTATATGTTAAGACATTTGAGCGGCACGTGCGAGCAAAAGAGAATGGGGAGGAGAGAAAGAGTAGGAGTAGGAGGAGGAAGAGGGACAGGCGGTAGATTCACGCCCCCCCACTACTTCTCCAGACGTTTGCCTCCACCCAACACAGCGTTCAGCAAAAGTATATCTTCCATTAATCAAATAAATAAAAGAATTTCGCAATGTTACCAAGAAGAAATAAATTGTGTAAGAGAAAGAAAAAAAAACGAAAACATGAAAATAGAAAAAAAAAAAAAAGGAAAGTAAATCAGAAAGATGACGGAGAGAGAAAGGAAAAGAGAAAGGTAGAGGAGGAAAGAGAATAGAGGAGACGATAAGAGAATAGAAGAGACGCGACAAGAGAGGAGACGCGACAAGAGAGGAGACGCGACAAGAGAGGAGACGAGGCAAGAGAGGAGACGAGGCAAGACAAGAGAGGAGACGAGGCAAGACACGAGACGAGACGAGACAAGAGACGAGACGAGACAAGAGACAAGAGAAGAGAGGAGACAAGAGAAGAGAGGAGACAAGAGAAGAGAGGAGACAAGAGAAGAGAGGAGACAAGAGAAGAGAGGAGACAAGAGAGGAGACAAGAGAAGAGAGGAGACAAGAGAAGAGAGGAGACAAGAGAAGAGAGGAGACAAGAGAAGGGAGGAGACAAGAGAAGAGAGGAGACAAGAGAAGAGAGGAGACAAGAGAGGAGACGAGACAAGAGAGGAGACGAGACAAGAGAGGAGACGAGACAAGAGAGGAGAGACGAGACAAGAGAGGAGAGACGAGAGGAGACGAGACGAGACAGGGGAGGAGAGGAGACGAGACGAGAGACGAGACAGGAGAGGAGAGGAGACGAGACAAGAGAGGAGAGGAGAGGAGACGAGACAAGACAGGAGAGGAGGGGAGAAGAGACAAGAGAGGAGAGGAGGGGAGACGAGACGAGAGAGGAGACGAGACGAGACAAGAGAGGAGAGGAGACGAGAGAGGAGAGGAGACGAGACGAGAGGAGACGAGACGAGACGAGAGAGGAGACGAGACGAGAGAGGAGAGGAGAGGAGACGAGAGAGGAGAGGAGACGAGACGAGAGAGGAGAGGAGAGACGAGAGAGGAGAGGAGACGAGACGAGAGAGGAGAGGAGACGAGACAAGAGAGGAAAGGAGACGAGACAAGAGAGGAGAGGAGACGAGACAAGAGAGGAGAGGAGACGAGACAAGAGAGGAGAGGAGACGAGACAAGAGAGGAGAGGAGACGAGACAAGAGAGGAGAGGAGACGAGACAAGAGAGGAGACGAGACAAGAGAGGAGAGGAGACGAGACAAGAGAGGAGAGGAGGGGAGACGAGACAAGAGAGGAGAGGAGGGGAGACGAGACAAGAGAGGAGAGGAGGGGAGACGAGACAAGAGAGGAGAGGAGGGGAGACGAGACAAGAGAGGAGAGGAGGGGAGACGAGACAAGAGAGGAGAGGAGGGGAGACGAGACAAGAGAGGAGAGGAGGGGAGACGAGACAAGAGAGGAGAGGAGGGGAGACGAGACAAAGAGAGGAGAGGAGGGGAGACGAGACAAAGAGAGGAGAGGAGGGGAGACGAGACAAAGAGAGGAGAGGAGGGGAGACGAGACAAAGAGAGGAGAGGAGGGGAGACGAGACAAAGAGCGGAGAGGAGGGGAGACGAGACAAAGAGAGGAGAGGAGGGGAGACGAGACAAAGAGAGGAGAGGAGGGGAGACGAGACAAAGAGGAGGGGAGACGAGACAAAGAGATGAGGGAGGGGGAAGAGAGGAGGGGGAAAAAGGGGATGGGGAAAGAGGGGAGGGGGGAAAGAGGAGGGGGGAAAGAGTGAGGGGAGGGAGCGGGGGGAGGGATGAGAGAGTGGGGAGAGGGGGGAAGAGAGTGAGGAGAGGGGGGAAAGAGAGTGAGGAGAGGGGGGAAAGAGAGTGAGGAGAGGGGGGAAAGAGAGTGAGGAGAGGGGGGAAAGAGAGTGAGGAGAGGGGGGAAAGAGAGTGAGGAGAGGGGGAGAAAGAGAGTGGGGAGAGGGGGAGAAAGAGAGTGGGGAGAGGGGGAGAAAGAGAGTGGGGAGAGGGGGGGGGAAAGAATGGGGAGAGGGGGGAAAAAGAATGGGGAGAAGAGAGTGGGGAGAGAGGAAGAAGAGAGTGGGTAGGGGGAAGAAGAGAGGAGGGTAGAGGGGAGAAGAGAGGGTAGGGGGGAGAAGAGAGGGTAGGGGGAGAAGAGAGGGTAGGGGGAGAAGAGAGGGTAGGGGGAGAAGAGAGGGTAGGGGGAGAAGAGGGTAAGGGGGAGAAGAGGGTAAGGGGGAGAAGAGGGTAAGGGGGAGAAGAGGGTAAGGGGGAGAAGAGAGGAAGGGAGGGGGAGAAGAGAGGAAGGGAGGGGGAGAAGAGAGGAAGGGAGGGGGAGAAGAGAGGAAGGGAGGGGGAGAAGAGAGGAGGATGGGGGAGAAGAGAGGAGCATGGGGGAGAAGAGAGGAGGATGGGGGAGAAGAGAGGAGGATGGGGGAGAAGAGAGGAGGATGGGGGAGAAGAGAGGAGGATGGGGGAGAAGAGAGGAGGATGGGGGAGAAGAGAGGAGGATTGGGGGAGTGCCCTATTTTGGGGAGCTGGATTTTGGCCAACATTAAAAATCGATCATCGTGTGTCTAACCAAACCCTAGTGTGGAGGCAAGTAAACAGGGACCGCGAATGACAACAAAGAAAGAGAGGAAAAAATAACGAACGTAAAAAGATGGGCGTGGCTTTCTTCTAACAACGAAGCGGAAACTGGGTCAATGGGATAGGCCGATAAATTGAGGCGTGACTGGGGCGCTTTGCCCCAAAAGAATTGATTTCTTTCACACGCCGATACATAAAGGAAAATCCGTCGGCCTTGCGTATCACTTGTGAGTGTTTTCTCTAGTGAGTGGTTGGGTGGGGCTGTCAATAGAACAGGTATAAAATCTGTTAAAAATTATTGTCAAGAAGGGAAGTCACGCGCGCACAATACATAATAGGTACCGTACTTCCTGGCCCTGGGGACTAGGATCACAATAATGTCTTTTCGTGCTCGAAGGAAGATGTTGCCTCATCTCAGCCGGGTAGGTTTATTGCCTGTCGCCCGAGGCGGCCTCCCCAATGAATTCCGATGGGTTTGAACATGGCTATATTTTAAACCAGTTCTGAGCTTTAAGCTGACTTTGTGTCACACTCAGTCTTAGTGGGAAGAGAGGCAAGGCACGCTAGACTGAGGCAATTTTAATTTTTGTCCCAATCCAGAGTGACCCTTTTTAGGGAGCTGCTAGTTGTTCTTGTCTTTGAACATATTTCTTAAAAATAAAAAAAAAATAATAAAATAAAGAAATAAAGAAATTTTTAAAAAGTGGTATGACGCAAGAAAATTTTTATTCCGGAAATGTGTCTATTCACTTGCCTCCCCACGAGGACAGAATTAGACACAAAATCGGTTTGTAATGTGGGGAAAATTCAGCTCCCCAAAAGAGGCACTTTGGATTGAAACAAAAAAAACAAAAAAACTGCATCAGTCCAGAAGGATTTCTCCTTCATTGAACGAGGACAGAAAAGATGAAGTGTAGTATCAGAACAGATACTACACATTGCTTCTAGCAAAAAGGTTAAGGAAGCGTGTGTTTGGGGACACACACACACACACACCTTTAAGGCTCCAAAACTATTGGTTAAAATTGCAGCAAATTTGGGATAAAGCACTTTTGGTACACATGTTATATGAGTGTGTCATAAGGGAGCTTTATTATAAAATATTATACTAGGTCCCGCACTGACTGCCAAACTCCAGCCCCTGTCACATCGCCGCAACGTTGCATCCCTGCGTTTGTTTTACAAGCACTTCCATGGAATGTGCTCCGATGAACTTACTGCACTTGTACACATTAAATGTAAATACCCCGATCCACAGCAAAATCACACCCCTTCTGTGTAGATGGCCCTAGATGTCAGAAGATTTTTACTTATTAGCTTCTTTCCCCGGACTGCTTGCCTTTGGAATTCCAGCCCTGATCCCTCGACCATACCAACATCAGACATTCAAATGTACTGTGAACAAACATCTTGCTGTCCTGCTCCCCCACCAAATGATATAAGAATGATATGATGGATGTGCAATGTGAGTCTTAAAGACAGGCTTAGTTCTGATGACCTCAGAGGAAGATTAAATCTGGACAGTATAGGGAGATGTGTGCAGAACAGGAGACTAAGATGGTATGGCCACGTTGAAAGAATGGATGAAAGTTTTTGGGTTAGTAGATGTAGAAGAGTTGAGGTAGCAGGGTCAATTCACAGGGGAAGGCCAAGGAAAAGATAGGAAGAGGTGATGCAAATGAACCTACGAGAAAGCTGGATAAATAAAGACCTGGACAGAGATAGGTTATTTTGGAAGTCAATTTCTTAAAGGCATCCAACTTATGCCAGTATGTAAAACAAACATTAAACCGAATATGATGATGACATATATATATATATATATAACTTTGAAATTTTAGAATCAGTTAACATGACGCGAGATTTTGTTAAACAAATGAAAATGAAATATTTATTAAATCATTTTTTAATTTTTTTTATTTTTATTTATTTATATATATTTAAAAAAATTTTTTTTTTTTTAATTTTTTTTTTTAATTTTTATTTATTTATTTTTTATTTATATATTTTAAATTTATTTATTTTATATATGATTTCATAAATATTTAATTTTCATTTGTTTAACAAAATCTCGTGTCATGTTAACTGATTCTAAAATTTCAAAGTTATCGTTCCAAACGGCGCTTATAAACTGTAGTAAAATTTAAATCTCATTTTGTGTATATATGTGTGTGCGTGTGTGTGTGTGTGTGTGTGTGTAAAGGAGTAAGGCTACCAACATTTGTAAAAAGTTTTTTCAACATTTATTCATTATTTTGTCATTTTATAATTTTATATAACGCGTTTCAAGGGGTGGTCCGCTCTCATCAGACATGTAAATCCATTTGAAAAAATGTCTTTCGATTTGAAAGAGCGTTGTTTCGTTTGAGGAAATGTGTTATTGTTTGGCGTTTCTGTGCATGGAAATTGAAAAAGGAAAACCAAAAAATATTTAAGTATTCATCAACGTTTCGTCTTTATTTCAAGACTTCCTCAGGATGATTGTATGAAGAAAAATAAACACAAGTACAAAGCAATGGAACAATTTTTCCATTCTTTATCATTATATATACATATATATATATATATATATATATATAATCACAATCACGTTGACACACCGGTTCCCGTTAGATCACCGAAGTTAAGCGACGTTGAGCCTGGCCAGTACTAAATGGGTGACCATTTGGGAATACCAGGTGCTGTATGTGCTCTCTGCTTATCTCGGCATTGTTTCCAGTCGTCTTGTATTACTACTTGCCATTGGAATCAAGCAATGCCGACTCAAGAGAGCGGTTGTTGGAGATTGCGCAACCCTTGCAATTACAAATTCAAGCGCGGGCAGCCCCAGGCGGGGCACTCATACGTCGAACTCGACGGGAGAGTCCATCATATATATGTATGTGTGTGCAAGGTAATATGTATATAGACATATGCATATGCATGTATAAACAGAAGACATCGATGGTATGGTCATGTTGAAAGAATAGATGAGGTTTCTTTGGTCAATAGATGTAGAACAGTTGAGGTAGCAGGTTGAGTTCACAGGGGAAGTGCCTAGGAAAACATGGGAGGAAGTGATAAAAACAGACCTGAGGGAAAGATGGATATATCAAGACCTGGCCAGAGATTTGGAAGTCAATTTCTTAAAGCTGTCCAATGCATACCGGACGTTAAACCGAATATGACGATAATTATTGTTGTTTCTTTATTGTCGCTTTGGGGTAACAATATTTTCAGGACTGTGTATACCCTCATGGAAGTTATTTCGAAAAGACGTATTTTTACACTCCTAAGTTAATGACCGGCATTACTTATTCGATGCAAGGAATGCAGCAGTTATGCTTGAAGGATGAACATATATTTTGAGGTCGAAACAATTGGGTAACATATGCACGCGTGCACTTCAATAGCACTGCCATAACAGCTGCCAGTTGGATAAGTTAGCAATTTTAAATATTAGCTTTCAACAAGCAGAGCTCCAAAAATAATAAATACAAAATATGTCAGTCAGTCACACACACACACACACACGCACGAGTTAATCAACGTTTGTTTCCCTAAGGCTTTTTTCCTATATACTTTAATAACACAAAATACATGATAAAATATACCTTAGTTCTGGTATTGAGTTATGTTTGAAAACAAAAAAAAAACTGTTTAAATTTTTTTTTGTTAGATGTAATTTATAATTAACTGAAAAAGTCACCCATCTCTCTCTTAGCTTCTCGCTATGTCGATTCAATTACTCTAATATTCTTTATGTCTTTGTGAGAATTTAGAGAAAGAGTGACTTTTTTTTTCAGTGTCGTCATCTAATTTATATACGTGTGTCACCACAAACACATATGTAAATTAGTTGGCAAAATAATAAGTCTCTTTACTACTACTTAAGAATAATATTTCCATATGAAAATAATATGAGTAATGATAACAGTAGTAATGATAACAGTAGTAATGATAACAGTAGTAATGATAACAGTAGTAATGATAACAGTAGTAATGATAACAGTAGTAATGATAACAGTAGTAATGATAACAGTATGAATGATAACAGTAGTAATGATAACAGTATGAATGATAACAGTAGTAATGATAACAGTAGTAATGATAACAGTATGAATGATAACAGTAGTAATGATAACAGTAGTAATGATAACAGTAGTAATGATAACAGTAATGATAATAGTAATGATAATAGTAATGATAACAGTAGTGTTAACAGTAGTGTTAACAGTAATGATAACAGTAATGATAACAGTAATGATAACAGTGATAATAGTAATGATAATAGTAATAACAGTAGTGATAATAGTAATAACAGTAGTGATAACAGTAATGATAACAGTAATGATAACAGTAATGATAACAGTAATGATAACAGTAATGATAACAGTGATAATAGTAATGATAATAGTAATAACAGTAGTGATAATAGTAATAACAGTAGTGATAACAGTAATGATAACAGTAATGATAACAGTAATGATAACAGTAATGATAACAGTAATGATAACAGTGATAACAGTAATGATAACAGTGATAATAGTAATGATAATAGTAATAACAGTAGTGATAACAGTAATGATAACAGTAATGATAACAGTAATGATAACAGTAATGATAACAGTAATGATAACAGTAATGATAACAGTGATAATAGTAATGATAATAGTAATAACAGTAGTGATAATAGTAATAACAGTAGTAATAACAGTAGTGATAACAGTAATGATAACAGTAATGATAACAGTGATAATAGTAATGATAATAGTAATAACAGTAGTGATAATAGTAATAACAGTAGTGATAATAGTAATGATAACAGTAGTGATAATATAAAAGTAAAGAAACTTATTAGTTTTAGTCAAGCAAGAAAAATGTCTTAAAAGATGTCACAGTTTGTTAATTTTTGAACGAAATCAAATGTGAACGTGCGTCTACGCGCATTCACTGCACAGTCCGTGATCGTCCACGTCTGAATTCGGCGGTCGATTCCAACACTGATCGCTGCGTCAATCATGTGGTCTGTCTCTGTTACAACAAAAGGATTCTCCTGCCAAACATTTTACTAATAAAAAATAAAAAATAAGTAAACAAAGGTCTTTGATGAGCAGCCCGTGACAAGTGCAGACTGTATTTTTTTTTGTTTACAGGTTGTGAAACGTTCGTAAGAAACAAAAATAAATAAATAAATAAAGTTATGATTGTGGACTGACATTTTTTCTCGGTCATTTGAATGCAACCAATCAATATATATGCTCAGAAACTGGAAACATAACTTCATTGAGCTTGTAATCTCAAACAATTTGGATGATATAAAAAGGGATATATACCTTAAAAATATATATTCTTTATATAAACCCTGAAATATACACATGGGTTTAAGGATTAAAGGGGTTTAAAAGAACATTAATTAATTTCGTGTTTAAATCCAGGATTTAAACACGAAATTAATTAATGTTGTTCCTTTTAAACCGCTTTACTCCTTAAACCCATTTTCTCTCTCCTAATTCCTTTAGAACACACATCATCAAACCCCAAAACAGTAACGGCCAAATATACGAAACTCATAATATTGACTCACGGGAATTATATAGAAATATTTATATATATATTTTTTTTTTAATATTTTTTTTATATCTCTTTAAATCTCCTCCGGTTTAAATCTCAACTGTTACTTTTCACCCTCCCCCTTTTTTAAAAATCTTATTAAACCTTCCTTACACTAAATTTAAACAAACATACACAACACTAAGCAAATAACGCGTCCAAACGAGAGTGATACGTGACTTCACATTTCCGAAACAGATAACAGAAGCTGAAGAGAGCCGGATGGCTAAGTCCTTCCGTGCTTGAAACCGACGGTACGAATGTTGTACTAATTTTTCTGTACCAAAATAAATAAATATTACAATCTTAATTTTTAATTTTAATTCTTAATTAATCGAGCACTTTGCTGGGATTTCTCCTGCTATATTACAAAGATATATATATATATATATATATATATATATATATATTGGTAAAAGACAATAATAACAAGCCGTGCGTGCGTGGTCTCCCTCTGTATGTGACTCATGTGGCGAGTGTAAAATGCCCAATAAATTTGGGCAATTTGGGGCATTTTTGAACCCCCCTTTGACCCCCTGGGAGCGCGAACCAGAATTTTTCTGAGGTCAAGGATGCTCATTTTATATCCATAACAATTGCCTCTACATTTTGGCTAAGTTTCAGAAAAATTGAATGGATGGATCAAACGTTATGGGACAAAAGGGTCATTTATTGCCATTTTGGGGGCTTTTGACCCCCCTGGAGGCGCGAACCAGATTTTTTCCAAAATCAGCGATACTTATTTTCTATTAGGAACAATTGCCTCCACATTTTGGCCAAGTTTCAGAGAAATTGAATGGGTGGATGAAAAGTTATGAGGCAAAAAATGTAATTTTGTTGTCATTTCGGGGCCTTTTGACCCCTTGGGGGGCTAACCAGATGTTTTTTCAAAAATCGGAGAATGTCACTTTCTAACCTGACCAAAGTTACAACTTCATGCAAAATTTCAGAGAAATTCAATGGATGGTTGCGGAGAAAAATCCGGATTAAAGAGAATCGAAATAATAATGGTGGAGAAAGTAAACAATGAAACAAAAATGTATACATAATCTATCTCATAAGTACATAGTGTAATGGCGGGTATCTCTAAAGGTCAATGACCGGTATAACGTGTTCTAAGCCCAGCGATCTATACTTAGAATGCAGTAGTTAATAAGCTTGAAAATAGAGCATTTATTTCTAGGCTGAAACAATTAGGTTACAGGCACGCACATCAATAGCATCTGCCTCAACAGCTGTCAGTCGGTGGAGTTGGAAATTTAATATATATATATATATATATATATATATATAAGAGGATTTAATGAATTAGAACATTACAATTGTTCCAAGAATTAGAACATCAAGTCTAGTATTGCGCAATATATTGAAGTGAAATATTTTGAAAAGCAACACAACGTGCAATTTAAATGAAAATTTAATTTAATTAATTTTTTTTTTTTGCAAAAAAAAAAATTAATAAATAAATAAATAAATGGATTTTTCATTTAAATTGCACGTTGTGCGGTTTTAAAAATATTTCACTTAAATACATTTTCATGCTTGCCTCAAAGATGTTGTCAATTTCCTTACTAATCAAGGGAGGCGCGAGAGCGCTTTATCCTTTAATAGACTCACGAATGGCCTATGCTGGAAATCTCATTTCTTTGATCAATTATAATTCAAAAACCAATAAACCAAATTAGTTAAAACTTTGCACAAAATTTTTATTTGATAGGTTCTATAAGTGTGTAGAATTTCAGCATCATTAGTCAAGGCAACCCAGAGATCCAGAAAGTTCAATCATGAAATCATGTTATCTGTATGTACGCACGTATGTGCCACCCTGTATCTCATCAACTATTTGATGGATTCAGTTGATTTTTGGCAGAGATAGAGGTTATAGGGTCTAGTTGATGGCATTTTAATTTCAGCTTACCATACACCTTAGTTTTCTAGAAACTTCCAAAAAACCATAAAAATGACCATTGTATTGAGGCAAAGCAGTGACATTCCATGATAAATGCCAGTATACTGAAATCATATGCCCTTAATAGGGTTAAGATGTAAATTCATATACACTAAATGTACAAAAGCACAGAAATTCCCAAATTTTTACACTTTTATTGTCATTAAGGGTATGCGAGCACAACAGGGCTATGTATTTTACTGGTAGGAATTTTTCTTCAGCGCACCTCACACACTTCATCCACTCATGCATAGAGATTTATACAGTAGTGATGTGATAATGAAATGGTTTGGTTGATATGTAGTCATACCCTTAATGACAATAAAAGTGTAAAAATTTGGGAATTTCCTTGCTTTTATACATTTAGTGTATATGAATTTTCATCTTAACCCTATTAAGGGCATATGATTTCAGTATACTGGCATTTATCATGGAATATATATATATATATATATATATATATATATATATATATATATATACAGGGTGGGCCAAAATAAAGGTCCTATCTTTAAATTTGAATAACTTGAATTTGAATAACTTCCACAAAATAAAAGTTAAACTCACCAAACTTTATGTGTGTGTAGACTGACCCTTCCGAGATTTTTTGAAATAAACAAAACAAATTTTAGCCGAAAAACACTTCTTAAAACTTACAAAAACTAAAGTATTGTTTTTTACACTGTTTTGAGTTTTTTAAGCAAAAATAATGTTTTCTAAATGAGGGTACGTTCCTTAGGGCTAATACGGCTCATGCTTGCTTCGGAAGGGGTCCTTTACTTATTCTTTAAAAAAAAAAAAAAAAAAAAAAAAAATAATCAATAAATAAAAAAGTTATGAATTTTTAAAAATAGGACCCTTATTTTTGCCCACCCTGTATATATATATATTTATTGAGGCATGGATTTATACATAATTTTATTGTTCTGTGAATAATTTTCAAGTATCATTTGAGCCTAAACGTCCGGGATTATCTGTGACCATAAAATACCATTTATTGAAGTACTCAAGATTTCGAAATGACATAGAACATTGTTCGGCTTCTTTGTTTGGACTGTTTAAACAGTTTGGATCATTTAAATTTGATAAAACATTCTGCCCAGAGTTCGAATCGTGTTTGATCTGTTTCTGGACTTATATTGACGCATTTTTTCCCCTTAATGTTTTTTCAAAATTTTTTACATTTGCATTTTCAAGATATTTACCTCGAATAGTTAATTAATATTCAATTATTATTGGTCAGACCTTCTGACGATAAGAGTGTTATCTTTGAAAAGTCATGGCTTAAAGGTCATTTTGTATTTGTATTCCTTGTTTGAACACTTGATGAGTTAATAAACTTGTAAACTATGCAAATCTGATCTATTTCATCACTTCATTATCTGTATGTATATATATAAATATATATAAGAAATGTTGTCCTTGTTTTAGAAAGCATTGTTTATATGGTAATATTAATTATTAAAAATAATAACTTTTTTTTTCCAATTTAATTTTCGAAGATATATGAAGTATATCTTCGAAAATTAAATTGGAAAAAAAAAAGTTAAAACTAAAATGCATTGTATGGCGTTCTAATTGCTCATTATTTTTAATAATATTATATATATATCTATATATATATATGTAAGTAAATTTCGTGTACAATGAAATCGTAGGATAGATTTAAGAGGAAACATTTTTAATCAATGAAACGGGCGGGTGGAAAAAAAAAAGAAAATTGCTAAAATTTTCCTTAAGGCCTTATCGTCTGACCCTCTAAGAGGAAACGTCAGAATGATAAATTAAAAACTAAGAAAATCGAATGAGATATGAAGGGAAAAATTGTTTAAATTGGAGAAAACGATTGAGAGAGAGAAAAAAAAACAAAAAAAACAAATCTCTCAACGTTATGGTGGATTTGAATCATTAAAGATCTGTAACTGATGCTTCAAAATCTTTTGTCTACACAGGCTAGGTCGAGAATTGTTAATAACTAATGCCTCAATAATATTGAGATGGTAGTTCAACCTGGCACTGTGTAAAACAGAAAACTACCCATCAGAATACCTGTCAGAACAACTATTTGTACTAACCAGGTAATTAGCGATGGCTGATTCCTGTGCTTGAAAGTTCCCGGATGATCTCGAAACCTTGTGTAAACGAATATCACGTGGTATGTGTTGGGATATTCTAATTTCTAACCGTTGGGATGTCTTGCCAACGTAGTCAGCTCCACACTGACACAGGAATTTATAAACAACAGAATTCTTGGGTATATGTTACGACGCTCAGCAGAGGCGCGAACGGGGTCCAAAAAACTAACAAGAACGGGGTTATAAAAATAAATATGCAACAAGTGAGTTTAACCTACGTCGAGAAGAGATATTTGTCTACTTACCTATGATATTTGTTTGTATTTTTACGTACTATAAATGGGTTTTTATTAGATGTAAAAAAAAATTCTTGTTCATTTTCAACTAGTACTTTTTTCTAGACAAGATGGCGTCTTCTACTCACTCTCTTACGAGCAAGCGCCATTTTGTATTTGCAAGTTCGTGTTACAAAACTATTGATTTCTAATAAATAGCAGTTGGAACGGTTTAAAAATACAAACAAATATCACAGGGCAGTTTTAAATTAACTTTTATCGACGCCAGTTACTTTTATTTGTTGTATATTTGTTTTTTTAGCGTTTTTACTCAGCTGAGTCTCGTAAAAGATGCCCGAATTCTTTTAAATGGATGGCAAAACACACACACACATATATATATATATATATATATATATATATATATATATATAATGAATAAATGCGAAATTTGGCTCATTTCTCACACTAATGTAGGTCAAAACACCTGATCTCAAGTTAATACGAGTTTAGGCAAGAGCAATACCCTAGCTGTTTTTATATACTGCTGATGTAGATGTGATCTCAATAATAGGGTTAACTAATTTGCATATTGTTTTGAGAAAAGATATTTTATTAATAAATTATATTTTGTTGTTTTTGATTCAACAATTATTTTGATTTTCATATAACAAATAAAGAATATTGTCTTATTTCTTTACGGCCATATTTAAAAGATAAATAAATTCGCATCGAAGTTACCGAATGTTAATGTTTATCTTTATGAATAAATAAAAAAAATGTTTTTTTTTCTGTTTACAACAATGAAAAGTTTATTTAAAAATGTTGTTTAAAGTATTTTATGTAGAGAACTTTGCAAATCCATCTAGTGTGTGTGTGTGTGTGTATATATATATACAGGGTGTCTCAATAAAATGTACTCACTCTTAGAATGACAGGACGTTTGCGAATCCCTTGGTGCGCGTTATCAGCTTTGTTTGAACAATAATGGTAATCAGTTTGAACATTTGCGAACATGATTCTTCAATTACATTAGTCTCATGTATTCGATGCTATTTCATTTCACTCTATGTTCATAAATAAAAGTTTTCTCGTCATTCTACGAGTGAGTACATTTTTTTGAGACACCCTGTATATATATAATTTGGTTTTGTTTAGTACAAAGAAATAAAACAAAGTGCTCAATTATTTAATAATAACATAAAATTTATTTACTGATAATGTTACAGAAGATCAGGTCAAATAAAGATGGTAGTATAGGTTTCAAGACAAGAACAGGCCCGGAACGATAACTAATGGTTCGCTAGGTTTGTTTATTTTAAAAACAAGTCTAGTAGGCTATCTTCAGCCATATTTTCAGTTTTGTCTTAAATTATTTTTTATATTCGGTACTTGAAGGAGTGGAGGTCTTTCCGGAGAAAAGCTCTAAACAGGTTTATATTTATATATATATATATATATATATATATATACACACATGACTCTCTCTCTCATATATATATATATGACTATATTCATCTCTCTCTCTCTATATATATATGACTATATTCATCTCTCTCTCTCTATATATATATATATATATTTGTTCACATAGTTATATAGATAGTTATAGACACTATATACAGCTCTATCTATATACAGCTCTATCTATATAAAGCTCTCCATATATAACTCTCTCTATATATAGCTCTCTCTCTATATATATAGCTATCTATATATAGCTCTCTCTCTATATATATAGCTATCTATATATAGCTCTCTCTCTATATATAACTATCTATATATAGCTCTCTCTCTATATATAACTATCTATATATAGCTCTCTCTCTATATATAACTATCTATATATAGCTCTCTCTCTATATATAACTATCTATATATATACAACTATCTATATATAGCTCTCTCTATATACAACTATCTATATATAGCTCTCTCTCTATATACAACTATCTATATATAGCTCTCTCTCTATATACAACTATCTATATATAGCTCTCTCTCTATATACAACTATCTATATATCGCTCTCTCTCTATATACAACTATCTATATATAGCTCTCTCTCTATATACAACTATCTATATATAGCTCTCTCTCTATATACAACTATCTATATATAGCTCTCTCTCTATATACAACTATCTATATATAGCTCTCTCTCTATATACAACTATCTATATATAGCTCTCTCTCTATATACAACTATCTATATATAGCTCTCTCTCTATATACAACTATCTATATATAGCTCTCTCTCTATATACAACTATCTATATATAGCTCTCTCTCTATATACATAACTATCTATATATAGCTCTCTCTATATACATAACTATCTATATATAGCTCTCTCTATATACATAACTATCTATATATAGCTCTCTCTATATACAACTATCTATATATAGCTCTCTCTATATACAACTATCTATATATAGCTCTCTCTATATACAACTATCTATATATAGCTCTCTCTATATATAGCTCTCTCTATATATAACTATCTCTATATAGCTCTCTCTATATATAACTATCTCTATATAGCTCTCTCTATATATAACTATCTATATATAGCTCTCTCTATATATAACTATCTATATATAACTCTATCTATATATAACTATCTATATATAACTATCTATATATAACTCTATCTATATATAACTCTATCTATATATAACTCTATCTATATATAACTCTATCTATATATAACTCTATCTATATATAACTCTATCTATATATAACTCTATCTATATATAACTCTATCTATATATAACTCTATCTATATATAACTCTATCTATATATAACTCTATCTATATATAACTCTATCTATATATAACTCTATCTATATATAACTCTATCTATATATAACTCTATCTATATATAACTCTATCTATATATAACTCTATCTATATATAACTCTATCTATATATAACTCTATCTATATATAACTCTATCTATATATAACTCTATCTATATATAACTCTATCTATATATAACTCTATCTATATATAACTCTATCTATATATAACTATCTATATATAACTATCTATATATAACTCTAACCATATAACTATATATATATATATACACCCGTGTCTACATCTTTTACTTTTGTTCACATGAAACAAGGCATATTGCTACTTAGACATAAGAGGCTACTGTGATTTGGAGACAAATTTATAGGGCAATCCCCGGTTGATAGTGCGTTCAAGATATTTGTTTACATTACATTTAAATGTTTGTATGTTGGTACAGTCGGGGGGGGGGGAGTGAATTCCAAAAGAAAGCAGTTCAAGGAAAGAAGCTATTAGAGTGGAAAGTTTTCCGGCATCGAACTAATATATAACTTCACTCCCACCTCCTCCGCTGACCCTAAAAAGGGGCCGTTTATTGCCTTCTTTAGCCGAAACACACATAGTTGGGGGGGGGGGGTAGTCTATTTTGAGGAAGCAAGAATACATAAATAGCTGGCCTACGTGACATTACTCGGGAGAAATTAGGTCGATGTAAAAAAGGGGGTTGGGCGCATAAAAAAGGTCGACCTAGTTTTTGGGGCCCGTCATGGAGCGAAAAAAAAAAACTAGGTTGATTATTTTTTTTGTGGGTCAACATTTTTCAGAGGCTGCCATAGCCTTTTTCTTCTTTTAAGGAGGAAAAAATGGAAGTGAAAAAGATAACACGCCACCCCCCCCTCCCACACACACACTATTGATGGAGAAGAGGGGGAGGAGTCATCAAAAGAGACTTTAAGAGGTTTTTAAAAAAAATAATAAGTGATGTTTATTTCTATTTCCTTGAAAAGTTAGGGGTCACAAAGTCAATCATTAATCATTTTATTTTTAGCAGTTGAGAAACTATTGTATTTTAGAACATTCGGTGTGAGGACAGTTTTTTTTTTAGAGGGACAAACTACACCGTCTTCGGTCTTATATCAGAGTGAAGTATGATTCTTCCCAGTCCTAGAAGGACCTTCTCCCAGGCATTACCTCCTCTTTTGAGAGGAGGAGGAGGCATAGACAGTCGCCTGCGCCCCCCCTCCACATTAAACTGACATTATGTTTAACCTTGCTGCAGTGGGAGGCGGGTCAATAAACAACACTACAAGCATTTTTTAATTTTTTTATGGAAATCGCTCCAGACAAGGCATGAAGCCCCTTGATGTAAGGAGCTAACAAGAACTAAATATGATTATCGCAAAGACAGGAGATGCCTATTGGCCTTAGTCGCTAAAAGACCAAGGCTATAGAAAGGAGGAAAACAGTCAGCAGGAAGAGAGTTACAGGATTAAACGAAACGAGCCATTTCGTACCACAATCCACAACTGAACCGAGGTCAACTCCTAGATCAGCTGCATATTTCAACTGATCCGAGAGAGATGGGCGAGAAGCAACCCCGGAATATTAAATCCTCATATTAAACTAGCAGTGACAATGGGATTATAGACATAGAATATAAAATACAGATTCAAATAATTGGCGCTAAGACAAACGCTTGCGTAAATGCATCTGATAGAAAAACAGACAAAAAGAAACAATGAGCACGATCAAGAACAGAGGGTGGGGGAAATTTGTAATGAGGACCCTATGCTAATTCACCCGCTCTCGATTTGGCCATGGATAGTAGTCCATTGCAAGTACCCAATGGTGTGCAGAAGGATGGGGCCGAGTGGTTGGTGGCCCCTGGAATCTACTTTTTACCTTTATGGAAATAGAAAAGATCAAGTACCTAAAATGTGTTTTACAATCTTCCATTTTCAAAGGACTCCAAAATTAACACAAATAATTTTTAACTTTCTTTCTCAAGAGCATGCGGTGCCCGGAAATGTAAAGATATCCTCTCTCTCCAAACCCATGTGATTGTGCTTGACCAATCAGAGGATCAATATCTCGGTGGTAGGACAAAAGCCCACCGGACAAAAGCCGACAAAAATAATTCAAACCCAGACAAAAGCCCACCAACATAAAAATAAATTGATTATTAAAATTAAAAAAAATTTTTTTTTTTTGATATTTATTATTTTTACACTTATCAATAAGTCATTATCTGTAATTTTCTTTTCTTGACAAATTTTTTTACATTTTATTTTTAAAATAATCGTTTTTTCTTTCCGCAAAAGATGAGTAATACATAATTTTTTTTAAATGTATTTTTCGTTTTACCACCGGACTTAGAGTTAGTAGTAAAAAGGGTACGTGTTTTGTATGATGTAATCTGTAAAAAAAATTAGATATAAAAATATATTTTTTAATTTTTTAAAAATAACTTATTTTTACGTTGGTGGGCTTTTGTCCGGGTTTGACTTATTTTGGTGGGCTTTTGTCCGGTGGGCTAGTGTCCGCACACCCAATATCTCAGCTCCCTTTATTACCTAACATACGTAACTCAGGATACAATATTTAACTAAACATCTTAAACTGCATTGACCGGAAGTGATATTTGTATTTGAAATCTGCCGAACAATGCATGAAATTATAACCTTTTGTTTAAATTTATTTATAAAACGTTTATAAGTTCTCAAATGGAAGAGAAATAACTCTTACCAGTTCTTATGAGACTTACATCCGGGTATTGATACTTATTTTAGTATCTCATCGTTTCAATAACGCTTAGACAGATGATTTTTTTCTTCCATGTGTGTTACTTAAAAAAAAATCTTACAAAATGTCTGCTTTTGACGATAAATCATGTAACTTGTTCGATGATACTTATTTTTACTAACATATTAAAGAACAAAATATTTTGAGTCGTACCCGCAAGCTTCATAATATCCTAAAATCCCTGTGCAGTCTCAGGCGACCATCATTCCAGGCATTATCTTCTCCTTTCGCTAAAGTTTATATTTAATAAAATTAATAAATGTATAAAATAAATTAAAAAATGTCAGCAACTGAAAATTGGAAGCATTAAATGTCTATGGTTCGATCCCAACAAGGTGCACATAGGCGCAGAGACAAACTTTAGTTCAATTGTATAAGAAATTTAAAATAATGAGAGCTTAAAAGATTCATATAAATGACACCAATGTTTTGGTCCACCCTCCCAGGCTTCGCCTCCCCTCTTTGGGGAGGAGTAAGTTTATTGCTTACTGCCTGAGTCGCCCCTATCGGGGAATGCCGAAGGGGCTGCCCCGGCAATTTTTAATGGCCAGAGTGCTCACCTTCTCGGGCGCTGGTTTATCAAATCCCACTTTCCCGACCTTGTGTCACATCTTACCGCTGTGGGAGGGAGATAAATAACTTAACGCTAAATGCTACACTTCCGGGATGATACTTCCGTTTTAAATAATGGTAAAGCCGGGATATATATATATATATATGCACGACTTGGTTGAATCAAGATAGAAATGACATTAATGACGCAGTAATTGTGTTTTATGCAACAGACTTAAATTAAAGCCACCTGGGAAATTGAAACACCTCTCGCCAGTCAAGAAAAGTATGAAGAGAATAGTAGGAAAGAGAGAAAAAGAAAATGGCCGCCACGGGCAATAATTTATCACTCAGTTTATTAATCATGTAATGGATTTTGATCAAAATTGGAATGGGGATTCTAGACATAAGGTGTAATATCATATCTGGATTTTAATCTTTGTAGAATGACATAACAGTGGTTCTGTTCCAGGAATTAATTCAGTTCTGGGATGGGTATTTCTCTAGTAATATATATATATATATATATATATATATATATAAGTAAAACAAAACAAACAATTTATATAGGTCATACACAGAAACAACCACCCCACTGCTAACAATACAGAAGCACCCCCCACCCCCCTCTTCCGTATTCCTAGGTTTGGTTTGTTTTGTTTTATGGGTTATTTAATGCCGAATCCGGTAATTTTAGTAAAAGTTTTTATGCTTCAAGTTCTTTATATGTTCAAGTATTTATTTATGGTGTTTGGTTGAGTGAAAGGGGGGGGGAGAGGGAGGATGAGGGGGAGGGGGAGAAAAATTGTTTTTTTGTTTTGGATTTTGCAGAACATGATTGAGTTTTGCAAAGAGAAAAATAACAATTAAACATCAATGTTTGGTGCATTTTGGGACAGGAAGCAAATATCTTCAGACAGCCTGATCTGGTAGCACCAGCATGAAAGAATGAGGACCGAAACAAAAAACAAAAAAACAAATCATCAAGTAATACAGCAATAATCGAACCTACCCAATCTGATGACCAAATCCACCCAGACATTAAAAAAAGAATATCAAAAAGCAGGTATCTTCCATTTCGTAGGTCAAAATTGTCATTAACATTAAAATTTTATTAACTTATTTTTTTAATATTAATAAATCAAAAATTCATATTTTGGACACATACAACTTTTCTTCAAGAAATATGTCTAATGTAAAAATTCCATGACATTTTTTTAAATTTAATTTTTTAATATAACTTAATAACAATTGGGTAACACTGGCCCCCTGGCTGTAAAAAAAAAAGGTAAAGGTCGCATAACCTGGACGCGCACGAGTGTCGTTGCCGACATCGCACACTGCCCATTGTTAAGAATCACCGTGTCTAGGGCACATCATATGGAAGGCGGAGCCCATCCTTCTCCTTCCGCTGCCTTGAACCTTCCCTGAGTTTTAGTCAGGTACCCATTTACTGCTGGGTGGACAGAGGGAGTTTTCAGACCCGAAAATTCGCATGCCGTGAGTGGGATCGAACCCGGGTCGTCCAGCCCAAAGACAAGTGCTATAACCACTCTGGCTGTGCGGAAGCGCTAATAGAATTCGTCATCAATGTGAGTATATTTGTGAATATTTGCTTAGAAAAGAACACAAAGATGTTTTTTTTACTGCATTAGTAAATAAAATCCACAATTTGTATCCAGTTTTAATTTAGGTGTGTGTGTTTTTTTTATTCTTATCAATAGACTTTTAATTTTTGCGCTTCCGTTTGTTGGCGCATGCGCACAGCCAGGGGGGCAGTATTATGCAGTCTTACCAAAAATTGTATGCCAAAAAATAATTCCAAGACTTTTTTTATTTACTTTTTATTCCATTATGTTAACTTTATCTAATTACTTAAAAAAAATGTCATTAACCTAGATTTTAGATTTTTACCGACATTATTGTCTTTCCGGACATCCATACTTACAAAAGCTAAACTTATAAATCAGAGCTGGGTTACTTTTTCGAATAAACCAAAATTCAAAATGATTAGTTTATTAGTTTAGGAGTGAACCCTGTACATACAAAAACCTACATAACTTTATATAAATAGAGATATGTGTGTGTGTGTGTGTGTCTGTTGTAACTGACCGTGAGATAAGTAAGTATTGATACAAGATAAAATGCTCTAGATAAGCAGACCATTACGTGACATTTCAAATGACATTTCGTTATTACATCCTTCAGCTTTACGAGACAAGATTCGTTCAAATTGACGATTCAAAATGACAGCACGTAATCACCCGAAGAATGAGAAAAAGAAACAGGCGAGCAGATTTACACAGCGTTGCGTGGGAATCAAATATGTTGAACATAACTCATAAAACTTGGGGAAGGTATGAATTCCCCTCATTCCGCTCAGTCACGGATTAAATAGCACGACTACTCGTCTTCATTTGCAAAAGTTATAAAAAAATAAATTTAAAAAAAATGGTTACCAGCATTAAATAAGCGTAAAAGGTTGATATGCCGTTAAACAAACTGACACAGCTTGAGTGGATGCGTTCGTACCAAGTCGAAAATACGTCCTTGACAATCAGTCCGTTGTGGTTTCTTCTGGCCCTCCTCTGTCGGACTTAGGTACAGTTCTGTTCAGTCTCAGGAGGTCAACCCTCCCAGGCTTTACCTTCTCTTAGAGAAGAGGTTAGTTTATTGTTAATCGCCTGAGGCGCCGGGGCTGCTCAGGCATTTTTTTGTAGGTCAGAGCGCACTAATCCTGGTTCGCTGGCTTTTTAAAACCACACCTGACCTTGTGTCTAACCTCCTGGAGAGGAAATAAATAAAATAGCGTTAAACAAAATAACCCAACACTTTAGTATTCACAGTTGAATGAAGAACCCTACGTCTTCCGGTCCTGAAGTAAGAAATCACATTTTCCTTTTTATCGATGTCAAGCACGAACGAAGACCCCAAAATATTATCGTATCCATCTCAGATCAATATGAAATATACTTATCTAAGTACCCCGGGTAATGAAGTTTCAGAATATGTATTGGAACAAACAAACAGGGGCTACAACTTATATATAAATTTCTCAAAATCGGGGTAGAACAGAACCGAGATAGCAGATCTCGGATAAATAAAGGACTCAATATCCCAGTGGATAGAGCTTTATCTATAATAACTAATAATAAAAGATAATAAAATGAACTTCTGATGATCGGTGATACTGTTGAACTACAGTAAAGTGTTAAAGCTAATAAATTTCATTAAATATATATATATATATATATATATAATTATCCATGGACATGTGTTTCGTTGTTTATGACTCATCAGCATGGCTGAACCTAGCGAGATTCGAAGCCAAGACCTCAGAGTCTGAAGCTCTACCACTGAGCCAAGTACCACTAGTGTTGGAATATATCATTTTTTTTTTATAGATGTCATTTATTTGTTTATTTTGTCTGCGATACTTTTGAACGTATTTAATTATTTATTATATATATATATATATATATATATATATATATAATCCAGGTAAAACATCCACAGGGTAGTAATCCAAAGAATTTTAACCGGGTTTATAAAAAGTGCTCAATATCAAATAGACCTTTTATATATGATTATTTTTATTTACACAGACATGTACAAAATCTGCGACACTGGCATGTCGATGTTATCGATCAACAGCTATTATAAACTGAGACCTCAGCAGGCTGGGTTAGAATCCGATCTTAACCTTAAATCATATTTGGAAAGAACCAAATATGATCTAAGGTTAAGATCGGATTCTAACTGCTGATGAGATCTCAGTTTATAATAGCTGTTGATCGATAACATCGACATGCCAGTGTCGCAGATTTTGTACATGTCTGTAAATAAAAATAATCATATATATATATATATATATAAGTAATATAACTGTCCTGTTTTTAAATCTCCGAAACAGTTACATGGTAAACAGCTGAAGATCCCCGTGTTAATATTAGATGCTTACGTTAAGGTCTCCTGCTTTTGTTTCACTGTTAGATACTTAATCCCCCTTTTTTATTTTATTTACTTACTATTATATATTATTTATTTATGAATTTTCCAACAAATGTTAAGTCTACACTATTTTGGATTTAGTTAGTTTCTCTGGGAATTAAAACTGCATTTTCCTTCTTTTTTTTGTCTTTTTGTTTAAAATAACTCAAAGCTTCTTTAGACTATATATATATATATATATATATATATATATATATATATATATATATATATATAATTAACTTGTTACAAATATCCAGGGGGTATGCATCCGAAGGAAGTTGAAACCGGGTTTATGAGAGTGCTCAATGAAAATTCAGAGCAAAATATATTTTTGGTTGATTTTATTCCATTATTTGCGACAAAACATTCTGTTTCGTTAACACTTGCAACACTTGACGCTTTTTGCAAGTGTTAACGAAACAGAATATGTTTTGTCGCAAATAATGGAATAAAATCAACAAATATATATATATATATATATATATATATATATATCAGTAATTCTCCCTTTTGGACAGGGCGCAAAAAAATAATTTTTAACCCAATAGGTCCTGCACTGCCTGCCAAGCTCCAGCCAGTGTTGCATTATTTTACAAGTACTTCCGCAGAATGTGCTCCAATGAACTTCCCTCCTAAACGAAAATAACACCAACCCACCCGACTAGCAGCAAAATCCTACTCTTCAGTGTAAAGGTCCCGAAATGCTGGAAGTTTTTTTCTACTTTAATAGCTTATTTCCTTTCTTTGGAATTCCCTTCCTGCTCCCGGTTTTCCCGGCCATATCAACATACATAAATTTAAATGTAAGTTGAATAAACATCTTGCTGTCGAACTTCCAACCCAAGTTGCCCCCTATAAATCTAGTCCCTATCGCATTAAAAAAAAAAAAAGTTCGGATTTCACAGTGCTCTGTTAAACACACGCACTTATTGGCAAACAAGAATAATAAATAAGAAAATGGATAAGCTTGTTGAGTTGGGGAGAGTAAGGCCTCTCCCTAACCCCACGCACCCCGAAAACGAGTCATGCGTATCCAAGGGTGGCAACAAAAAAGGGGGGGGGGAGAGAGAAAAAAGGGGGGGGGGGTGAAAAAAAGAAAGAAAAAAAGACTTCCAGGAAAAAAGTAAATGGAGAGGGAGTGCAAAAATGGGCGGATAGTAAGAAATAAGGTCCCAAACGAAAGACGAGTAAAAGTGCAACGAGTCTAGATATTTTTAGATATGCATTCACAAGTAAAAAAAACCCCCAAAACCCAGACAAGTTAAAATATAGAATCCATTAATATGAAGTTCAGGTTCCTTGATACGACAGAGACGTGCGAGAAAATGAATTCGTTTTGCTTGGAGATCAATCATTGACAACTGATGCGTGGTCAGGTCACACACACCTTTTTTTTATATAAAGAGAACAAATGAACCATAATACTTGACTTTTATCTTTAAATTTTAATTCAAGCCAAAAATTAACTTTGTATTTGCAGCACATTTAAAGATTTGAAAACTGACTTTGAATATGAAGGACAACGATCGGTCATTTTTATACATTTTTAATAGATAGAAAAAGGTCGCAAAATACCCCTTAATAGACTCTTAAACCCTCTAAATAAAACTACTAAACCAGACAAAATAAAAATCCAATAGAAAAGTCATATAATACAAAATTCAAACTGTTCTTAATCGATTCTCTAACAAACTGATCGAATAATTCATTTGGATGCTTATCTAGAATTACGGAACATTCGAAAAAAATAAATAAAATAAAACAAACTCATGAATATCTGTTTGATGTACGTCCTGTCACGGGCTGAATATATCATACCAAAAAAAAATCACGTAAATTAAGTAGTTTTTATTTTATAAAAGAAAATCAAATTTTATCGATAAACGGATAATGTTGATATCTCGGCGGCATTATTGTCATAAGGGAGCTAACACCCAAAATCCCCGACTTTATTTCTATAGTTCGCAAAGTTTGTATTATCTCCCTTGAATATGACCAATATGGCGCCCATATTTCATCCTTATTCGTTTATCGATAGAATTTGATTTTCTTTTGTAAAATAAAAACTACTTGATTAATTTACGTGATTTTTGGTATAGGATACATTCATTCCGTGACAGGTATGTACAGCAAACAGATATTCATCAGTTTGTGACAGACTGGGTTACCTCCCCCTGAATTTCGTGTTTTTCGCTCGAACCAATGGCCGACGCGATTAAACGATATAACGGATTAAAAAATTTTTTTTTAATTACAATTCTACTCGATAGTTTTTGCTAATTTTTGGTGTACAAACCTATTTTTGATTGATACATAAGTATTTCAAAGAGTTTTCCGGTTAATTTAATTGGAACAGCGATTTTCATATGTACGCTAATCTGTACAAGCACTTAAAAAAAAAGGTCTGCAGTTCATACCTCGTCTGCTGTCTGTGGAGGTCACCACAACACTAAAAAAAACGTTGAATTAATCAGCAGTTGTTGACTCTGGACAATATCATTCAAACTATATACAACAAGTAAATACGAATCAAATTTGATAGTATGCAAACTTGTTATGTAGAAAAGTCATATTTCAAGTAACGATGATTTTTTTTTTCATTTAATATTTTCAGATTTTTTTACTTTTTGATTTGATTTAAAGATGGACGTCCATCTTTAAGAATAAATTGCAAAAGACGATTAACTTGATCCAACTTAATCGTGATTTTTAGTCCGATACAGAGTTATGTTAGAATTATAAACCCATTTTTAAGGGGGGAGGGGGGATAAGAATCAAACATTATATTAGATTAAAAAAAAAAAATGGAGTTAGGGTAAAATGCTAAAATAAAATTGGAACTATTTTTTAACATAACATGTTGAGCTGTGGTTTAATTTAGGGTCTCAATACAGGCATATTTGACCTCCACCCGAGAAGTAAAGTGAGCGTTGGGGGGTTAATAAAATGCATGTTTTTTTGCTTGTTTTTTAAATAAATAAAGCCAAATTATGTGTGTGTGTGTGAGTGAAGGGGGGGGGGGGGCATGTTCAAGAAATTAAATAAAAATTTTGATTTATTCATCACGGGTATTCATTAAAAAAAAAAAAAAATTATTTTCATTTTTGTATAATAATCCATGGCCTTTCCGTTAAGAGCAAAGTGTAGTATCTGTTCTGCTACTACTCATCATCTTTTCTGTTCTCGATCAGCAAAGGAAGAATCCTTCTAGATTGGGGCAATTTTTATTATTATTTTTTTTGTAGCCATATATATTTTGTAAATAAATAGTTAAATAGAACCTACCAGTCCGACAGTGGCTTTGTTGCTGTCAGGCTTAGATATGGTCCTGTTCGGTCCTCCCAGGCTTTATCTTCTCTCTGAGAAGGGGTTAGTTTATTGCTAATCGCCTGAGGACCCCCTACCGGGGAAGGCCGACGGGGTTGCTCATGCATTCTTTGTAGGTCAGAGTGCACCTCAAAACCCAACCTGAACTTGTGTCTAACCACCTACAGAGGAGGTAAATATATATAAATATATATATATATACATATATAGTAATAGATAGGGTTCTGGCAGGTACGACCACTGCGGGGGGGGGGGGAAGTGCATCTGGTACTACTGACCACTAAGGGATGCCCTAACACTCCCCAGTTAGGGCCTCAGCACCAGACGCAGTTTTGTGTCATATCTAGGACGGAAGGCGGTAGAGAAAGGTAGAGTAGTTGATGGATGGGCTGGAAAATATGGTTTTCAGAAAAGAAAAGCTTAAAGAGCTGGAAAAGATGGAATTTTGGGGTTAGGGTGTGAAGTGGCGGCGAGTACCTTGCGCCTGAGGCAATTTAGTGGCATGCCCTGGACCATTAAAATGAAATAGATATTGTATTATTCGGACTACTGTTCTCATTTTGGATGTTATTTGCACAACGTTTCCACCGATGTAACCTCAGACCTTCTGCAGATGCGTCTTGTCGAACTCGGGAATCTGTATGGAATTTCCAACGGAAACTGTTATTTAATCAACTGGAGTAGCTTGCTCTGGTTCCGTCAGTCATGACGGGGTAGAAGGTCGGAGGTTACATCGGCCAAAGCATGAGATGAGAACAGCAGTCCAAGTAATACAAATCATCAATTCTCATCTAAAAGCTTTTGATAAATAAAAAGCTATCGTAATATAAGTGTAGTTTGTTTACAGGTTATCATAATTATTGTAAAACGCATTTATTTATTAGTCATTCATTATTTATGCGTAACAAATAATAGCATTCATTCATAAAAAAAAGAGATATGTATAAGTTACGTCACTTTGTTTCTTATTTTGTTTATTGATCACTCCTAAGGTATGCTGTAATATATATATATATATATATGAGAGAGAGAGATAGATAGATATATATATATAGAGAGAGATAGATAGATATATATATATAGAGAGAGATAGATAGATATATATATATAGAGAGAGATAGATAGATATATATATATAGAGAGAGATAGATAGATATATATATATAGAGAGAGATATATATATATAGAGAGAGATAGATATATATATAGAGAGAGATATAGAGAGATAGATAGATATATATAGAGAGAGATAGAGAGAGATAGAGAGAGATAGAGAGAGATAGAGAGAGATAGAGAGAGATAGAGAGAGATAGAGAGATAGATAGAGAGATAGATAGAGAGATAGAGAGATAGATAGATAGAGAGATAGATAGATAGATAGAGATAGAGAGATAGAGATAGATAGAGATAGATAGAGAGATAGAGATAGATAGATAGAGAGATAGAGATAGATAGAGATAGATAGAGAGATAGAGATAGATAGAGAGATAGAGATAGATAGAGAGATAGAGAGATAGAGATAGATAGAGAGATAGAGAGATAGAGATAGATAGAGAGATAGAGATAGATAGAGATAGATAGAGAGATAGAGATAGATAGAGAGATAGAGATAGATAGAGAGATAGAGATAGATAGAGATAGATAGAGAGATAGAGATAGATAGAGAGATAGAGAGATAGAGATAGATAGAGATAGATAGAGATAGATAGAGAGATAGAGATAGATAGAGAGATAGAGATAGATAGAGAGATAGAGAGATAGAGATAGATAGAGAGATAGAGATAGATAGAGAGATAGAGATAGATAGAGAGATAGAGATAGATAAAATTCGAACATTAAATATATTTTAATCCATAAGCAATAGCAAATAATTGAAAAAATATTAAAGCAAGAAAAAGTTATTTGCACAAAGTAATTCATCGGAATGACTCATTTGTTTACGAATATAAAAAGTTACGGGCATTTTTAACGACAGCTAATAGAACGAAAAAGGGGTTAAAAAACAAATAGGCAACACATGAATGTTACAAACGCAATATATGTTACTTTTCTACTAACCTGGATGAGAGTATTTGTGTTTAAACTTATTTTAAAGAGTTTATTTGTTCAAAACAAACATGGTGTCAACGTGTCTAGTTAGAACAAAAAAAAATGGGTGAGTTTCGATAATCGCTCAAAAACCAAAATTAAGCAAAATACTGGTAGAACATTACATTTTCCCACGATTGGTGACACTTATTGGATGTTTTTCTAACAGTATTTTGTTTATTTTTCGATTTTTCACCGATTATCAAGGGTCCCCGTACAGGGTCCATGACTAGCCATTTTGCTTTTCGTTCTATCAGGTGGACACCAGGTTTGTTTTGAACAAAAAAAAAACTCTATAAAATAAGTTAATACATAAATAAACTTAATTGGTTAGCAGAAAAGTAACTTATCTGGCTTTTCGTAACATTTATTTGTTGCCTATTTGTGTTTTGACCCCTTTTTACTTCTTGTTAGCTGTCGTTAAAAATGCCTAAAGTTGCCTTTCAACCTATCTGGATCAGTTTTTGTGTGTGTGTTTTAAAGTAGTTTAAAGTGTTTTTATTGCATAATAACAAAACTTTTATTGCATTTGGTAACAGTTATTTGTTGACTGTTTTTTTGTTTTTTTTTCACGGATTTTTTTCTCATGTTTAACTATACTGCACAATCGCCGTAAATTTAAATTTCAAAATCCTATTTACAATAAAAAAAAAAATTAGAAAAAGAGACAAAAACGAAAGTAAAAAAACTTCCGGGCAACGCCAGGTTTGTTGCGGCGAAGTTTTAAATAAATGTTATCTCACATTTTAAGCTTTTTTTATTTTTCAATTTATCCATGTTTAAAAAAAAAAAGAAAAAAAAAACTAATTCGGTTGATTTCTGAATTCCTTTAAAAAGAGAAATAATCCAAACACGCCGCCCATTAGCACAACATGAACGATATTTGCTATCAGCACGTGATATGAGCAGATTTACTGTTGCCTTTTGTAAAAAAAAACAAACTTTTTCAGCTTCGCTCCATTCAAAACAATGGAATTCGACATTTTTCAAGAATTGGATCTGTTTGCTTTTATTCTGAACGTTTTACTCCATTTTTGTTGTCAAAGTTTGAATGTCTAATGGCGGAACTCTCCAAATATTTGTTACCGATATTAAAAATAAAAATTCTTTGATGTTTATTTACTCCTCGCGGAGTTAGGCACAAGGCCAGTTTTATCTTACTCCCACAAGTACGATGTGACCCAAGATCGGGTCGAGCAAGTGGGGTTAAAAGCCAGCGCTCGAGAGGTGAGCACTCTGGCCATTTAAAAATTGCCTGGACAGCCCCGTCGGCATTCCCCGGTAGGGGCGCCTCAGACAGTAAGCAATAAACTTACTCCTCCCCAAAGAGGGGAGGCAAAGCATGGGAGGGTGGACCTCCTAGAACTGCACAGGACAGGCGTGCAGTATCCATCGGAACAGATACAAATTCTTTGATGTCGATTAGTCAATCAACACTGACTTTATAACCGGTGTAACAGAGTATAGTTAAAGAAAAAAAAAACGGAGAGGGAAAGAAACGAACATACAACAAATAACTGTTACCAAACGATAGAAAATCTAATATTCTATCGATCTGCATAGTTCTAAACTTTTTGGAAACTATTTGCAAGTTTTGTTATTTCAAAATTTGTTTTGTTTCTTTCATTTAACCGATTTCCTAAATCAAAATGGCGGTCGAATTTTTCTTTTAGTGGTCGCTTATTTCAGACGTTAAATATATTAAAAAAAAAAAGGCTTACGGTACTGCTAACCCTAAGTCCGGGGGTGGTTTCCAGTCGAATTGAGGTAAGCTTTTTTTTGGCACTTGTGCATTTTAACATCCTCGACAAATTAATTGTTATTTTAGGAGAGTTCCGGCGGCGGAAAGGGAAGAGTTAACAAAGCCCCTCCCCATCTTAAGAATGTTAAAATGCACAAGTGCCGCTTTTTTTTTCTTTAAAAATTTTTTTTTTTTATATAAATATTTTAAGTCTAAAATAAGCGACCATCTAAAAAAAGTTATTTGTTGTATATTTGTTTCTTTCCGCTCTTTTTTCGTTGTAAACTATACTACACTTTTGCCGAAATCCCTAATTTCAGAAGGTAAAAGGTAATTTCCTCTTTCTTTATATAGAAATTAGAGAGTACAGTTATATCGACTATAAAGTGCCCTTTTTACAATAAAAGGTATAAATAGCGAAGTGAAACCGCATTCAAAATACAGAACATGTTTTGTGTGTTCGATAATCGTGTTTTTCTTTATCCACAAACATTGATGTAATAACTTAGTTCTATTGAACTTTTCAGCTTTAAGATGGCTGCCATTGAAACAACATTATCCTAACAATATTAGTTCTAGTTTTATAACAATTTGGGGGAATCTTTTACGACGCTCAGCACAGTCGCGAACGGGGTCCAAAAAAAGAACGAGAAAAGGGTTAAAAGCATAAATTTGCAACAAGTGAAGTTGACCTGCGACGAGAATAGATATTTTTCTATTTACCTATGTAATTTGTTTTTATTTTTACGTATTATAAATGGGTTTTTATTAGATGTAAAAAAAAAATGTATTGTTTTTTTTCCCAAAGGCTTGAACAAAATTCAAGATGGCGATTCAGGTGCATTCTTACCAAATGCCCCCCCAAAAGCGGCCATGTTTTTCCCAAGTTACGGTGATAAAACTATTGATTTCTAATAAATAGCGGTTGTAACGGTCTAAAAATACAAACAAATGCCACAGGCAAGTTTCAAAATAACTTTTACAGCCTACAGTTACTTTTATTTGTTGTATATTTGTTTTTTTTAGCGTTTTTACTCTGCTGAGCGTCGTAAAAAATACCCCAATTTGGTTCAATTAAAAAAAAATAATGGCCATGACATAATGATCTAACCTAATTATTACGGTATTATTTTCATCAAATTATTTTATTTATCTTCTTCCCACAAGGTAAGATGTGACACAAGGTCGGGAAAGTGGGATTTGAAAAGCCAGCGCCCGAGAAGGTGAACACTCTGACCTACAAAAAATGCCTGCGCAGCCCCGTCGGCATTCCCCGGTAGGGGCGACTCAGGCAGTAAGCAATAAACTTACTCCTCCCCAAAGGGTGGACCTCCTAGAACCGCACAGGACAAACCCACAAACCGGCGGAATCAAGACCCGAAGGCCAAGACGACACCGGTTTATAGGGTGCAGTATCCATCTTGGCCTTTTGGCTAGGAAAAAAGTGTAGTATCTGTTCCGATGGATACTGCACCCTATAGACTGGTATTGTCTTGGCCTTCGGGGCTTGATTTACGCCGGTCTATGGGTCTATCCTGTGCAGTTCTAGGAGGTCCAGGCTTCGCCTCCCCTCTTTGGGGAGAAGTAAGTTTATTGCTTACTGCTTGGGGCGTCCTACCGGGGAATGTCGATGGAGCTGCTCAGGCAATTTTTAATGGTCAGAGTGCTCATCTCTTGGGCGCTGGCTTTTCAAACCCCACTTTCCCGACCCGACCTTGGGTCACATCTTACTTGTGGGAGTAAGATAAAACTGGCTTTGTGCCTAACTCCTGGAGAGGAGTAAATAAATACTACACTTTGATCTTGGCCAAAAGGCCAAAACGTTACGAACGTAAATTATATATTGAACAAAATTGTTATAAAACTAGAACTAATTTGGTTTGATAATATTGTTTCAGTGGCAGTCATCTTAAAGCTGAACACATCAATATAACCGATAACTTCATATTTTAGAGCCCTGCACAGGAAAGTAACCTATGTCAGGTCTCGTCTTGTCCTTTGGGACTTGATCACACCTGTCTGTCGGTCAACCTATGTCCGGTGTCGTCTTGTCCTTTGGGACTTGATTCTGCCGGGCTGTCGGTTCAACCTATGTCGGTATCGTCTTGCCCTTTGGGACCCGATTCCACCGGTCTGTCGGTTGTTCTGCCCTGTGCAGTTCTAGGAGGTGCACCCTCCCAGGCTTCGCCTCCACTCTTTGGGGAGTAAGTTTATTGCTTACTGCCTGAGGCGCCCCTACCGGGGAATGCCGACGGGGCTGCCCAGGCAATTTTTAAATGGCCAGAGTGCTCACTTTCTCGGGCGCTGGCTTTTCAAACCCACTTTCCCGACCCGACCTTGGATCACATCTTACTTGTTGGAGTAAGATAATTGGCCTTGAGCCTAACTCCTGGAGAGGAGTAAATAAAATATTTTAGAGGGTGGCCATCTCTTTCCAGCAGCAGGACCCCCTTATAATCCGACATCGGCAATTGCAAGTTTATTCACCTACTTCCCACCACGACAAAGTTAGATACAAAGAGTGAAATTGAGTTTTAAGGGTCCCTAAAACGTGAACGGTCCTGATTAAAATGATCGACCCATAGAAAAAAAAAACACATAAGACAGACGAACAGCTAGAGATTTTTTGTATTTCCATTGGACTTAGGGTTAGTGGTAGGGTTAAGGAAGGGCGTTTTTTTAATGATTTAATACTAAATAGATTTCAATATCAAGATTGAAAACAAGAATTAAATTTAGTTCTTCCCTTAACCCAACCACTAACCCCAAGCCGAGAGAGTGAATACGAAAAATAATAATAAAAAAAACAAACAAACACCGGAAATGGTGCACACGACGTGAATCTGACAGGATCGTTAAAAAGTCAATTTATAATTAACGGGACCCTTAAAGCTCAATTTCACGCATAGTTTGGATTATTCGGACTACTATTCTAGTCTTGGTTGCTATTTTCACAATGTTTCGTGTAAATTCTACAATCGCATCTTTTCCAACTCGGAAACATGTACGGATTAAATAACGAATCCAGTTCGAAATTCCGTATCGGTATCCAGAGTTCGACTAGAGAATGTTCCCATGATTATCAAATAAAAATTGAAAAGAAAATTATTTTTATGCAATGGATTTGTGGATACTGACTTTATAACCGGTGTACCTGAAATTC
>OY744545.1:46918543-46943543 GCA_963556195.1 Sepiola atlantica
TCCGACAGGAACTGGGCCATTTCGGTGGTCTTTTATCTTTTGGGTTGTGGTATTGGTCCTTGGTAGTCCAAGGAGATCCACCCTCCCGGGCCTTTCCTCCTCCCTGTGGGAAGGAGTTAGTTTATTGCTAATTGCCTTAGGCGCCCCAACAGGCAATTTTTAATAGGCCAGAGTGCCTTTTCTTTAAGGGCGCTGGCTTGATTCTCCCCACCTTCCGACCTTGTGTCACATTTTCCCGCGGTGGGAAGAGAGTAAATATCCGCAAACTCGGAGCAGTCTTTCTGCAACATACTATTCCGTACTTCTGTAAATACACACTCTTGTAAATCAAGGGAGGCGCGAGATCGCTCTATCCTTTAATAGACTACAAGAATGGCCTATGCTGGAAATCTCATTTTTTTGATCAATCATAACTCAAAAACCAATAAACCAAATTAGTTAAAACTTTGCACAAAATTTTTATTTGATAGGTTCTATAAGTGTGTAGAATTTCAGCATCATTAGTCAAGGCAACCCAGAGATCCAGAAAGTTCAATCATGAAATCATGTTATCTGTGTGTACGTACGTACGTATGTGCCACCCTGTATCTCATCAACTATTTGATGGATTCAGCTGATTTTTGGCAGAAATAGAGGTTCTAGGGTCTAGTTGATGGCATTTTAATTTCATTTTATCATATACCTTAGTTTTCCAGAAAATTCCAAAAAACCTTATGAGAAGGCATTGTATTGAGGCATAGCCTTTACAAAAAATTTGGGAATTTCCTTGCTTTTGTACATTTAGTGTATATGAATTTTCATCTTAACCCTATTAAGGGCATATGATTTCAGTATTCTGGTATTTTTCATGGAATGTCACTACCGTATTGTCTTATTTATTATCGGACCTTCAAGGTCACAACAATATATAAACAGCGAGAGTGATGTTTTTCTTTTTTGCTTAGCATAACAGCAAAATTAAAGTTTAAATGTTACATCTGTAGTTATTGTTTTTATTTTTCAAAATGATTTACATGAAATTTCAAATCTACCAGCATGCATTTCGCTTCCAGCATTAAACTCTTCCGTTAATAGTTTTACACAAATTGGGAAGGAATTAGTCTTTTCATAACCCAACACTTAACATCCATTCAACGATCGTATGTGATTAAAATTTTACTAGTTCGTAATAAGTTTACTAATAAGCTTAGATTCTGATTTTTTTTCGAGGGCAATTCGAAATAAAATTAAAATCATAATTTTTTTCTTTCTTTTTTTTTGCGATTTAACTTAGACCTACGAACATTTTATAATTAATAAGTATCTTGGGTTCCTCAATTGTTTGAAACAAAACTATATATTTAAATATATTTCCAATCCAATAGTTAATAATGTTTATATTCCTATTGAGAATTTTAGCGTATGACGTAATACTATTCTTTTGCAGATGTAGATCTTTGAAAATAATAAGTATTTTAATTCATCAAATATCAATTTTGATTTATTCACGTTAAACGTGAAATATTTATCCATATTTATTATTGAATTGATGCCATAAATGAATAAATAAAGTTTAAAAAAAATTATTTTGTTTATTTATTTATTTGTCGTTATATTTTCTTAAAATGGGAACTAAAATAAAAAGAATGTATTTAAGTGAAATATTTTTTGAAAATCAACACATGGTGCAATTTAAATGAGAAAAAATCATTTATTTATTATTTTTTTTTTTTTGCAAGCTTTCGTTGTAAAAGAACTTTGTCAGGCGAGACTGTCTTATAGTTTTTTTTTCACTATTTTCAACACATTCAATAATACTGACCCCCACCTACAGTTCACTATCGAACACCCCACCACCTCAGGCTCACTCTCACTCCTAGACTTTAATCTTAGTATCTCTGAGGATGGATCAATACACACTACCTTTTACAGAATTCCGATGGATACTGCACGCCTATCCTGTGTAGTTCTAGGAGGTCCACCCTCCCAGGCTTTGCCTCCCCTCTTTGGGGAGGAGTAAGTTTATTGCTTACTGTCTGAGGCGCCCCTACCGGGGAATGCCGACGGGGCTGCCCAGGCAATTTTTAAATGGCCAGAGTGCTCACTTCTCGAGCGCTGGCTTTTCAAACCCCACTTTCTCGACCCGATCTTGGGTCACATCTTACTTGTGGGAGTAAGATAAAACTGGCCTTGTGCCTAACTCCTGGGGAGGAGTAAATAAAACCTTTTACAGAAAACCCGCCTGCAGAAAACTCTTCATCCACTTTAAATCCGCTTTACCCCTTAAAGCAAAATTACGTTATGCACACACAGAGATCGCTCGTATACAAAGTAAATGCTCCTCTACTACTGATAAAACTACACACACTAAGGCCTTCCACCAGACACTCTTAACCAACGGATTCTCCCCTTCTACCATAGCCAGCCTCAGTAACACACAAAAAAAAAACGCAGACACAACCCCCTTACCAACACTTGCTTCATCAAACTCCCTTTCTTTAATGATGACATTACATCCGCGATCCGCAAAGCAATACGTATCGAGAACCTTGATATTCAACTCACACACACAGGCACAACCCTTCGACAACACCTAACTGAAAAAAATTCAGTTTTAACGATGTTTATTTACTCCTCTTCATGAGTTAAGCACAAGGCCAGTTTTATCTTACTCCCACAAGTAAGATGTGACCCAAGATCGGGTCGAGTAAGTGGGATTTGAAAAGCCAGCGCCTGAGAAAGTGAGCACTCTGGCCATTAAAAATTGCCTGGGCAGCCCCGTCGGCATTCCTCGGTAGGGGCGCCTCTGGCAGTAAGCAATAAACTTACTCCTCCCCAAAGACGGGAGACAAAGCCTGGGAGGGTGGACCTCCTAGAACTGTACAGTACAAACCCACAGACAGATGGAATCAAGCCCCGAAGGACAAGACGACACCCGTCTATAGGGTGCAGTATCCATCGGAACAGATACTACACTTACTTCCTAGCGTGCCAGGTTTTATTTACTCCTCCCCAGGAGTTAGGCACAAGGCCAGTTTTATCTTACTCCCACAAGTAAGATGTGACCCAAGATCGGGTCGAGAAAGTGGGGTTTGAAAAGCCAGCGCTCGAGAGGTGAGCACTCTGGCCATTTAAAAATTGCCTGGGCAGCATCGTCGGCATTCCCCGGTAGGGGCGCCTCAGACAGTAAGCAATAAACTTACTCCTCCCCAAAGAGGGGAGGCAAAGCCTGGGAGGATGGACCCCCTAGAACTGCACAGGACAAACCCACAGACAGGTGGAATCAAGCCCCGAAGGACAAGACGACACCCGTCTATAGGGTGCAGTATCCATCGGAACAGATACTACACTTACTTCCTAGCGTGCCAGGTAAGTATAGGCAAATAGACGGTGTATGTATGGGCTCAGTCCTAGGACCGACCATGGCGAATATTTTTGTGTGTGTTTTTTTTTTAGAAGGCTTTATTATCTGGACCCACTAAACCTTTAGTCTACTTTCGATATGTAGACGATACATTTTGCCTTTTTAATAATGAAACGGAGGCAAATACATTCTTCTCCTTACTCAATAAAACGCATCCCGCATTAAAATATACCTATGAAGGAGAGCGTAATTTCACTTTAGCTTTCCTCGATGTATTGGTAACAAAAACCCCATCGAGTTACCTTACATCAATTTACCGTAAACCTACGTTTACAGGATTATATACTCGCTGGGATTCATTTTGTCCTAACAAACGAAAGGTGAACTTGATTTGGACATTAATACACAGAACCCTTATGATTTGTTCAAAATCAAAATTGGACGAAGAAATTAAAACTATAACTAATACTTTGTCCAATAACGGCTATCCTCTTGATGTGATTAGGGCAGTCATCAAAAGGAAAATAAATACTTTTTCCAAAATAAAACCAAATACGGTGACTAAATGCCCAATTTACATTCGTTTACCTTGGTTAGGTACAGTAAGTGAGAAATTCGCCAAGCAAATCAGCTCAGCAGTTGAAAATTGCTATTTTGCTTTGAATGTGCGTGTTGTGCTTTCTATAAAACTTTATTGGCGTCCTCTCGTAAAGACGGTTACCCCCCCCCCCACACACACACACACCATAAAAATAATGTAATTTATCATTTTAAATGTAGTTGCAGTGCTGACTACGTGGGTAGCACGAGTAGGATTAGGAATGGAACCTTCCGGTCAACGGACGTTCAAAACAACACATACGGGTCTTCCATTACAGACCATTTACTTAAAAACCCGCCGTGCGCTAGGAATCTTAACAAGAACTCCTTCACCATTCTCAGTCATGCTCACTCATTATACCATCTAAAAATCTTGGAGACGATCCACGCTCGTCTAAAACGTCCTTCCCTTTGTAAACAAAGGGAGTGTCTATTGGGACTAGATGTGATCAGTCTCTAAAATTCATCCTCCATTGTACATATAACATAACACTATTTTAATTTCTTTTCTCTATTCTCTCTTTTCACCCCCTTTTTTAAATCCCTCGTTTTTTTTTTTAATCCCTCGATACAGCCTTTATTAAGAGAGGGCGAAACCGGTCGGCTTTTTTCTTTTTTCTTGATTAACTTTTAATCATGGACGATAACATTCGTCTTCCCTTCATGCTTGCGATAATATATATATATATATATATATATATATATATATATATATATATATATATATATATATATATATATATATATATATGTGTGTGTGTGTGGGTGGTTGTGTGCATGTATAACCTTAAATATGTCTCGTGTTACGTGAGTACTTTCTTTAGGTCTTCTGCCTGTTGCTTTTGAGTCAAAAATAAAACTTTTCACACGTATTTTTTTTGTACCCGACTTGCTTTTCATTCATAAAAAAAAAATCAAAAGAAAGTCATTCTTTTCATTGCGTAATTCACGTCTCTACTGCGACGACACTTCCGGCCTTCGGGCTAGTATCTTTATTGAATCGTGGCGACACCTTTCTAGCTGTCGAATTTTATTTCAGCTAACATTTTTCGAATTTTATTTTAGCCAATTGTTCAATGAGAAACTAATCAGTTTTAATGAAAACGAGACCAGATTTTGTTAGAAAAGAACCCATTCGATACTATTTTAAACGGAAACGTGGCATATGAACGAACCGACTGAGTATTATTTACTCCTCTCCAGGAGTTAGGCACAAGGCCAGTTTTATCTTACTCCCACAAGTAAGATGTGACCCAAGGTCGGGTCGGAAAGTGGGGGTTGAAAAGCCAGCGCCCGGGAGGTGAGCACTCTGACCATCAAAAATTGCCTGGGCAGCCCCGTCGGCATTCCCCGGTAGGGGCGCCTCAAGCAGTAAGCAATTAACTTACTCCTCCCCAAAGAGGGGAGGCAAAGCCTGGGAGGGTGGACCTCCTAGAACTGCACAGGACAATCCCATAGACCGGCGTAAATCAAGCCCCGAAGGCCAAGACAATACCGGTCTATGGGGTGTAGTATCCATCGGAACAGATACTACACTTTGATCTTAGCCAGACGAACCGACTGAGTTTTATTTACTCCTCCCCAGGAGTTAGGCACAAGGCCAGTTTTATCTTACTCCCACAAGTAAGATGTGACCCAAGATCGGGTCGAGAAAGTGGGGTTTTAAAAGCCAGCGCTCGAGAGGTGAGCACTCTGGCCATTTAAAAATTGCCTGGGCAGCCCCGTCGGCATTCCCCGGTAGGGGCGCCTCAGACAGTAAGCAATAAACTTACTCCTCCCCAAAGAGGGGAGGCAAAGCCTGGGAGGGTGGACCTTCTAGAACTGCACAGGACAGGCGTGCAGTATCCATCGGAACAGATACTACACTTTGATCTTAGCCAAAAGGCCAAGAGTTAATGACAATAACTACTTGTAGAGATAGGTCCACATCTTAAGATTTCAGACTTGGACCGACGAACCGACTGACGGAGGCTTGTATGCGTCTAAAAAGGCTATTTTAATTTTAAGCGTGACAAACCAACCGACCGACAGCACCTCTTATATAGATTCGTGGACGCATCTAAAAAGTCTATTTCAAACTTAAGCGTGACAAACTGACTAACGGACGAATATTGAAAACATTGCCAGGGCTGCTGCAAAGAAGGTGGACTTCCTCTACCGTGCCAGTAAACTTCTCACACCTGACATTATCCATATCTCTACAAAGCCACCATCCACCCATGCATGGAGTATTGTTGCCACATCTGGGCTGGGGCATCATCCACTAGTCTCATTGTTTGATTACTTACTATGCCACTGTTAAGCCACGCCTCTTTCCTTCGGAAAATATGGATGGTCAGTAGTGTAATAAAAGCAGACTTTCAAAAACCCAGTTTTGAATGATATATTTGTTAGATGGATAACAGAGTCCATCTAGAAAATAATGTTTAAAGGGAGATAACCCTTTGTTTCCTAGAGTTATCTCCCTTGCCAAGAGATATTTTGAAGTATGGTTAATCTGCCTAAGATTACCTGTCCCTGTATTTGACCAGACGACAACAGAAAAAAAGGGAGCATCCAAAACGGAGGATGCTACCGAAATCCGCTTAGTGACCGACAATTAAATCCTCCTATTTTATAGTAATTCTTTCAGTTTTAAAAGTGTTAATAAATCATTTTATATTCTTGATCTCCATAGAATCGTTTTCATCCATTTATTTCTTCATATTTGTGTCTTACAACTCATAAACCACTTCACAACAATATTAAAAATAAAACAACAACAAAAACAGAAACAAAAAACATTATAGGCGAAATTTAAATTGCCTCAAATTTTCCCTCTTTTGAAAATCGCTATGATTTTAAATTTTAAACTTTTATTATAAAATTATTTGCTAAAATAAATATTATTTGTAAAATTATAGATATAAATATTGATTAATTAATTAATAATTTATTTTAAATAGTTAATTAAAAATAAACATGTAATGAATATATTTAATTTAAAAAAATCATATTAAAATAAATGTATTAAAAAATCCGGTATCCCTATCTATAATAATGATGATGATGATGATGATGATGATGATGATGATGATGATGATGATGATGATGATGATGATAATAATGATAATGATGATAATGATAATGATAATAATAATAATAATAATAATAATAATAATAATGATAATGATAATGATAATGATAATAATAATGATAATGATAATGATAATGATAATGATAATGATGATGATAATAATAATAATAATAATAATAATAATAATAATAATAATGATGATGATGATGATGATGATGATGATGATAATAATAATAATAATAATAATAATAATGATGATGATGATGATGATGATGATGATGATGATGATGATGATGATAATAATAATAATAATACACTAATGGATTTTCATGTTCGAATATACGTTATCATTTTTCACACACATTAGAATAATGAGATCGTCCGATCAGCAAAGGTAAACAATTCTGACTTTGCCCATTTTAAAATGAATTGTTCCAAAATCAAATAATGTCATCCCGTCAATTAAAACAGCATGATTTCAAATAAATACATTAATAAAAGTGACATTCGTTTTATTAATTTGAAAAATATTTAAATGACAATTAAAAAGAATTAAATTTCTACAATTTTAAATAAATAAAAAAGAAGAGAGATATTTGTTTTATTTATTTAATAAATATTTAGCTGACAATGCCAATTATTTTACGGAAGAATAAAGAGTAAGTTTTTCTTAATAATATTAAACCTGACAGGCATTTATTATTTCAAGATTATTATTATTATTATTATTATTATTATTATTATTATTATTATTATTATTATTATTATTATTATTATTATTATTATTGTTATTGTAATTGTTATTGTTATTGTTATTTTATTATTATTATTATTATTATTATTATTATTATTATTATTATTATTATTATCATTATTATCATTATTATCATTATCATCATTATCATCATTATCATTATTATCATTATTATCATTATTATCATCATTATCATCATTATCATCATTATCATCATTATTATCATTATTATAATTATTATCATTATTATCATTATTATCATCATTATCATCATTATTATTATTATTATTATTATTATTATTATTATCATCATCATTATCATCATTATCATCATTATTATCATTATTATTATTATTATTATTATTATTATTATTATTATTATTATTATTAAGAAGAAGAAGAAGAAGAAGAAGAAGAGTATCACTATACAAGTTTATGTAGAAAACACCGTGAAATTTCCATGGAATTCCGCTAGATATTTATAAATGAAGTTAAAAACAAAAAGAAATAAAAACCGACCAAAGTATTCATGGGATTTAAATTTGAACAATTCATAAGACATCAGATCGATTTTATTGAAACATTATTATTTTTTAATAACATATATTTCTTCATTGAATTAACTTTCCAAAAATATAAATATTGTTGTTGTGATTTTGAAGGGCCGATAATAAATAAGACAATACGGTGGTATATTTACAAGATTGTGTATTTACAGAAGTACGGAATAGTATGTTACAGAAAGACTACTCCGAAACTGCTGATATTTACTTTCTTCCCGCCGCAGGAAGATGTAGCACAAGGCCGGAAAGTTGGGAGAGTCAAGCCAGTGCCCCTAAAAAATGAGCACTCTGGCATATTAAAATTGTTTTGGCAAGCCCGTCTGCATCCCCCGTCGAGGCGCCTCAGGCAGTAGATATAAACTTACTCCACCCCAAAGAGGGGAGGTAAGGTTTGTGAGGGCGGACCTCCTAGAACTACCAAGACGTATACCTCAGCTGACAGATAAAAAGGTCACCGAAATGGTTCAGTTCCCGCCGGAGTGATAGTCGAGGACGGATCCTCGACTGGTATTTAGTAATCCAGAGTCTCTTAGCAACTAAAGCTACGGAGAGACCGCTCCGAGACTTCGTCGTAGTCTCCTCTATACATAGAAGAGTCCATATTGCCACAAATAGGGTAGATCACCATGACACCATCGTAATCTTACGTTTCCTTTTCGATCTTCATTGCTCAGAAACTGCTTTCGAGATTGCTATATCAAATGTGTCGAACACGACATCCATTAGTTCGGCCTCTGGAGTATTATTCTCAACAGCATCGGAACATCGTTTCCTCACCTGGTTCATGTCTTTTGTGAGAAAACTTAGGTCCCTTTACCATGTAAATCATGTTCCCGATCCGTTTATCCACTATCCCTGTGTCCCAGTAGGATTTATTGTTTTTGGACATCCGAAAGAAAACTTTTTCTCCAACTTCGAAACGTCCCTTCGTGACATTTGTTTCACGTTCTCGTTTCGTATGGGTTGACAATAAGCTATCAAACAATGTTTAAATCTTCCTTGCAAACATTGCTTCTGCTGGTGTCATGGAAGATGGAACGTTGTGATTTAGGGTCATCCTATATACCTGCAAACATTCTTGAATTACCTTTTCGGTAGGTGTATCCATCGCTTTCTTAAGCGCTCTTTTTAACGTATAGATAAACCGTTCTGCCTGACCATTGCTTCTCTCATGGTACGGCACGATCGTGATATGCTCCACTACAAAAGAATATTTTAAATTCACGAGACGTGAATTGAGTTCCGTTGTCTGATACACTAGAGTCAACAATTCATGTAAAAAACTAATGGTTACTTCCATGGTTGGTTTCTTACAATTTAATATTTCCAGCCATTTTTGGAAACCGGCCACCACTTAAGTAATAGAAACCATCCAGTGAGAATGTGGATCCTAGACTATTGTCGGTCAATTTTCGGCCAGGATCTGAACTTTATAGGATGTGTCTTTGCTGCCAAAGCAAACCTTTGCATAGCTTCACCGCATTTTTAATATATTTTTCATGCTTGTCAAATACACATAACTTGTCATGAGACTTTTTATTCCGGGGTGATCAACATGCAATTCTTTTAGTATTCTTTTTTTGTAATTACCATTCGATTGCCGTACATAACTAATTCATCACAGATTGAATACACTTCCGAGATTTGTTGGTGTTTTTCTTTTATTTCATTTTTATGTTCTTTAAAAAATCGTCGTCTAATGCTTTTTCTTTTATTTCTTCGAGTGCTACCGGAAGCTCCCTAATGACGTTACATAATGTATTTCTTACTTCTACATCAATTTGTAGGGAGGCAATCACTGTGTATTCAAGAGGTTCATCATATTTTGGAGTAAGTCTAGATAATCCATCGGCATGACTGATTTCTGACAATGGCAGATACTCTATTTTATAATTGTAATTGAGGAGGAATCGTCCCCATCTCTGTAGTATGTTTTCAGTATACGTTGGTAATCCCTTTTTTTGATCCATAAATCGTTGGTAATCCCTTTTTTTGATCCATAAATCGTTGGTAATCCCTTTTTTGATCCATAAATCGTTGGTAATCCCTTTTTTGATCCATAAATCGTTAGAAGTGGCTTGTGGTTGGGTTGCAACACAAAATGTCTTCCTTAAAAAAAAAACGATGAACTTTGGTGACTGCAAAAATAATACCCAATGCTCCCTCCTCGATTTGTGAGTAAATTTTCCCGCAGGTAGTAATGTACAAGACACGTGTGCAATAGGCTTATCGACACGTCTGATGTGAGAATTTTTTTTTTAAATGCCTACTGACATTCTGTCGTCCAGACACAATCGTTTTTTAATAGATACTTCAGAGGAGTTCGCAAATTGTGCATGTTTGAAATAAACACATTGAAATAATTTGCTAAATCAAGAAATCTTTGGAGTGATGATATTTTTTTCTGAAACCGGCATTTTATTTATCGCATTCGCTCGCTCTGGTTCTGGTCTCTTACCATCTTTTTTATAATTTGTCGAAGATACTTTATTTTCTCCATGAAAAAATCGCATTTTTCCTGCTTCCGTCTAAATTCATAGTCCTAATTTTTTTGAATAATTCATGTACATATCATTTGTGTTGCTTGCTGCTTTTACTGATTACTCGAATTTATTTAGGGCAGTAGAACGTGGACCTTGGTTTTATTTTCGCCAACCTCGTAACTCTCGCTTTCCTTATTTTATTCTTTAGTCCTCACATTCCATCAGCGATGTTTCTGACAAAGGGGGAAGAATCGCTGTTTTCTGGATCGAAATCTATCAATCTAAAATTTATCGTTACCTAGTTTTTGACCTTGAAGTAGTATTTTTAGCTACTTATATCAAGTGGCGTCATGCCTTGTCTGGAGCGATTTTCATAATAAAAAGAATATCATCTAGGTAGGCTGCTGCAAATTCCAGTCTGCTTAGCAATGTGTCCATTATTTGTTGCAAAATGGCTGGTGCAACATTAACACCAAATGGTAATCTTTCGAATCTGTAGAAAGTCCTATGGGTATTTATACAAAGTAGCTTTGGGCAATCCTCGTTCATAGGTATTTGTAGATAAGCATCACTTAAATCAACTTTTTCTATCACTATTGCACAATTTAAAACGGATTGATAAAACAGACGAACCAAAGCAACCAATGAATAGTTGACAATAGACATTATCTTTCACCATTGCGCGATTCAAAAAGGGTTGATATGCCGCCAAACAAACAAACGAAACAAATCAATTAATATTTTTAATAGGTTTTCTTTCTCGGCATTAAAGGACCTAAAGTAGGTTGATATGCCGTAAAAGACACCAGCAGAAGCCAAATAAATAATAGTTTACAATTAATGAGTAACTACGAATCAAGGCGAAAAACTAATCGAGGATAAGGGTCAATAATTTTGATGGATTGTCAGTTGAAGATTGAAGAATATTATGAGAGGATTGAAAATGACGAATAACACGAACACAATTTGATTACTTACTAAGATGGCTGATGATAAGTATTTGTTGATGTTGTATTTGAAGACGGCCATGTTGTAGTCTGCATAGCAACAGTCCCGTGGTAATGTGTTCTACAGACGGGAAGCCCCTGGAAAGAAACTTTGTTCATGGAAATTCCGCTCGACGCTGACGATTCAAAATGAAAGTAAAACAGTGAAAGAGACGGGTGTTAGTAATAGAAAAGGTCCACGAGTATGAACGAAGACAAATGTTAGAACGTCTATGAGTAGGATAATGGGGTGGGGATGGGTGGGTAGAAGCGAAGTTTTTTTTTTTTTTACCGTTGCGGTAGCAACACCAGTTCTTGCTGCAAATATCCATCAAAGAGGAACGAATGATTGGAGAACTCAGTTTCAGCATTAAATAACCTAGGTTGATATGCCGCTAACCAAACCTAACTACACAAAACTTGAACACACGCACACGCAAAAAAAAAAAAAAAAAATACAGAGAATCAACTCAAGTTTATTTTTATCTCGAATATTTCGAAAAAAAAGATATATTTTAAAGACGTAACAAGAGACTCGACCCACAATGAATATAACTTAGTTATAAACAACTGCGTATATTTTATAACTAGTCACGTGCCATCTTTCTTCGCGATAACACGCACGTTTACCCGTCGCCTTCGGGGATCGGATACGTGAGTGAATACATGTACGCAGGCAAGTAAAGCAATTTGGCAATAATTCTGATAATTCACGAATGCATGCATTCGTTCGAGTAGAAACTCATTTAACACCAGGCAAATCCAGTCCTTCGTACACCAGATGTTGTTTAGGCTTCGGTGTGGAAATGATATCATCAAGGTTATCAAGTACATAATAATGAACTGGTTTGGCCACGTCGCCAGAAGAGGTCCTGAAAATAAATATCTGAAAAGGGGGTATTTTAGCAGTGATATATTATTGTTCTATAACCCACAGAACCCAATATTAGCATTAGTGTATCGGTGAAATAATGGACAGTCCCTCTTTGCAAAAACTTCCCGTCTGTGGAACACATTACCACGGGACTGCTTCCCAGCTGATCACAGGTTGTTTACAAATTAAATGTCAACAAATTCGTGTCAAATTAAAGAAACTCTCGGGTTTGAAAATGATATACTCAAGGTTATCAAACAAAAGAAGAATGAACTGGTCTGGCTACGTCGTCATATGTCCTGAAAGCAATGTTTACCGAACATTCAAGGATAAATTTCTCGGTAAAAGACCTCGTGGTAGGCTTCCAAAGCGCGAGAGTGACCAGCTCCGCAGCAATGTAGAACTTCCTTTGCTAACGGTGGAAAGATTGGCAAAACAGCGAAGAATATAGAAGGATTGTGCACCCAGAAAGTGTGCACAGGTCTTCTGGGGATTATGCAATAAAGTAAAGTAAATATTATGCTTATATAGAGCTTATTTTGTTAACGGTAAAAAACAACTGTGTACTCTTAAAGTATGCACAGGTCTTCTGGGGATTATGCAATAAAGTAAAGTTTTATCAAAAATCGCCCATAATTAAAAATCAGTTCATACCATTGATCAATGTTAGTACTCCCATAGTGTTCTTCATTATTCAGCTGACAATCATTTCCGTCTCATTACCCCTCATCCTCGAGTGGCTCTTGGCTTTGATAAGTGGTGACACCCAATAGTAGCACACACACACACACACCCACACACAAACCCATCGAATTCACGATTTCATTACAAAATTGAAACACTTGAGTAAAACAAAAACATTTTATACAAAAGATGTGAATATGTAGAATTAAAAGACAAAGTCTCATTCCAACATCTAAAACAACTTTTATGGTCATCTTCGTTGTGATCTAAATAAAAGGAAACGAAAGAGAAGTGTGTTAGTAAATGAATAAGTCCATGAGATTGGACGAGGACAAAGGTTAGAAAGTCTATGAGTAGGATTAATCGAATGTCTGTAGAGAAAGGTCAAGAGTTCATGTTATGAGAATGTCCGTAGTACGCATGTTTTAAAGTCAGGCCGTTTCCATTTGTGTATGTAGGTATGTGTGTGTTACATTGTTAAGTCCGCGTGTGTGCGGCTGTCGCCATGTGGGATCATTTAGTCTTCCTGTCGAACCCAAGGCCAGACAGCCCGAGGTACGTCCCAAGAGAGAAGTTAGGGAGTTGAACAGAGCGCCGTAAAAAGTGTGTTAGCTGTGCCGTCTCGTAACTGAAAGATGGAGCATCGCTATGGGCGCTCTCTTTTATCAACTCCGGTCTGGCACTCAGCTCGCATGAGAGATGGCCGCTGATTGGGAACACCAGAAACGAAGTTAAATGCTTGCACCAACCAGAGCCCAGCTTAGAAATCAAGCACAAATTCAAAATACCGCCGCTGCTACTGTTGTTGTTTCCGTCTGTAACTGCCACTGCTACAAATACACTAAGCATATAACATAAATAGCTCCATATACATCAACCAGACATGATGTCACAAATACAAGCCGATGATAAAAGACAGAAAGAAGTACAAAGCATTCAGAACGCTAACTCCCTACACGAGGCGTGTTTTGGGTAGAGGGCCCTAGAATATATTACCTGTCCGGCTGAAGAGCTGACGCTGAGAAACAAAGCCTCGTTTACGAGCAACAATCATGTGACTCCCTAGGGTGTCATTGGTGCGATCAGTGGGGCCTCTACCGATGAAGAAAATTATTTATGAGAGAGATAATTGTATCCCTACAGCAGCATGGGATACAAAACACGATTTTAAAGTGAGAGCCAGGATTAGGGTTATGGTTAGGTTAGATTTTAAAGTGAGAGCCAGGATTAGGGTTATGGTTAGGGTTATGGTTAGGTTAGATTTTAAAGTGAGAGCCAGGATTAGGGTTATGGTTAGGTTAGATTTTAAAGTGAGAGCCAGGATTAGGGTTATGGTTAGGGTTATGGTTAGGGTTAGGGTTATGGTTATGGTTAGGTTAGATTTTAAAGTGAGAGCCAGGATTAGGGTTATGGTTATGGTTAGGGTTAGGGTTAGGGTTATGGTTAGGTTAGATTTTAAAGTGAGAGCCAGGATTAGGGTTATGGTTATGGTTATGGTTAGTGTTAGGGTTAGGGTTAGGTTAGATTTTAAAGTTAGAGCTACTATAAAATTCTTAACAAAACTTGAGAGAAAATCTCAAATTATTGGTACGTTGCAACAGGTTTACTGTGATTTGATTAATCGAATTAAGTATTAATAAGTGATTGGTGGAAACGTGCTCGTATTTGCAGATGACATCAAATTAGTAGCTCGTAAAAGCGAAATTGACAGCTTTCAACGAGCCTGGAAATGGTCCATTCATTCATTTCGTGTGAATCAGATGATTCTAGCGTTTGGCATTGGTTCCTAGTAAGAAATCTTTCTAGAAAGACATCGAGTACATACAGGAGAGACCACGTGAAGGTTGCCAACATCCTAAAATGGGACTTATACCTCAATGTTAACCTTCTAGTCGACACGTCCTTCACGCCATCTACACATTGCATTCGGCCTGCAAACAAAACAAAGAACACTCTATTTCTCATTCGAGGCTCTTTCTGCAAACTCACTCCTGAAATATATCTCCCACTTCATGCCCCCCCTCGTCAGACCACTGTCAGAGTATGGTGTACAGGCATCCTCTCCATATTTAATACGCAATTGGCCTTTTAGCTAAGATCAAAGTGTAGTATCTGTTCCGATGGATACTACACCCCATAAACTGGTATTGTCTTGGCCTTCCGGTCTTGATTTAGCCGGTCTATGGGTCTGTCCTGTGCAGTTCTAGGAGTTCCACCCTCCCAGGCGTCGCTTCCCCTCTTTGGGGAGAAGTAAGTTTATTGCTTACTACCTGAGGCGCCCTACCGGGAAATGCCGACGGGGCTGCCCAGGCAATTTTTAATGACCAGAGTGCTCACCTCTCGGGCGCTGGCTTTTCAAACCCCACTTCCCCGACCCGACCTTGGGTCACATCTTACTTGTGGGAGTAAGATAAAAAAACTGGCCTTGTGCCTAACTCCCGGAGAGGAGTAAATCAATACTCGAATGCTGCAGGGTCTATTGGATCTGCTCTATGAAAGCCGACTCAAGAAACTTAACCTTTTCTACCTTAAGCTCCGACGATTACGTGGTGATCTCATTTTGGCCTACAATCTCCTCAATGGTCATTACGATATACCTATTATTCACTCCTGCACCAGAAAGAGGTGTACGCGGACACCACAAGAAACTATTTCATTGCCGATTTTGATTGAACCGGAGGAGGGCCGCTTTCTCAATCAGAATCCCTGAACCTTGGAATAGACTTCCAAGGGGTGTAATCAATGGTCCAACAACGCAGCAATTCAGGGTGAATTTGGAAGGTGCTGGGCTACTGTATCCTCTTCTGTGTAAATTTCTACCACCCTTTCCCTACAGGGCAACTGAAACAGGCTTGTTTTATTTTTTGCCAAATTAATTGAATTGAATATAAATAATGATGTAACTTCACACGTAGCATTTAAACTTTGATATTGTCGTTATGTTATGAAAACAAATCCCCAAAAGAAATAAAATACCTTTTTCTATGCTATACCCCAACGGTATAAGATACCCAATAAAGATTTGTTTAATGTTAAAAGAAGCGCTGAGTCTTTCCTCGTATGACTACTGTCTACCGTGCTTATACTTATAGTGAGGCTACGACTACTAGCCTTAGCTATTATGCAACTGCGAAGGAAAAAGTGAGGTAAACAAACGAAAACGTCTGTCGATTTTCTTTCTTTCATCAGAAACAGCGTAAATAAGTTTTTTTTCTTTCCACTGAGAGGTTACGAACTTATCTCACAGTAAGAAAAAACTACAAGTCGCCCAAATTCGGCAGTTCTCTCGAAAAACATAAACAAAGTCCACAAATCTGTTTTGGCCGATCGTAAATTGAAGTTGCTGGAGATAGCAGAAGAGTTGAAGATATTATAAAGCAGTGTATTCACCATTTGTCAATAAGAAAATGTGTGTTCAAAGGAGGGGGTGCCGCATTTGCTCACAGTCGATCGAAAACAACAACGTGTCGACGATTCAGAGCGTTGTTTGCATCTTTGAATCATTAATCAATCTAGCGATAGTCAGGCATCTAGTTAATGCTAAACTTCTTTCTGATCATCAATACGGATTCAGACAAGCACGATCTACTGCAGGTATCCTAACGGTCATCTCTGAACGCATATACCATACACTGGACAAGGCAGGTGAAGCTAGGGCGGTAGCGCTCGATATATCCAAGGCCTTTAACAAGGTCTGGCATGAAGAGCTTCTCATAAAACTGCACTCATATGGTATTTCTGGACAAATATTTAATATAATTAAATCCTTCCTAACAAAACGAAAGATCCAGGTTGTACTCGATGGCCGTTCTTCTAAGCAACATGGCATAAATGCTGGTGTACCCCAGGGATTTATTCTTAGACCTCTACTGTTCCTGATTTTCATAAATGACTTCCCTGATGAAAAATGGATCCGCCATTTCACTCCGGACTCAAATTGTCAGTCAGCTGAGTGGACAGCAACATATGAAAACCGTCCAAAGCGACCAAATACTCAGAATACAGTTACGAATTACTTAAAACTTCTACTCGGTCATGGCTGACGGGACGAGATCAAGCTACTCCCGTAGATTAAATAAAGTGTTCCGTTCGAATTTCCGTTCAGATTCCCGAGTTCGACATAAAGATTCTCGAGTTCGACAAGATGCACCCGAAGAAGGCGGAAATTACATCGGCCGAAACGTTGTGAGGATAACATAAATATGAGAACAATAGTCCGAATAATCCCCCCCCCCAATCATCTAATTCTCATAAATAAATGCGGTTTAGAGATTATTATTAAACTGGACTGGTATTTAGGCGAGATGGAGAACAGTTATGTCTTATTTTTGGTCATCTCTAACAATAATAGTCTAATTTTCATAAATAAGTGTCTTCAGGACAGTTTAATCAATCAGAATCAAGTTGTGTTTGGCAGACGAACGTTTTTGCTTTCACCAATGTCAGGTTCTCTTCCAACATTTGTCCAAGAGAGATAACTCGTTCCGAAAGAAGTTTTACGATTTAACTGAACTTGAACTCGGATCGCAAAGATCCCTTTCGATTAGTGCAACGAACCACGCTGAGTCTCGCTTTTCTGCTGACGTCATAGAAGTTGGTGCTAGCTGTCGTCTAACGAGACTTCGAAATACTTGAAATGAACTGTTATTTCCAGGGGATTTTTCAGAGGTTCTCTAATATTTTTTCAAATTGACTCTCGTGATTAGGATCACAGTATTGAAAAATCTATAGAAAGGATGCATGTCTGGAGCACTTTAAATTCTCTGTTAAATAAGTTTTTTTGTGGTGTAGCAGTTACCTCCTCCTTTCAAAACATAACTACACCGGTTTGCCGGTAGGTGGCGCTTTATCACCAACAGGTGGCGCTGTAAAGCGACACCAGAGTTATCTGCCCTTCGGACTATAAAACCCGGAGCCAAACGGAAAATCTCTCTCTTCCTCACCGACCTGCCTCGGCAGGCAGACGCTGACACTAGCGTTCCGTTTCACTCTTCTCTGGTCGGCAGAACGACGCTAATACACTAGCGTTTCGTCTCACGCTTTTCTTCTCAACCAGCATAACAACTACCAACACACGTGGGCAAACAACGGTAAGAGTTTCTCAACTCGTTTTCTTTGTGTTACGGCTTTCAAAGACTTTTCCTACGCCGGACTCATTTCTTCTTATACCTTTTCAAGAACTGTTTTTCCATCGACACACATGCATACATCACACACTTCACCATTCCACGTACACACACGTTCAATAAACGTTATTTGAACTACTTCATTTTTGTTCATTAATTATTACTCTGTCTTTTGCATGCAACAATTGCTTGATTTACTGAACACGTTTATAATCGGGGGAACACGACCCTCGATCCTAACAATTGGTGACCCGACGTGCAAGCTTTGTTGTATCTGACGAAGTAATTAATTTCGTACTAGAAAAAACAAAAAAAAAAACAACAACATTTCTCGTTTTTTTTCTTTCGTGTTGAAACGAATTACGCACTCATCTTTTTCCTTTTTTTTTCTACCCACGTGGTAAAAATATACAAACAAACAAAAGAAAAGAAGCCGCCATCTTTATTTTTTTTCCTGGCCACGCGGAAATACCCAAACAAAACAAAAACATTCCTCGGCTTTTCTCCGAGTATAAAACAAATTACAATTTCATTTTTTTCCTCTTCTCTTTCACCACCCACGTGTCGGAAAAATATATACAAAAAAAAAAGACAAACTTTTGCCAATCCTTTTTTTTTCTTTTTCGACGAACAAAAGGACCTTACAAGACGCCACTTCCTTTGTTTTGAACACGTGGAGATAAAAAGAAAACAAAAGAAAACAAACGCTCACGCTGCCCATCTTTTTCGTAACCACGTGTTGACAAAAAAAAAAAAAAAAAAAATGCCGCCACTCTTTGCCATGACCACGTGTTGATAAAAAAATTCAAAATAATGCCGCCATCTTTTTCACCTGGAAATGAAAATTCAAAAGAAAAAAAAAATACGAATTTTTTTTTTTTTTCTTCTTTCTTTTCAACAACAAAGAGAAAGAGAAGCCGCCATTCTTTCTCTACGTGGAAACTAACATTCAAACAAACGAAAACAAAAAACGTCATTTCTCGTGTGAAACAAATTACGACTCCATTTTTTCTTCTTTTTCTATTCTACTCACGTGTTGGAAATGTATACATAAAAGAAAAGAAAACTACAAAACTTTCTCACAAATACACTCGAACACAATCAAAATAACCTCCGAACTTCTATTCATTCATCAACAATTGCACAGACTCACTTGTGCTCATTCATCAACAACTGCACAGACTCACTTGTGCTCATTCATCAACAATTGCACAGACTCACTTGTGCTCATTCATCAACAACTGCACAGACTCACTTGTGCTCATTCATCAACACTGCACAGACTCACTTGTGCTCGCTCATCAACACCGCACAGACCCACTTGTGCTCGCTCATCAACACCGCACAGACCCACTTGTGCTCACTCATCAACAACCGCGCAGACCCAAGCACCAAACATTCCCGGACAACACTGACAATTCAACGTTTGTTCATCAGCTCTGCATCACGCAGACTAATCAACATGAACAACGCCACCAACAAGTGCAAATTCACTTGCACTCAACATTTTTCGACCGCAAACTAACTTGCGCTCAAACTTGATGCAGACCCAAACAACACGCAGATCCACATGCGTTACAACACTCAATTCCGCAGACGCACCTGCGATCAATCATTCAATACAGATGCAGAAACAGAAATAAGTAGCATGCACACTACTTTTTTCTAATCTTCAACAGCAAAACAGACATACCCACAAAGAATGCTTCTCATCTACAACTGTATATATTGAATAATATTTTCAATATTTTTCAATCTGGGGGGGAGTCCTTGTAGCAGTTACCTCCTCCTTTCAAAACATAACTACACCGGTTTGCCGGTAGGTGGCGCTTTATCACCAACAGGTGGCGCTGTAAAGCGACACCAGAGTTATCTGCCCTTCGGACTATAAAACCCGGAGCCAAACGGAAAATCTCTCTCTTCCTCACCGACCTGCCTCGGCAGGCAGACGCTGACACTAGCGTTCCGTTTCACTCTTCTCTGGTCGGCAGAACGACGCTAATACACTAGCGTTTCGTCTCACGCTTTTCTTCTCAACCAGCATAACAACTACCAACACACGTGGGCAAACAACGGTAAGAGTTTCTCAACTCGTTTTCTTTGTGTTACGGCTTTCAAAGACTTTTCCTACGCCGGACTCATTTCTTCTTATACCTTTTCAAGAACTGTTTTTCCATCGACACACATGCATACATCACACACTTCACCATTCCACGTACACACACGTTCAATAAACGTTATTTGAACTACTTCATTTTTGTTCATTAATTATTACTCTGTCTTTTGCATGCAACAATTGCTTGATTTACTGAACACGTTTATAATCGGGGGAACACGACCCTCGATCAGAACAGTGGTAAGAAAAAAATGATAAAATTACTGAGAACAAATTAAGCAGTAAAAAAAAAATTCAAACATTCAACAGATTTTTTTATAAGTTTGAGTTTTTTCAAGTTTATTTCTGAAATAGTAACTTTATTGTTTGTCTATATTGAAATTATTTGTTTGAATTTCATTTGTTCTATTTTAAATTTTTTTCGTCTGTTATCATTTTAAAGTAACTTATTTATCGTTTTTATTTCATTTTAAACTAACTTATGATTTTTGTTCATTTCTAACTAACTTATCGTTTGTTTTTCGTTTTAAACTAACTTATCGTTTGTTTTTCGTTTTAAACTAACTTATTTATAATTTGTTTCCATTTTAAACGGTTATATTGAAAAGGTTAACTGACCAAATAGCTGTCAAATTTTATAGACTAGTGTTGGAATTTATCAAAGCCCCCCTCACTGATTGGTTGTTGCCATGTCCCTTAAGGGCCTCACCGATTGGCTGTCAGGCATTGCAACCCCTTTTTCCTTAGGTGTCACATGAGCCAGCCCTTAAAAACCCTTGCATACGGCTTCCCGCCCTCTTTTTCGACGACTCTGCTCAAGTTAGCAACACATCGGCTGGCCCCCTCAGTGATACAGCCCACGACGACATCACAGAGAATGACCTCACGCCGATACCCGAACTCTATACAGACTCTTTTTCGACGACTCCACTCCAGTCAACAACACATCGGCTGGTATTCTTTGTGACAACAGCCCAAGACGGCAGTCTCAGAGAATGACCTCCCGCCGTTACCAGAACTCTAAACAGATAAGTTCACGCGAACCACGTTTTCGCAAACCATCCTCTCTCAAATTTACCAATGCCTAAATGAACTTTTAAAACTGTAAATATTCTATGACTCCAACTTTCTCTTTCTTACTAAATTGCTATGAAATTACATTCTTGGTTTTGTGTTCCTAATCTCAGACTTCCGTTCTATATCTCTCTTTTGATGATTTTATCTGCAAATTGTTACCCCATTCTCACGTGGGAGAACTGAACTTTATCTTCAGGATTATTTTAATCCCAACACTAGTTTTGTCTGATTTGCCAAGCGGTGGCAGGGTAAATTAATTCACTGTTTTAGTTTGTTTTATTATTGCGAAATTCATTTTTTGCTTTAATTTTTATTTGGCAAATATTAATAACCAAATAATAAAATCAAACTCTTTATCAAAAATGTTGCCACTCGGACTTAAGGTTATTGGAAAGGTTAAGGGAGAATATGTTTCTTGTAAGACACAAATAATAAAATCAAACAATGTTTATTAAAAACGACATTTAAATATATTTCACATTAGACATTAAAATAATGACGGGAAAAAAACAGAAAACAAATTAATATTTTCAAAAGAAATCCACAAAAATTAGACAGCAAATTAATACAGTCAATTAATTTACCCTGTCACCGCTTGGTACATTAAAAAAAAACCTAGGAGATAAAATTTGGCAGTCAGTTTGGGAGCTAACCGCTTTAATATAAACTTTTGAACTAACTAATCGTTTGTTTCCATTTTATTTGTAATTATTCATCGTTTGTTTTCATTTAAAAATTATTTATCGTTTGTTTTTGAATTTGTTTGTTTATTTAATTATAGTTTTTTGTTCTCTAAATTCATAATTGCAGTATTTGATTTTATTCTGTTTAAAAAGTTAAAAACACATCGTAACCAACGATATTTTTGATACAACAAATACGTTTATATTGTAACTTAAAAGAAAAAATGATAATCATTGCCAAGGCTGCCGCAAAGAAGGTTGGCTCCCTCTACCGTGCTAGTAAACTCCTCACACCTGACATTATCCTGTATCTCTACAAAGCCACCATCCGCCAATGCATGGAGTATTGACAAAGCTCCTTTCCTTCAATAACTACAAGAAACCTTTTCAACTACCGATTGTCATGACAAATAACACCCTACCCGAGAGTTCATCATTCAAACTCCTCGGCCTAACCTTCACAGGTAACATGAATTGGAACAAATGCATTGAAGACATTGCCAAGGCTGCCGCAAAAAAGGTTGGATCCCTCTACCGTGCTAGTAAACTCCTCACACCTGACATTATCCTGTATCTCTACAAAGCCACCATCCGCCCATGCATGGAGTATTGTTGCCACATCTGGGCTGGTGCATCATCTACTAGTCTCTCCCTCCTTGACAAGGTCCAAAAAAGAGTCGCCAACTTTATAGGTCCCTCACTGGCAACCAAGCCCCAGTCCCTGTCCCATCGCCGCAACGTAGCATCCTTGTGCTTGTTTTATAAATACTTCAATGGATTGTCCTCCGATGAATTGGCTGTTCTGGTGCCCCCTCGTCGTAAGTTCACTAGACCAACTCGACAATCGACTAAATCCCATCCATTCACTGTGGAGGTCTCCAGATGCCGGAGAGCTTTCTACTCAAATAGCTTCTTTCCTCGTGCTGCTGGCCTTTGGAACTACCTCCCTGCCCCCTGTTTCCCCGACGGTACTGACATGCAGAAATTTAAAACTAATGTAAACAGATATCTCGCTGCGCAGATCCCAATTTAGGTTGACCCCCCCCCAACCTTCTCCCTTTTCTTTGTTCTCAGTAGTCCCTTACGTCTACAGTGGCGGCCTGCCTTGTCAGAGGTGAACTATGTTAAAAAAAAATCTTCATTTTTAAAATTTGCATGTTTTTATTTTAATAACTTTTATATAATGAATTTTTTTTCCAGATTTTTCACAATCAAAATAAATGATTTTTTTTTCAGATTTTTCACAATCAAAATAAATGATTTTTTTTTTCAGATTTTTCACAATCAAAATAAATGAATTTTTTTTTCAGATTTTTCACAATCAAAATAAATGAATTTTACTATTTAAAATTCATTAAACAACGTTATGTCTATTTACTTGTAACGCACAAACAACACCCAACTTAAATCAACTTTAAATGAATTCTTGTTTTTTGATGTTGTTTTTGTAAATTAATATTGAATAAAGTTCAGTTTCAGTGTAAAGTGAATCGTTATCTTTTTTGTTTTTTTTAAATCTTTTTTTAAATGCATTTTATAAAGTTTTCTAAAACTTAAAAAAGAAGCTATCATTCATCCGGACTTTTTAGCATGTCTCGCTTATCCAACCAAAATGTATGACGTCATTTTCGATCGAACAGGCCTTCTTAACATAGGTCGTGACCACGCGCGACAAATACGACGCATGTTTTGTGGGGACACCATTGTTAAATGGAAAGTTAAAAATTAGTCTTTTCCAATTTATTTCGCGTTAAGGTAAACAATTTGTCAAGTCAACTCATGAGAGCTTGTTGATATTTACTGTCTATCAAAACTGACTTCGCAGGTCACCTCAGCTATGGGGTGTGTACATCTTGTGTGCTAGGGGGGAGGGGTCAATTGCGTGCGTCGACTGTCATCCTCCGCTCTAGAATAAAGACAAATATGTATTTCTTTGCAGATGAATATATATATATATATATATATATATATATATATATATATATATATATATAGTCTCGGAAGTTTCTCAACCATTAAAACTATATAATAAAAAAAAAAAAATAAATAAAAAAAACAAAAACTTATAGTCTCAAGTCTTCCAGCGGAAAATCACTCATGTAAGTCAATTTATTTTTACAGTTATTATATTAGTTAGTTTCTAACACTATTTTAAGGGATCATCAGTTGTTTACCATGAAAAACTGTTTCGGGAATTTAAAAACAAGACAGTATTTAATTTCATGGCTTCCCAGCAGAGTTGATCAGACCCCACTTCCCTTAAAAGACAAAAACATAAACGTTCCTTATACTAAATCTACGTTTTGTTCCATATAAATGTTTTGCTAACTTATATTAGTTATTTAAGACAAAAAAAAAAAAATTCTTTACCTGTGCTGTTCGTCTGTCTAATAAAATTTATCCGTTACTCACAAAAATGTTGCTGCATTTTAAAGTGTTTGGACGAATCCATATATATATATATATATATATATATATATATATATATATATATATATATATATATATATATATATATATATATATATATATACAATTATTTTTATTTATACAGACATCTCGATAAGCCGCGACACCGGCATGTCGATGTTATCGATAAACAGCTATTAGAAACTGAGATCTGGTCATGCGGGGA
>OY744545.1:46951043-46962995 GCA_963556195.1 Sepiola atlantica
TAACACACATATATATATATATATATATATATGCTTACTTTATATATATATATATATATATATATATATATATATATATATATATATATAGTAAGCAATGAAAATATATATGGCAATCAAGCTACACAGAGGAGCCTCTGTGTAGCTTGATTGCCATATATATTTTCATTGCTTACTACCTAGCTCTACTTACGTATCGAGCACTGTTGAAGTAAATACTGAAAACTGACACATAAAAAATTATATCTCCTTATAATATTTTATGTGGATACATGAAATACTAATATATATATATATATATATATATTACACACTTTTATTCACCCCAAATAAGGCATATTGTCACTGAGACGAAAAGAGCTACTATAATTAGAGGTTAAGTTTATAGGGGACTCCTAAGTGTGGAGTTGTGCAGCCTACCTTGAACCTACTATGACGAACCCAATCAAACAGATATCGTTTGGGTAGATATACAAGTAAAATACTATTATCCCCCCCCCCCAAAAAAAAACGCGGCATCACCAACATCAGTTGGTACCACAGAAAATTCGCGTTAAGTTCCGAGAGGATGGAAAGACCGAACAGCGAGAACACGATCCAGACCTCTGCTGAAAGGGTACGGAGAGTACGTGCATCTGAGGCGACTCTACCGGGGAATGCCGACGGGGCTGCCCAGGTAATTTTTAAACCCCACTTTCCCGACCCGACTTTGGGTCACATCTTACTTGTGGGAGTAAGATAAAAACTGGCCTTGTGCCTAACTCCTGGAGAGGAGTAAATCAATACATAATTAACTCTTCGACTGATAGGTGATCATTTTAAATTATAAATATATATTCTAGGCAACATGCTGAGTAAAATATTATTTTTTTGTTAACTTTAACATTTAGAGGATTCCCATGAGCGCACAATTTCTCATTGCCACTCAAATTCCAGTGGTCAACGAGAACACGACGATAAACGGCTGACGCGAGAACGAAAAGCGAGTCGCAATGCCATTGAAAACTGGAAAACTGGATAGACTTGCGGTCACTTGGACTCCAGTTAACACCGGCTGATTTTACCAATGAGAGGTCATTGGTAATGCCTTACGTGCGAACTCGCGTGGGCCCAAAATGATAATATATCTATCCCCTTCGCTCGCACACAAGGCCGACACTACGTAGTCAGCACTCACCCTCTCTCTATCTTGCAGATTTGGCACCGCCGGCTCTTAACTTTTTATCTCTATCTAAAGTTAGGTATGTGTATATGTTTATATATTTGTATGTGCAGGATTAAACTAATTAACCAACCATTAGGTATAACAGTGGGTAATGTGGGCTATATTTAGTTTAATTTAGTATATGCAAAGGGGGCAGATACCTCCGATTTTTATGAAATTTTAACAATATGTATGAGATATCAGTTAATAAATATTCCCCAAATGTCAGTTTATTTAGAGCAGGGGCGGGCAACCTTTTCAGAGTGAGGGCCAGATGAGACTTTTGGAAGGAGATCACAGGCCGGAGTGAAAAACGAAATCTCAGAATTACTATATTTTGTTTACATGAATAAATTGTACAACAATTGCATTGAACACTCTACAAATCTGATATTTTTTGTCAAGAGACTTCTGTATGTGATGTTATAAAAGGCGCCGACGAAGAGCCATTTTGGAATCATAAAAAATAATGACGGAGGAAGTAGCAAGTTGATCCAGCATTCGTTTTGACACACCTCACATAAGTTCTATGTTTCATGCCCTTTCCTCGTCTCTCGTTTCCTCTTTGCCTCTCTCTTTCTCGTCTTCTATTTTTTTTTTTTTTTATCTCAGGCCAAGGATTTGAAATTAATAGTTAAAGAAAAATGAAATATACATGCATCATCGCTCGCTGATATTCATACATTTTTATCCCACTTTAAATCTTAATTCAAACCTACTTTTACGTCTATGTCACAAAATGATATGAGTTTTACTGGGATGTCCGCGGGCCGGATTGCAATAATAAAGCATAGCAGTGTGGCGGGCCGGACGCTAAGCCTTCGCGGGCCGGGGGTTGCCCACCCCTGATTTAGAGTATTTTAAAGAGTTTTTACGGAGCATAATATTGGCGAAAAATGCCATTTGAAAATTCAAATATATCAGATTTGTGTTGAATCTGATCCATAGTCATTCGACACCAATTAAATTAGATTTCCTGAATTTCAATTTCTTCTTAAGACCACTTAAGCTTAAGCCTTAAATGTTAGACATTTTCTAGAATGAAAATTATGCAATAGATTTTGATCAAAATTTGAATAAGGATTCTAGACATAAGGTTTAATATGATTATATCTTGATTTAAATCATTGTATGGGGACATAAAAGTGGTGCAAAAGTGTTCTGTTCATGGAATTAATTTTAACCGTTCTGGGACGAATATTCTTTTAGTTATTTATAAATTTGAGATTAAAAAAAAAAAATCAAACAAAAAAAAACGCGAAAGTATTTATGCGATTTAAAAATATCAAAATGAAAATAAAATGATAAAATAAAAAATATCAAAATAAAATAAAAATGATAAAATAAAAAAATATCAAAATGAAAATAAAAATGATAAAATAAAAAAAAAAATAAAATAAAATAAAAATGATAAAATAAAAAAATATCAAAATGAAAATAAAAATGATAAAATAAAAAAATAAAAAATAAAATAAAAATGATAAAATAAAAAAATATCAAAATGAAAATAAAAATGATAAAATAAAAAAAATAAAAAATAAAATAAAAACGCTTAGTCGGTAGATCTAAAAATTGTATAAATGTATCTCAGGTGAAATGTACCTTATCAAATGTAACCTTATCAAAAGGATGATGAAATTAGTCCGAACACTTTTGAAAATGGCTGCTAAAAATGAAAATTAAGTTGAACATTAAAGATAATCTACTTTACTCTCTACTAAGGCAAAGTTAGACACAAGGTCATATTTTAATGTGGAGAAAATCTACTCCCCAAAAACGGGCATCACAATGGGAACAGAAATACCTGTATGGTCCAGTAAGTATACCCTAAAAATTGAGGGTGTATCAGACGACAGGCATCAAACTTCCGAAAGGAGAAGATAATGCCTAGGAGATTAGAAATTATGACATTAATAATGTATATATCAGGACCAGCGGGACAGTTATAAAAGTGTGTGTGTGTGGGGGGGGCTCTCCTAAAAAGTGTGTGTGTGGGGGGGGGGGCGGTTAAACACATGCATATATAACTTCATTATTGATGACCGTAAAGTGGAGGGGTGGCAAGTCAAAAAGTGGTGGGGCTTGAGCCCCCCCCCCCCCGGTGCCGCCGTCCATGTATATGAAAAATTAAATTACTGACGTAATTCTATGATTTTATATGAACATTAGTGTGAACACTGGCGAAGTATAATTTGTTTCCGTCACTTTTGACGGGGGGGGGGGGGCGTACACTAGTTTTTTAAAAAAAATAATGATAAAGAAATGCAAACAAGAATTTAGGTGCTTACATAGATGTACATATGAAAAACGCAGTTATACAGGTGAAAATTGCAGTTCCAAATAAATTCACCGGAATACACTTTGATATATGATATGTCTATGTATCAGGCAAAAATAGGTATATACACAAAAAAAGTAGCAAAAATTATCGAGTAGAATTTTAATTAAAAATCAAAATCAGCCTTATCGTATTTTAAGGTTCCGGAATTGATTCGAGAGAAACACATGTACATCAAGAGGACATAACTCATTTTGTCATATTAACAAGTAATAAATCAATGGCAGTCGGCAAAATACGATAAAACTGATTTTTATTTTTTATTAAAATTCTACTCGATAGTTTTTAGTAATTTTTTTTTGCGAGGATACATATTTTTGCCTGGGGCGTAAGTATAAACAATAGTTTTTATTTGGAAATGCGTTTTTCATATGCGTTTTTCGTATTTGTTATAATAAATTAATTTTAGTTTTTATCGGAAAGCGAACGCTGAAATAAAAATAGTGTGTGACGAGTGTATGTGCTTAAGGCAATTCTGCGCATAAATATTCCGGCGACTGCACGTACGCGCGCGGTTATTCTCCCCCACCTCCCTCTTTCCGACCATCCACCGACATCAAAGTTTTTTTTTTTTTTTGCACCGCCGACTGATGTGACCGGAAGACCTAGGCGCCGCACAAGCCAAAACACGCACGCACGCGCACGCGCACACACACAGACACACATCTCCCCCCCCCCCCGCTCTCTCACTCCTTCTCTCTCTCAAATTAGTTTACAGTTGTGTTAACAGATATCCTGCCACGCATTACGGCCTCCATTTGGAGGGGTCTGGGTTTATTGTGAAATGTGGCCTTTTGGCTAAGATCAAAGTGTAGTATCTGTTCCGATGGGTACTGCACCCCATAGACTGGTATTGTCTTGGCCTTCGGGGCTTGATTTACGCCGGTCTATGGATCTGTCCTATGCAGTTCTAGGAGGTCCACCCTCACATGCTTCGCCTCCCCTCTTTGGGGAGGAGTAAGCCTGAGGCGCCCCTACCGGGGAATGCCAACGGAGCCGCCCAGGCAATTTTTAAACCCCATTTTCCCGACCCGACCTTGGGTCACATCTTACTTGTGGGAGTAAGATAAAAACTGGCCTTGTGCCTAACTCCTGGAGAGGAGTAAATCAATACTCATTTAGAGTTAAATAACTTTTAAACAATTTATTTTTTACTTAAACTAGATTTGAATATTTGAAATTCTAATTAATATGTTTTGAATATTTCGAATGGTACCCTAAGTAAAATCGTATGAATCAGAATGGCACAACTTTGTTCTGATTCTGTTGTCGGCATTCTGTTGTCAGCATGGCGAAAGTGGTATTATGGAATCGACTGGATTCGAACTTGGCACACCTAGGTCGCCCGCGTCGTTATTCACTTAACCACCGTCACCTCCCTGGTACCCTGTTTATGTATGACATCTCTAATTGATACAATTATTGAGCTTATGTTTGACTGCAGCATTGAAGCAGCTCATGAGTATGTAATAAAATCCATATTTTTTTTTTACAAAAATTTATACGAGTCTCATCTTTGAGAATTGAAGAATTATTTTTGTTCATCAACTGGATTATTTCCTAAAATATTTGTTACAGTCATGACCTCTGTTCACTCTGACGAGACAATGGACACTCCCTGTAAGGGTGGCTGCGCGCGTAATTGTGAAGCAAGGGGTGCGCAATCCTCAACCACACTTCTTCTGAATCGGCACTGCTTGATTCCAGTGACAAGGAGAAGTCCAGGACGACTGGTAACACTGCCGGGATAAGCGGAGAGCACATACAGCACCTGGTATTTCTAAATGGTCACCCATTTTAGTACTGGCCAAGCTCAACGTCGCTTAACTCCGGTGATCTAACGGGAACCGGTGTGTCAACGTGATTATGCCGTATATGTCATGACATTATATATATATGGCAGCAAACTACCGAAAGGAGGAGATAATGCCTGAGAGATAAGAAATAATGATGATGACGATGACGATGACGATGACGATGATGACGACGACGACGATGACGACGACGATGATGATGATGATGATGATGATGATTATTATAAATTACACCGGCCTCAGCTATCACTACACAAAAATGAACCAAAGAAACAGAAATTACAAGCCACACTTTCTTAAAAATGGTGCCGGCCTCGGCTGACACCAGGAAGATGAGAAGATCGAGGAGGGACAGCACAAACCAGACCTCCACTGGAAAAGTGCAGAGAATGCTGGGACATTGGGGAGGCTTATTGCCACCCAAATCCCAGAGAAGACCAATTGACCTTACCAGCGAGAAATCAATGGTAAGAGGCTGTTTCGATACCGCATCGTTATCGAAAAGCGGTGAAGAATACTGGAAATCTGGGGAGGCTTGTTGTCACTCAGACTCCAGGAAATACCACTGGTTGTTGTCGGTGAGCAATCACTGACGATGATCTGTGTGAGAACTCCTAGTGAGTACAAATAATAAGTTACATATAAAGAATTAAATTACTGACGTAATTATATGATTTTATATGAACATTAGTGCGAACACTAGCGAAGTATAATTTGTTTTGTCACTTTTGACGGAAGGCGTACAATAGTTTGTTTCTTTAATAATTTTAAAGAAATGCAAACAAGAATTTGGGTGCTTATCAGGCACGTAGCCAGACTTCTAACTTAGGGGGTGGATCAAGACATTTTTATGGGGGGGGGGGGAAAGGCATTTTTAGGGGGGGGGCAAGGCATTTTTAGGGGGGGGGTGCAAAACTAATATTGATATTCTAATATGGGTGACGTTTTGGTTCAGTGTGTGTGTGTACTGATATATAAATATAAATAAGTAGATACAAAATTTCAATTTCTTTTATATAATCTAAATATATTGTTGTGTATTTCGGTAGGTACATGTAAATAACAACATCAGTACAGTAAAACACATAAAGCATAGTAAACACAGTAATAATAACATAAAGTTCGTAAAATAAGGTAGCTACTTGCTAGCTCTACATAATTCTATTATAATCTTCTATTTGTACGTGGGGTTTATACCCTACCAATGCTGTTTTTCTTTCAACTTCATCTCGGGTGAAATCTGGGATTTTTTTCTATGTTAATTAAAAAAATGTTGAATGTAACATTCACAATTTTTTAAATTAATAGTTGCAACTGACAACAAAAAGAAAAAAACGTATTTGAGATTCGTGATAAAATACAAAAATAATTTTTAAAACTAATTCCCACTTTCATTTGAAAATAATTTAGGTTGCTAGTATTCATTTCTATCTTTTGAATGAAGACAACACTTTCTTTTATAAATTTAAAAAAATATCTTTAAAAGAAGCTGGCAGAACAACAACGTGAATTAATTTTGTGTTTATATTACATCATTTGGATTATAATTATTTAATTGATAATTTATAATATTAAATAGTGTGAATTAACAATATTTAAAAAAATATATTTGGTAAGTTGACAAAAAAGACAGATACACTGACAATCTCTTTCACCAAGCAGAAAACAGGTGAAAAGCATCGAGGCTTTGTTTCCCTCACCACTTGATCTGAAACTAGCGAAGTTATGTTTGAGTTTGAGAACACGTACATTTTAATTTTTTTTCTTTTTACAAGGTAACATAAATTTAAATCATATTTAGATGTTATTATGGTCAATAGATTTATTTTAACTGGTAGTTTAAAATCCGTAAATATTTATTATGGTATCATTAGTACCAGGAATGGAAAATTAAGTTTTAAACAAAATAAAATCCAAAGAAGCGTTTTTGAAATCGGAAATTATGTTAAAAATTGGTGGGAGGTTCTCTCTTGGTGGGTGGCCCAGGGCCCCAGCCCCATGGCCCCTTAATCCGGCCCTGCTGTAAAATATATTACACAAAAGTAAATACTGGTTCATAATGAAGAAGTATAGTTAACTAGGAAATATAAGAGTATTTATATTTATAATATTTTTTGGATCACAAATTTCAGGGGGTGCAAATGTAATTGCAGGGAGGGTCTTGCCCCCCCCCTGCCCCCCCTGGCTACGTGGGGAGGTGCTTATATAGATGTACATATAAAAAAAAAACGCAGTTACACAGGTGAAAATCGCAGTTCCAAATGAATTAAGCGGAATACACTTTGTATCAGACAAAAATAGGTATATACACCAAAAAGTAGCAAAAATTATCGCCAGCGATTAAGACATTGCATTAAAGTTCGATTTTCAAGTCTTTAAAAAATGAATAAGAATTTTATTTTGGGATAAAAACTACAATTTAAGACTAATCAATAAATTTCATCCAAAATGTGTGCGAAAATCAAACGAAATAAGCGAGATATTCAAATAAACCCTATAGTACAATTGAACGCCGAACGGAAACGTCTGTTTCGTCCGTTCAGGTTTTAATTTTAACTATTTAGTAATTTGAAAAGTTTTTTAAAAGTTTTAAATATAAAGGAGGATGTAATACATGGGAGCCCCCCCCCCCACACACACACACTTTTAAAAACGGAGGAGGTAATTCCGGGTAGGACGGTCTTATAACAACAGAACCGATACTACACTTATAAATTCCTATTAAATAGAGTTGTTTTTTGTCTAGTCACAAAAGGATAATTATTTATTGCTCCTTGGACTTTTGGCTAAGATCAAAGTGTAGTATCTGTTCTCTTAACATCAGCGTCGGAAGTTTTCATGTAATTATCTCCCTTGAAACTGAAAGTTTGAAAATGTTAAAAAAAAGTTGCCGTTGTTTTTATATAAAATCTCTTTAATTAATTGTGTTAATAATTATAATAATATTACTATCGAGGAAAATATGATAAATATATAATAAAATTTGACAATACTAATCATAAATGTATATTACAGAATATTATTTTATTAGAAACTTAAAACAAAAAAAAATGCAAATGTGCAAAAGCGGGGTTTGTTTGACGGAGTTTAAATATTACTATATATACTATATCATTATATATCAATTTAGATAAATACCAAGTATAAAGATTTTGATGTTAATATACTTAGCAATGATTCGCATTTATTCATATTTAAATTATATTTGATTAGATTGAAATATTATATTTATTATTTTGCAATGTATTTATTACGTTTAAAAAAAATGACTGACTGACGGACATACAGACAGACGGACAAAATCCCTATTTATATAAGATTGTACTCGATAATCTTTCCTAATTTTTGGTGAGGATACTTATTTTTGCCTGATACGTAAGTATAAACAATAGTTTTTATTTGGAAATGCGTTTTTCATATGCGCCCTCATCTATATAAGTACCGGGATTTGTTATACTAAATAAATTTTAGTTTTTACCGGAAAGCGAACGCTGGAATAAAAAGTAGTGTGTGACGCGTTTATGTGCTTAGGACTATTCTGCGCCTAACAAATTCCGGCGACTGCACGTACGCACGCGGTTATCCTCCGACCTCCCTTCTTCCGATCAGCCGTCAACATCAGAGTTATTATCTTCTGTTTTGTGCACCGCCGACTGATGTGACCGGAAACCTAAGCACGCCGCACACGCCAACAATACGCACGAGCGCGAACACACACACACACACACACACACACACACACACACACACACACACACACACACACACACACACACACTAATTAGTTTATTTCTTGGCCTTTTGGCTGGCTAAGATCAAAGTGTAGTATCTGTTCCGATGGATGCTACACCCTATAGACCGGTATCGTTTTACTCTTCGGGACTTGATTAACGCCAGTCTGTGGGTTTGTCCTGTGCAGTTCTAGGAGGTCCACCCTCCCAGGCTTTGCCTCCCCTCTTTGGGGAGGAGTAAATTTATTGCTTACTGCCTGAGGCGCCCCTACCGGGGAATGCCGACGGGGCTGCCGAGGCATTTTTTTGTAGGCCAGAGTGCTCATCTTCTCGGGCGCTGGCTTTTCAAATCCCACTTTCCCGACCTTGTGTCACATCTTACCGCTGTGGGAGGAAGATAAATAAATAATTAGTTTACAGTTGTGGTAACATATATCTTGCCACGCATTACGGCCTCCTTTTGAAGGGGGCTAGGTTTATTGCTTGTCGCCTGGGCGCCCTCATTCGTGACATGTAGTTAAGTCAATCATTTAGAGTTAAATTACTCCCAAACAATTTATTTGTACTTAAATTATGTTTTCAAAAGAAAAAAATTAAAGAAATTACATTGAAAATGTTATAAGTAATTTTCAGCGTGCACATGAAATTCCGAAATTTAAAAAAATAGAAGGAAAAAATAATCGCCATCTGATAGGTCGAGAAAAAGACTAAGGGCGCATAACTCATGTTTATACTTTTCTAGTTAAAAGCAGGGAAGATTTTTAAAAAAGCTAAATGCGAAAGAAAAGACAAACATTATTTTACCAATTTTTGATGGAATAATGTTTTATCTTAATTTTTTTTAAAATATTTGTTATTTATTTCGTCTGCAATTCTTATTTAGTTTATGCAACATTATATATATATATATTGTTGTGAAGTTGTCCAACAGTAAATAATAAATAAAGGAAGTCAAGTCGAGGGTTGGTTTAACAAGTGTATTAACAAAGTAAGAAAGTGACTAGCACTTGGCTAGACAGTTACAAGACTGTGCTTTGTCTTCTCTGTGTCTCTGGTGACTCGCACTATTTATAGTGACAACCGGTGCAGTTTCTCCTGTGTAAGAACGGCCGGTGTAACATATATATATATATATTAATATATATTAATATATAGCCGCACTGATGAGCTGATGAGCTGTGAAACAGCGAAACAGGCTGTATGTGGATGACTATAAAAAGCTCCCTCCGGGTAGAGCTTATTTTTGTAAGGGTATCGTCAACGGCCATTAGCTTTAAGGCAATGCTCATTAGGTAAAACTAATTTTGAGCTCAGGCATTTGCAATGTTTACATTTCGTTACACTGAGATATCACTTATATTCAGTCAGTGTCACATGATGGCGTAGGGGTTAGCATCGCCGACTGTCAGCTCGACGTTTGCGTTTCGATCCCGGCTTGACTGATGAGCTGTGAAACAGCGAAACATGCTGTATGTGGATGACTATATATATATATATATATATATATATATATATATATATTACAACATCATTTTTGAAGATACGACGTTGATTGATATCGCATGAACCCCATTTGCGAATTAAGAATAACTTGCAGCTAATCTGCTGTTTTCTATTTACTAAATGAGTCGTTTGCAATAATTTATGGAATGCTCATATGCTTCGTATAATTTACTCTAAATTTTGATAAAGAAAAGTTTAATATGCTGATGAAAAGAATTCTTATATATTGAAAATTTGGTGCTTCTTGCTTAAAAGGCCGAAAAAAAGATTTCTGTGTCTTTTAAAGTTTAAGAGGTAAATAAGGGGCAATAACTCTTATCACCTGTTGTTATTACATGTAACGTAATTTACTGCGACATTCAATTAATTAGTAATAAATGAACAACAAATTATACGTAAATGGGAAATTTATGATTTTGAAAATTTAAAAAAAAAGAAACAAAATTGAATGTGGCACCCACACGCAAATGGTGGATTCCTACCTCGCAGAATTTATGTGGCGGCAGAAATTCAAACCAGTAAATGCTTTCGCCCAAATTTGCAAACAGATTGCAGAATATCATTCAGTATAAAGCCCAGTCAACAACCCAAGTATAAGCAACATAAATGCGTAAATTTTCAATAAAATCTTAATTTTTCCATTTATGTATACTTTGTTGTTCATTTATTACTAAAAAATTTTCAAAATCATAAATTTCCCATTTACGTATAATTTGTTGTTCATTTATTACTAATTAATTGAATGTCGCAGTAAATTACGTTACATGTAATAACAACAGGTGATAAGAGTTATTGCCCCTTATTTACCTCTTAAACTTTAAAAGACACAGAAATCTTTTTTTCGGCCTTTTAAGCAAGAAGCACCGAAAATTTTACTAAAATGTTATTTGATAATGAATAAAGCTGAATCTCCGAAACGTATGTACACACAAAAGACGTTTTCTGTATTTATTTCCGTAGATCGATTTTTATATTTGAAATTCTAATTAATATGTTTTAAATATTTCGAATGGTACCCTATTAATGTATGACAGCTCTAATTGATATAACCTATTAATTATTGAGCTTATGTTTAACTGCAGTATTAGCACATCTCACGGTTATGAAGTAATTAAATTCAATTTAATTCAATTCAATTAATTTGGCAAAAAATAAAACATGCACACTTCAGTTGCTATGAAGAGAAAGGAGAGTAGAAATGTACACATAAAAAATATTAATATTTACTTTTTATTTAACAAAATATATATCAACTTATTACAGGTAATATATATATATATATAGTGTATTCTTTGTCCCAGCTCCCACTGAGGTCTTGGTGTACTCACGGTCGTTGATTCTGCCATGTCCTGTAAAATAAGG
>OY744545.1:46963195-46968195 GCA_963556195.1 Sepiola atlantica
AATATTTCTTCTTCTCTTTCAATTGCATTCCTTAAGCACGGGTTTTCAAAGATTAAAATCTTATCATCAGAGGAAGTAGAGATTGATAAGTTGACAGATAAGAACAGTCAATATTCAAAATTTGGAAAAAGTTCTTAAAAAAAGTTCTTAAAAAAGGATAAGATTTTAATCTTTGAAAAGCCGTGCTTAAGGAATGCAATTGAAAGAGAAGAAGAATAAATATTTTTATTCACTAAATACTCCTTGTTCTGAACAACTGAAGATATTGATCCGTTTCCATTTGCAGGTCTAACTATTTTTCATTGACTCACCTTATTTTTGCTCTATCCAGTATATTGAGCTTTCCTCATCTCACAATAGGTCTAATTCTCTAAAAGTTATATTTTAGTTATAAACCTTCATATATATATATATATATATAAATATATATATATATATATATATATATATATATATAAATATATATATATATATATATATATATATATATATATATATATATATATATGGCAACATCATTTTTAAAGATACGACGTTGATTGATATCGCATGAACCCCATTTGCGAATTAAGAATAACTTGCAGCTAATCTGCTGTTTTCTATTTACTAAATGAGTCGTTTGCAATAATTTATGGAATGCTCATATGCTTCGTATAATTTACTCTAAATTTTGATAAAGAAAAGTTTAATATGCTGATGAAAAATATTCTTATATATTGAACATTTTACTAAAATGTTATTTGATAATGAATAAAGCTGAATCTCCGAAACGTACGTACACACAAAAGACGTTTTCTGTATTTATTTCCGTAGATCCATTTTTATATTTGAAATTCTAATTAATATGTTTTAAATATTTTGAATGGTACCCTATTAATGTATGACAGCTCTAATTGATATAACCTATTAATTATTGAGCTTATGTTTAACTGCAGTATTGGCACATCTCACGGTTATGAAATAATTAAATTCAATTTAATTCAATTCAATTAATTTGGCTAAAAAAATAAAACAGGCATACTTCAGTTGCTATGAAGAGAAAGGAGAGTAGAAATGTACACAGCAAAAAATATTAATATTTACTTTTTATTTAACAAAATATATATCAACTTATTACAGGTATATATATATATATATATATATATATATATATATATATATATATATATATATATATATAGCCTTTGGAATGAAACACAAACGTCTCTGTGTACGTCACTTGCCATAAGTATATTTTCATACTCTATAAATGTATGAGAAGCACATGCCTTAAGTATGACTGTTAGCTCGACGGTTGAGTTTCAATCCCGGCTTGAGGCACTAGCTGGTTTAGCCGCACTGAAGAGCTGTGATACAGCGAAACAGTCTGTATGTGGATGACTATATAAAGCTCCCTTTCTTGGGTAGAGCTTACTTGTAAGGATATCGCCAACTGCCATTAGAATCTTACCCAGCACTTGTCCAAATTCACTTTGAATTGCTGCATTTGTTGACACATTTATTACCTCTTTTTGAAGACTATTCCAAGGTCCAGGGATCTTGATTGAGAAAGCGGCCATTCTCCGGTTCAATCGAAATTGGTGGTGAAATAGTTTCTTGTAGTGTCGCGCAGGCCTCTTTCTGGTGCAGGAGTGAATAATAGGTCCTGAGGTATATCGTAATAACATTAAGAAGATTGTAGGCCAAAATGAGATCACCGCGTAATCGTCAGTGCTCAAGGGAGAAAAGGTTAAGTTTCTTGAGTCGGCTTTCATAGGGCAGATCCCATTAGAGTATTGATTTACTCCTCTCCAGGAGTTAGGCACAAGGCCAGTTTTTATCTTACTCCCACAAGTAAGATGTGACCCCAGGTCGGGTCGGGAAAGTGGGGTTTAAAAATTGCCTGGGCAGCCCCGTCGGCATTCCCCGGTAAGGGGGCCTCAGGCAGTAAGCAATAAACTTACTCCTCCCCAAAGAGGGGAGGCGAAGCCTGGGAGGTTGGACCTCCTAGAACTGCACAGGACAGACCCATAGACCGGCGTAAATCAAGCCCCAAAGGCCAAGACAATACCAGTCTATGGGGTGCAGTATCCATCGGAACAGATACTACACTTTGATCTTAGCCAAAAGGCCAAGATGTTTGCACCATTAGAGTAGCCAGTCTTTGGACTCTTCCCAGATTTTTATAACAATAGGATCATAATGGAAAATACATTACTTATCAGCTGACATCCACAAAGGAAATGTTTGGAAAGCAAATATCAACTTCATAATTTGTTGAGCAATCCTCATAGACATCTTATGCCATCATAAACAACGAAATCGTATGAAGTAGAGTGGGACCTTGTGCCAGACTTAAGCTGAGTTAGTAATTTTGATGACCATCACCGGAAATGCCAGATATCGAAAATTGACTGTGTGAGATTTAAAAAATATATTTTCCATTTTCAAAATTGTGTTGACGAAACCTTTTATATAAAGGAATTAGCTCTCTCTCTCTCGCTCTCTCTCTTTCTCTCTGTCTCTCCCGCTGATACACACACACACACACACACACACACACACACACACACACACACACACACACACACACACACACACATATATATATATATATATATATATATATATATATATATATAGTCTCGGAAATTTCTCAACCATTACAAATTTATATATATAAAAAAAAACCAAAAAAAGAACCTTAAGTCCCAAGTCGTTCAGTGGAAAATCACTCATGTAAGTCAATTTAATTTTTACAGTTATTATATTAGTTTGCTTCTAACATTATTTAAGGGATCATCAGTTGATTACCATGAAAAACTGTTTCGAGAATTTAAATATATATATACATATATATATATTTGAATTTAAAAATAAAAAATTAAGAAAATAAAAAATTCCTTATCGTCTTTGATATATATATATATATATATATATATATATATATATATATATATATATATATATATATATATATATATATATATATATATCAAAGACGATAAGGAATTTTTTATTTTCTTAATTTTTTATTTTTAAATTCAAATATATATCTTCTTCGGCGCCTTTTAAAAAAGATCACAAACAAAAGTTAAGCAAAAAATATCAATATTTTCTTTTTATTTAACAAAATATATATCAACTTATTACAGGTAATATATATATATATATGTATATATATATATATATATATATATATATATATATATATATATATATATATTTAAAAGGAAGTTGTAGTTTGTTTGAAGCATTGCTGGTAAATATAAATGTAAGTTAATAATCCGAGGCAGGAGCAATGTGATATAGGTACCGGAAGGTGGAACAGATGAACAAAAATAAATGAGAAGAGAAAATATGAATGGCATCTCAAATCAATTTATTAATACAGGGTGACCCCCCCAAAAACGGGCCCCAAATCTAATTAGGCCCCGTTTCTTAGTGTTTCGTCCGAATGAAATGAATTTTGGGGCATAACTAGTTTATTATATTCACAACATCATATCAAAACACTAGGGTATTTGGCCTTTTTTCTCCGTTCTACAGCATGTTTTCTAGATGGACTCCTTTTAGCTCCGTGCATTTCTTGAGGCGCAGAACGAAGTTGTCCATGACGTTCTTACAGACTGAATTGGGAATGGCTCTCATCTCCTCCCTGATGGCCTCTATGAGTTCCGTGATGGTTCTGGGTTTCCTTGCGTACATTCTGTCCTTAAGATAGCCCAAAAGGAAATAATCTGGGGGGCTTAGGTCCGGGTTATGGAGTGGCCACTCAAAATTAGTCTTGAGACTGATCACTCGGCCTCCGAAGTTCTCTTTCAGCCAATCTCAGGACAGGTTTGAGGTGTGAGAACTTGCTCCGTCTTGCTGGAACCAGAACTTGCTCATGAGCGACGGGTAGAGGGTCTGGAGATCACTCTTGAAGGTTTTGAGGACCTCCACATATCGCTCCTTGGTGACTGTCACTGCTGCGCCAGATTCTTCGATCAAGATTGATCCGATGATGCCTCTGACCGAGATTGCAGCCCACACCGTGCAATTTGGAGAGTGGAGGGGGGTGGTGGCTACTTCATTGGGTCTGGAGGACCCCCAGAAGACATTTGTCTTGGAATTCGCCTTTCCGTCAAGATGGAAGCGGGCTTCATCTGAGCCCCAAAGGCGGTTAAGGAAACCTGGTGTCTCCTCGATCTTATCGAGCATCTTGACTGTCATAGCGCTCCTCTGCTTCTTGTCTGAGGCTGTAAAGGTCTGCAGCGTCTGTATTCTGTATGGGTACGCCCTGATATTGTTCACCAGCACTCTCCTGCAAGTCTCACGGGAGATACCGAGGGACTGACTTCGCTTACTCACAGAGCGTTTCGGACTCTCCTGGAGAGACTCTCTCACACTTTCGACCAGCTCGGCTGTCCGCTTCTTGGGACGTGCCGAGTGACTTGGACGGTTCTCACTGGCAGCGTTGAAGTTCTCCACGGTCCCATACTTCTCGAAGTGGTCCACACAGTTCTGAATTCTGCTTTTGGGTGGAGCCTTTTCACATCCGAACTGATGCATGAAACTGTCCTGGGTTTTATTAAACGAGCCTGTCTTGTAGTAAAATTTAACACAGTGTATTCTTTGTCCCAGCTCCCACTGAGGTCTTGGTGTACTCACGATCGTTGATTCTGCCATGTCCTGTAAAATAAAGGCAATTGGTGAATAAATAAAGGAGATATCACATAAAGTGTACACGGGGCTCGTTTTTTTTTTAGTCACCCTGTATTTCACGGTTTAACGGTTTAAATACCAGAGCAGTAAATAGAAAAAAGTTTATTGTCAAGCAATTTAAAAAGGTCCGGAAAAGGTAAACTTTAATTTCTGAGAGTGGAATCTCTCATTATCAAAAGATAAAAAATATGACCGAGTGGTCGAAAAGGCGAGATGGACACAACTGTTGACGAAATGCCGCAGAGAATTGGTGGCAGATTCGCAGAAAATGAGTTTAGATAAGCTAATTGGATATCAATATCAATTATTCATAT
>OY744545.1:46970695-46973195 GCA_963556195.1 Sepiola atlantica
TGTCGCAACACCGCAGCGCTGGATCCCTGTGTTTGTTATACAAGTACTTCCACTGAATGTGCTCCGATGAACTTACTCCACTTCTATCCACTCAACGTAATTAATCAGATTAACCCAAACTAGCAGCAAAATCCCACCCCTTTCATGTAGAGATGCCTAGACGCGGGAATCATTTTTTAAAATTTTATTTTAATAGATTCTTTCTTCGAACCTCTTACCTCCCTCTTCCTGTTTCCCGAACCTTACCAACATGCATAAATTTAAATATAATGTGAACAAACCTCTTGATGACGGCAGCCATTGTTGACGTGGCTGAAAAGAGATGGAGAAGGATCGTTTTTTATGCAGCATGATCGGCTGCTGCTGATAGCGACGCTTTGAGGAGATCTGATTGGTCGGCAGAATGACGACGTGCGCAGAAAAATATAACGTTGTTGATTTCCGCCACACTAGCCGCGTTGTTCACAGATCATACATACAGATGTGTTAGGAGTGCCAAGACATAAACGTTAACACGACAAGACCCTCTTCCTAAATAATTGGTCGTACCAAGTAGAAACGTTGTGGGCATGCGTTATAAAACGGATGTGCAGCAAATATGGTCTAAGTGAGTATTTATTTACTCCTCTCCAGGAGTTAGGCACAAGGCCCACAAGTAAGATGTGACCCAAGGTCGGGTTGGGAAAGTGGGGTTTGAAAAGCCAGCGCTCGAGAAGTGAGCACTCTGGCCATTAAAAATTGCCTGGGCAGCCCCGTCGGCATTCCCCAGTAGGGGCGCCTCAGATAGTAAGCAATAAACTTACTCCTCCCCAAAGAGGGGAGGCGAAGCCTGGGAGGGTGGACCGCCTAGAACTGCACAGGACAGACCCATAGACCGGCGTAAATCAAGCCCCGAAGACCAAGACAATACCAGTTTATGGGGGGCAGTATCCATTGGAACAGATACTACACTTTGATCTTAGCCAAAAGGATGGTCTAAGTGAGTAGTGCAGACGTTTCTATGCTTGCAATCAGTGGTGCAAGTGAATGTTCGCTGTGGTTGAAGTCAGTAGTGACAGTAAGTCTGCACTGTTGAAAGTGATGAGTGCAAGTGGATCTGCACAGTTGTTGGAATGCGTTGTTTGCAAGTGAGTCTGCAGATTCGAAGAAACGAATTCAAGTGAACCTGTAGGAGCGCGGACCGTAGCTTAGTAAGATGCTGTGTCTCAGAGAAAATGCTAACATCTACGCTTACATTTGGATTGTTAAAGAGATGTTTAAAACAGTAAGAAAAAGAAATACAGATGAAAACAGGGGAAAACATGCAGGAATAAAGGATGAATAGAAGAAGAATAGAAAAAAAGAACGATTTAAACAGACACTATTTATATATCTACAAATGACAAGAATTGATTTTTCATTTGAAATTGTTTCGTCAAAGAAAGTTACAAAATGTCTGTGCCTGTAATTTATGAGTGCGTTTGTGTGTGCGTAGTTGTACGAATGTTTGTACGTGCACGTGTGTTTAGATTTGTCGGGGTGCCTAAGTGCACGACTGTGTATACGCGCGTGCGTAAATGAGAATTTATATGTTGTGTAGGCATTTGTGTGTGTGTGTGTCTTTGTCAGCAATGTGTGGTTGTACGCATGTGTGTGTGCATGCGTGCGTGAGTTAAAAAATGATAGCGAGTGTATGCCTTGATGTGTGTGTGAGTTGAAAGTAGCCACTAGCCTCCCAAGACGCCCCTCACCCCAAAAAGAGAGGATCAGAATGGACGTGTCTTTCTGTTAAGCGTCGAAGGAGAGAAAGAGAGAGATTTTGTCGCAACAGTGTGCTTTTATATGTTATGACCAGTAGTCTGGCCGACGTAGTTGGGAGTAGGTTACGTGACAGCTATTTCTTTTCTTTCGCCTTTTTTTATTGTTTGTGGGAGCCGATTATTTTGACCCCAATTTTGAGCTTTTGTGTTAAAATGAATTTGGGATTGGTTTCTGTTTTTCTGCTTACGCCGTTTGTTGATAAAATATTAGAGGATGTCAATCTTATAAGTCTGCACTGTTAGAAGTAGTGAGTGCAAGTAGATCTGCACTGTTAGAAGTAGTGAGTGCAAGTGGATTTGCACTGTTAGAATTAGTGAGTGCAAGTAGATCTGCACTGTTAGAAGTAGTGAGTGCAAGTGGATCTGCACTGTTAGAAGTAGTGAGTGCAAGTAGATCTGCACTGTTAGAAGTAGTGAGTACAAGTGGATCTGCACTGTTTGAAGTAGTGAGTGCAAGTAGATCTGCACTGTTAGAAGTAGTGAGTGCAAGTGGATCTGCACTGTTAGAAGTAGTGAGTGCAAGTGGATCTGCACTGTTAGAAGTAGTGAGTGCAAGTGGATCTGCACTGTTAGAAGTAGTGAGTGCAAGTGGATCTGCACTGTTAGAAGTAGTGAGTGCAAGTGGATCTGCACTGTTAGAAGTAGTGAGTGCAAGTAGATGTGCACTGTTAGAAGTAGTGAGTGCAAGTAGATGTGCACTG
>OY744545.1:46983195-47023195 GCA_963556195.1 Sepiola atlantica
GTAAAAAGAAAGGAAAAAAACAGAAAAAAGTAACGAAGAAGAAAACTGGAAGGAGAGAAGAGGAAATGTAAAAGTAAAAAAAAAAGATAGAGAAGAAGAAGAAGAAGAAGAAAGTGAAAGAAGAAGAGAAGATGAGAATTTAGAAATTAAAAGAAGGAAAGTAGAAAAAGATAAGAAAAATAAGAATAGGCGGGGAGGAAAAGAACAGGTAGAGGAAGAGGGAGAGGAATAATAATAATAATAATAATAATAATCATAATAATCATAATAATAATAATAATAATCATAATCATAATCATAATCATAATCATAATCATAATCATAATAATCATAATAATCATAATAATCATAATGATAATAATAATCATAATCATAATCATAATCATAATCATAATAATAATAATCATAATAATAATAATAATAATCATCATCATAATAATCATAATAATCATAATCATAATCATAATAATAATAATAATAATCATAATAATAATAACAACAACAATAATAATAATAATAATAATAATAATAATAATAATAATAATAATAATCAAAGGGATAACTGAGACCATACAAAGGACAGTAATGATCAAAACAGCTACAATCCTGAGAAATGTCCTCGAATGCGGAAACCAACCCACATAAGCAACGAATGGAGAACAAACACATGGAAGCACAAGACAGCAGAACCGGGGAAAATACAACCGCACGAGAGAGACGCAAGCATAGGCTGACGCTACGGAAAAAAAAAAAAATTATGGACAGAGGGTCGAGAAAGGAAAGCGCAAACCAGACCTCCACTGGAAGAGCGCGGACAGCTCTGGGACCGTGGGGAGGCTTGTTGCCACTCGGACCCCAGAGGGGACCAATGGCCCTTATCAGCGGGAAATCGTTGGTAGGTGGCTGTTGCGATTACCGCAAGGTCATCAGCGGTGATAAACGAAAAGAGGTGGAGCATACTGGAAGTCTGAGGAGACTTGTTGTCACTCAGACTCCAGGGAATACCACAGGTTGTCGGCAGTGGGCGATCACTGACGACGACCAGTGTGATAACTCCTAGTGAGTAAATAATAATCATAATAATAATAATAATCATAATAATAATAATAATAATAATGATAGTAATAATAATAATGATAGTAATAATAATAATAATAATAATAATAATAATAATAATAATAATGATAGTAATAATAATAATGATAATAATAATAATAATAATAATAATAATAATAATAATAATAATAATAGGGGACAGTCTCGAACTCTCGGAATAACAGAGGCTGGGACCGAGAAAGGGTTGGCTGTACTGTCTACCTGCACTTTGACAGATTATAGTAAGAGGGCTGACGGGTGATGGAATCGATGGGAAAACATTAAAATGGGCGAAGAATACCCAACGAAAAGAGAAGAAAAGAGAATAGCTATGATTAAAGTTATATATATATATATAAAGCACTGTTTTATTTCGGAACGTTTGCACCCTTAATTTCAGTAATGTTTATGGCGATTTCCGTTGGCCTAATGGATTAGGGCGTAGGATTGTGATTCTCTTCTGAATCTACAAACTGTGTTCGAACCCGTCTGACCGCCTGAACCCGCTATTTTCTGCACTGATGAGGACGTAAGTCCGAAACGACGTTGTCTGTAAGTAAATACACTTTAATATTGAATAATATATATATTTATATATTGAAATAAATATTCATTATATATATATTAAAATAAATATTCATTATATATATATATATATTAAAATAAATATTCATTATATATATATATATTAAAATAAATATTCATTACATATATATATATTAAAATAAATATTCATTATATATATATATATATATATATATATATATATATATATATATATATATATATATATATATATATATATATATATTAAATAGGTTGAACGGAGTCATAGCGAGTCGAGGACAATATCACAAGAAAAAAAAGAGGAAATTTATAGTAATATATTTAATCGTCGGAAGACATTCGATTAAAAACTTTTAAAAAGAATAAAAAGATCGACTAAAATTAACAGACTAAATATATTACTACAAATTTTCTCTCTTTTTTCTTGTTATTGTCCTCGACTCGCTATGACTCCGTTCATCCTATTTAAAACCTTGATAAAATTCTGTACCACAAAAATGTTTTTCATATATATATATATATATATATATATATATATAATAAGGAGAGGTAGTTTGCTTGAAGCATTGTGTGTAATACGTATATAGAGGAGTATTAGAAGGCTATCACAATGCAAGAAATGGAAAAAATGTCGGCGTTAAGAAGTAAGACAAAAACAAGTGACTTTGATTATATATTTTTTCTAAAACTTTTTTAATAATTTTTTTTTCTAAAAAAATAAAATTTATTAAATTTTTTAAAAATTTTAAACATGCAAAAAAAAAAAATACTAAATAGTAGAAGCGAAACTTATTAATTAATGTCTAATCTTTATTGTTTAAATTTCCCCCAAATCAGAGCTATCTGAATTTTCCACAGGATGTAAACACTATAGAAAATGGCTACACAAAAGCGATCCACAGTTCTTAAATATTTATGGATATCAAGTACCTTCAGTTCCACTATTGAGTAGGTATGAAGACCCAGTTTAACTCCATATATTAGCTTTTTGACCAGGAGCAAAGTATATTTGTGGCGCTGCTCCTGGCTGCGAACAGTGTATTTTAGACGACGGTAGCGTCTCTGAAAAGTGTCAAAAACAACGCTAAGAATTAATATAAATGTGGCTAAAACTGGAGAATGAAAAAGATGAATAAAACCATGAAGGTTATTAATGGGTCACCAGCTCGCAAGTGCTAACTTTAATAACGGAGTTTACTGAATGAAAGCGAGGAAACATGAGTTCAAGAATAAAACGTATTTATATATCAACAATTTTACAGGGATGTAAAATATACTTTAAAAGACCACAGTTCGTTGAGTAGGTTTAAAGTTCTTGAATAAAAAATATACACAAGCGTGGAGAGCTCGTTTCAAAGTTCCGTTGCGTGTGTGTGTGTGTGTGTGTGTGTATGCGCTCGTGCGCGTGTGTGTGTGTGTGCGTGCGTGTTTGTTTATGCGTATGTGTGTGTGAGAGTTTACCTTCTTGGGGGTTAGGTTGTCATTAGAGAGAAAGCAGTCATGCTTAAAGGAATTTTAGCTTGGGGCACTCCGGTCGTGTTTCTTGGACGGGAGGTTTTTATTGTTGAGAGTCGGGCCACGCCGTGGTGTCGCTAAGAAGAACTCTCTGATTTTGTTGGCCAGATCGCCGTTTTTATATCTCTTGTTAATTTGACATTGGCTTGCTAGATTTTGCCTTTAAAACAAGCGGGAACAATTTTCATTGGTTGAAAAATAAAAAATAAAAAATAAGTTCTCACGTTCCTGTGAAAACTAACTTGCTTTTGGAAGTGAAGAAGAGAGTTTGTCCAAACGAACCGGAGAAAGAAAGAGAGTGGCTATTCAAGCCGTTCGCTTTTTAGCGTTCGTTCGAATCGTATCTCGATGTAAAAAATCCGACGCACTACTGTCGTTTAAAGCAACTGACTTTATTAGTGACCCCCTCTTTCAAAAGAGTCAAAGAAGCAAAAAGGAAATAAGAGGAAAGAGTAAGCCGAACGAACAAAGAAAGAAAAGGGTAGCTTATAGCAACTAGTTACTTATATATGCCCGTTCGTCTCCGACGTCAATTGCAAATCTACCACATATCTGTTAGTGTTCTGATACTGTGGGGATGGCTGTGGTTCCCTGTTTGGGGTCTGGTATTTTAGATGACGGTCGCGTCTTTAGGGATTACCAAGCCACCACACTAAACAATTAATTTTGTGTAGATAAATTGAGACCGATTCGATTACAAGGATCACCAGTCAGCGAGTGCTAACTTTTAACAATATAATATTGCTAATAAAAAGAAGAAACTGCAAAGTAAAAGAATAAAAACTTTTATATGTAAACAATTTTACAAAAATGTAAAATTTAACAATAAAGTTTGAAGGATAAAAAAAGTCTGAAACGACACGATGTGTTAACTTTGTCCTTAAGGTTTAGTATGCGTGTGTGCGTGTGTGTTTTTGGTTAAGCTTGTTATTACAGGGAGACAGCAGGCGTGCTTACAAGTGGATTGTTGCTGTCTTCATTGGTAGCGAGGCGCGTTGTCTGGTCTCGCCAAGAGAACTGATCTTTTTCAGATAATTCCCTGTTTTTATTAAAAGTCTATTTCACACTCACTTGATAAACATGTGTGAACACTTTTCTAAGTTCATCTTTCGGCCACATCTGTTATCACTTATTTGTAAAGTAAGTCCTGACCGGTACTGTGACCCCTCTTCAAGAAGAAAGAAATAAATAAAAAGAAGAGGGAGAAGAGGAGAGAGTAAGCCGAACGAACTTAGAAAGAAAAGGGGTAGCTAAACAGGCTAGCACTTTCCCTCAATGCCCGTTCGTCTCATCGATCTATTTATCTGCCACAATACTACACTTAATTTTCTCTGTCCTCGCTTAGTGAAGGTAAAATTTACTTTTGTCCCAAATCCAGAGTGAGTGTCCTTTTTGAGAGGGCTGGGTTTCCCCTCATTAAAAGACCGGCCTAGTAACTCTGTCCCTGTGAGAAGGCAAGTAAATTGAGAAAAGCTTTTTAAAATAGTTTTACATAATAAAAAAAAAGCAAACAAAAAAAAAACATTACGATCAAGGGGAGATAACACAGTAAGGTGTGACGATTTATCTCCCTTTGATCATAGAATCAGATCTCATAACATGAATTTTTAATTGAAACGTGCAGCATAAAAAATAAAAAATAAAATATATCTGATAATCTAATAATATTACCGACATAAATTATTTCAAAGGAAATACAGTAAGGACATTAGTCAAAAACATTTTTTTTTGCTTTATCTACTCATTTGTGACATATTTGCGTAAAAAAAAAAAAAATTTTAAAAGACATTTAAAGCAATTTAATTTTCCGTAGAGAGTGTGAGTAAAAGAATCCGGTTATGTACTTACTTCCTGTAATGGCCGACCGCGGAGTTTTTTACTCAGTAACTATTTACGACAAAAAGGTCACCCATGAATACGTAAAGCAAAATAAATGTTTTTTTGACTAATTTTCCAACCGTAAATCATTTATATCGGTAGTAATATTGATTTCGAAATACCTATGAATCATGCATTAATCCCATATATATATATATATATATATATATATATATATATATATATATATATATATATATATATATATGATTATTTTTATTTACACAGACATGTACAAAATCTGCGACACATGTTTGTACATGTCTGTGTAAATAAAAAATAATCATATATAAAAGCCCTATTTGATATTGAGCACTTTTTTATAAACCCGGTTGAAATTATTTGGATTACTACTCTGTGGATGTTTTACCTGGATTATATATATATATATATATATATATATATATATATATATATATATATATATATATATATATATATATATATATTGTAATGAATGAATGAATGAATGAATGAAAGAGTTCGAGGAGACTGAGTTTACTTTTGATAAAGCTTTATTCAGCAGAGATATAACGCAGGGAGCGAGGCCTCCACGAAGAAGTAATGGCGTATTTACAGAGAAAGGAAAAAGGAAGTAACTAAGGGAAGTAATTCACTTCCGGAGCAGAGAAGAAGTAAAGAGTTCTTTTCATCACAATATATATATATATATATATATTCAATTTTCCGAATTGTCCATCTAATGTTTCGGTCAAATTGATATAAATATGATCCATGGCTTTCTTGTTCCATTCTTTTTTCTTTTTTGCAAGTACTTTCGATTTGAATCGTCAAATCATCTTCAGGCGGTCTTAGTTTTAGTGTCTTTGCTGTTGTGCTCATTTTTGAATTATAACGGCAAGTAGTTTATATTTGAAAACGCGTCTGTAAAGTTGAAATGTACATGAGAGCGTGATGGCGTTCTACACATATGAGAGATTTAAAGTTTGACTGTTTAAACCGTTAAGAAATTGATGACGTTAAATAAAGTGCATACAATTCAAACGCGTAACTACCTAATGGCTAAGAATTTGGTAATGTTAATTATTATGCTAGACACTTTAAAATGTTGCGACTAGTTTCATAATTGACATTATTAATTGTGGGATGTTTAGTTTTTATGTAGAGGGCTTCGAGTATTTTTAATTTTTTGATATTGGTATCATGGTGTATTATTTTGGTATTGTTAACAAGGATGTTTCTATATTGGGAGGGGATGCAATTATGTTTTTTTAGGTGTTGGCATATAGAGCTAGTGTCGGAGAGATGTAGGGTGAGTCTTCGGGATAGTGTTGTGGAAGTGAAACCTATGTAAGAATTAGTTTTTTTTTTTATTGTTGTCGGAGATACATTCTCCCATAGGGCATTGGAACTGATATATTACATTGGTTCTTCCTAATGTATTTTGGGTTTGGGAAGTGTTATTTTTAACAACATAGTTTGATGTTTTCATTTTTTTATAATAAATGATAAATCGTATATGAAAAAATAAAAAAAAGTCGCATCAAACAAAACCACTCCGTGTTATTTAATAATGTTTGCCTAAATGAAAAGATGCTGCCTAAATACACACAATATATATATATATATATATATATATATATATATATATATATATATATATATTATTTATTATTATAATTTTTTCATAATTATCTTTAAAATTACTTCTACTTCTACTTACTGTAAGTTTTAAACTATAAATTATATATTTTTTCCACAGCTTTTCATATGTTGTTGGATGAAATAGTTCTAAGAGTTGAAAATCTCTTCAATTTATTCAATGGTGAATTTATCTATTAATTAATATTTTGACTATTGGTTCTCATATTTTAAAAATTTCTTCCGGAAAAAAAAAATCTGTAATTGTTTAAAAATAATTACTTTTCTGTATTGTATATATTTTTTTATATGCCTGTAATATACTAGTCTTTATTTCCCTTATTGTGACCATTTGTCTGTTCGATATAATTGCTTTGTTACCGGCTTGAATTGAATAGTAATTATCATATCCTAACCCTTCCCCCAAGCTCTCGAATTGCTGTATAACTTGATTAATGTCGGCACTCTAGTCGTGATGCTATTTTTTAAACTTCGAACTTGGTGTCTATTCCCTGTGCTGCTGATGACTTGGTATCAATACAAATACATATCGTCTCAGAAACGTTTGTACACAAATTTGTTGTTCATGTTCAATTCTTGGAACTACGTAAATGAATATGTCATAAATTTACTTACCTCGTATATATATATATATATATATATATATATATATATATATATATATATATATATATATATATATATATATATATATATATATGGCGTATTAGTGGGTTCCCCCACGTGTGAGTTTTCTCTTTTCTTTGTTTTTTGTTTGGTTTCACCCAAAAATGAACCACTGTATAGTGTAGGTTTTTTTCAAGACACTTAATCTATAACCCAGACCCCACACTCTTACTCTTCTTCCTCCGTGGGTATCGTAGTCGGCCACTCGCGCACAGGTGTTTGATATCCTGGTCGCGGCGCCACCTACAAACAGGTACCCCACACTCTTCTTCCTTGTGACTCCGTGACGGCATCATCAAATGTAATGAGAACCGTCCCGGTGCAGGAATCCTTCCTGACTGTGAACACCTTTTCCTTGGCTCGTGATGTCGTCTGTGGTGGCGTTGAATCTCCTCCGGGTCTGCTGAATGACGACTTCGTGATTCTGTGAAGGCAAGATTACTTAGCAGGACAATTCGATAACAGAATAACTCGACAAACGGCTAGGTCTTTTCATAACAATAATTATTTAATAAAAATGAACGGTGGGTTTTTAACTTTAACCCAAAGTCTATTTTTCGATAATGGCTTCTTTACTAACTATTGTATCTCTCCGTGTGCGTGTGTGAATCTCTTTACGACTGCAAATCCTTAATCGAGATATAACTTGTCTACTCAAACGGTGTGTGTGGACTCTTACGACTGTTGGTATTAATTGAGACGTTAATCTCTGGTGGAAAACGATGGTGGGGGAATGCTATGAGCCATGCCATGCCAAGCGAGAGCGATCGTTCGCGCGACGCTCTCGCTTGCCCTTCCGTTCCGAACGAATTCTTAGATCTGACTGACTTGCGATCGCCTTCTCATCTCAAATAACAAAGACGAAAAACGTATAACTCATACTCTCTCTCTCTCTCTTCTCGTCGTGTGGTACGCGCGATGCTGACTTACTCTCTTTCTTTCCCCCATCCCTTCTTCTGTGTCCTCACTCCTCCCCCGGAGTGGGGTGGTACGGGCAATTGTAATTCGTCGTTTTAGTTTCTCTTTAGATCTTATCTACACTAAAGAAAACCATTAGCCTCTCTTTCTCTATTGGACCACCCCTCGAGTTGACATCCATCGTATCTAAAAGACCCATGACCAAATTGTTCAGCTGGTCAAACTCATCCATTGTATCTGGATAAGTGCTACAGACAACCTACACGCTCTCTCCCGCCAGGCTGGCGCCGTCTCTCGGCCAAGGTTTGGACAGTCAAAAATATGTACTAGCTCCCAGACTTCCACTTGTCTCTACGTGGGGCCTGATCTCCCCGATGCATTCCAGTGCACCCCGGGGTGCAGACTCCGTCGCTGAAACCACTGTTTCACATCCGCCCAATCCTTATTTCGTGTCAATTGGTCGAAATTGACACCTCCCAGACCGTCACCTTTCTCTACGTGGGGGGCTGATCTCTCTGATGCATATCGGTGCGCCATAAAGGGGGCAGATACGTCGGATGAAATCACTGTTTCACATCCGTCCACCCTTATTTCGTGTCACTTGGTTGCAATTGACATCTCCCAGACCGTTACCTTTCCCCACACACAGAGAGAACAACGGATAATACAATCAAAACAATAATAATCAAAAATTAAGAAAAAACTGTAGCTAAACAATGGAACAAAAAGTTTTCTTTTTCTGTTCTGTTTTCTTTTGGTCTGTCCTTCTTTTTCTCTTTCCAGTCTATTAAAACATCAGGACTACGTATGTATGTGTGTATGTGCGTATGCATTTTGTGGTTTCTGTGTTGGGAGGTGGGTAGGTGACAAAATGAATTATTATGCATGCAATTAAAAGTTTGTTAATACAGATTGGAGCTCGCAACGCCCCTTACAAATTACGTCACCATCACCCTCTCCTCGGAATCAATCTCTACTTCTTCACTGGTCATCCACCCGGATTTCCGACACGGGCAGCGATTCCTGCTCCCGCTCGCGATCTGGGTGAAGTGTACTCAAGGGTAACCCTCCCTCGCTCATGCACTCGGCCGTCGGTGTGCTCGCGCCGTCCAATTTCTCCCTATGTCTTTCTCGCGCCCTTTGTCTTTTCTGCAAAAGCTAACCTTATTATTTATGTGCACAATTCTCACTAACATCGACCAAGCCCTATCGTGCCCGTGTCTAGTCCTACCTTTTAACGTGAATTTTCCCTTCCTGACGGGGTTAATCGAACCCTCCAATCTTTTTAAAGCTAATAGCTTGTTACCTTCTGGTTATGCAACGCATTTTAACACATTATAATACTTTCATAACTGTTCGATGGGGTCGACCGGTAATCTCAAACGATTTGGTAATTCGGCCTTAATCTGCCGAGATGATTATATTCGGCGACAAGTGTCTTAGCGATTGCATATCCAACTGTGCACCTGTGCACTCACTCGTCAGTGTCAACAACTGAAATTCTCTTGGTACGGACCTGTCTGGTTCGCATACCGTCACTATCATTACGTCGGCCACCTCGGCCAGATTCTCTTCTGTTCCCTTCTCTGGGAAAAACAAGTCTCTCAGACTAACACCTTCTTGGCTCACTTCGGCCCGGTGACATTCGATATCGATGCGCCTTCTCTGGCTGCATGCGACAGTAACCCTTTTGGTTCTTCCCTATAACTTCCAATTTCTTCATAATCATTCTCTCATCGCTTCCCGACACTGTCCCTAATTACTCATCGAGTGCCTCTCCCAGCAACGGGGGGCCACTGATTTCTTCTGCTTCGTCTGTATCAACACTATCTATCTTAGATAGGATCTCATATCCTTCTCTTCGCTTATCATTACTTCTGTGTCCTTTCGTAAGGCGCACCACAATCTGTCATATTCACGGTGGTTCGAACATCTGTCGATTACTTCAACTTTCTTTTGTTTTTAAAACTCACTATATATCTGCCTGGTCGTTCGGCAACAGCCCATCCAGCTGCAGGTATATTACTACTTGTGATCGATCATTTGGATCTAACCACGACGACCCTCCATCGGTCCCAGTTATGCATCTCTTTCTATCCTTATATGTCCGTTTATCTCGGGGGGGGGGGGGCATTCAAGACAACTGTCCGCGCCACAACCACCAGCGCCGCACACGCATGGGGGCCCTCCCTGCGCGCGGTGGAGCCAACGAATGCGACACAGCACAACCTCGGCCTCTCCCCCAGGTCCTTGACTATCTTTGGCTTGGCTTTCCTGCTATTCTGTGGTGGGGCGTTCTGCTCCCCTCTACCGTAACTTCATAGGTAATTCCTCTACCTTTTTGGCTAACCGATTTTCTCTCAGTCTCTTCTGGAGCTGGGTGGGGGGGTATTTTGCCGCTCTCCTCCCACTCGCTGGACTGGTCAACCGACCCAGCAGTCGCGTTTAATTCGATCTCTCTCTACGGGGGGGGGGGGTTCATTGCTTCTTGCGGTTTCTCATAAACCGGCGAACAAAACCCAAGCCCGTCTTCTTCCCATTCTACCGTAACTTCATAGGTAATTCCTCTACCTTTTTGGCTAACCGATTTTCTCTCAGTCTCTTCTGGAGCTGGGTGGGGGGGTATTTTGCCGCTCTCCTCCCACTCGCTGGACTGGTCAACCGACCTAGCAGTCGCGTTTAATTCGATCTCTCTCTACGGGGGGGTTCATTGCTTCTTGCGGTTTCTCATAAACCGGCGAACAAAACCCAAGCCCGTCTTCTTCCCATTCTACCGTAACTTCATAGGTAATTCCTCTACCTTTTTGGCTAACCGATTTTCTCTCAGTCTCTTCTGGAGCTGGGTGGGGGGGGGGTATTTTGCCGCTCTCCTCCCACTCGCTGGACTGGTCAACCGACCTAGCAGTCGCGTTTAATTCGATCTCTCTCTACGGGGGGGTTCATTGCTTCTTGCGGTTTCTCATAAACCGGCGAACAAAACCCAAGCCCGTCTTCTTCCCATTCTACCGTAACTTCATAGGTAATTCCTCTACCTTTTTGGCTAACCGATTTTCTCTCAGTCTCTTCTGGAGCTGGGCGGGGGGGGGTATTTTGCCGCTCTCCTCCCACTCGCTGGACTGGTCAACCGACCCAGCAGTCGCGTTTAATTCGATCTCTCTCTACGGGGGGGGGGGGGGGTTCATTGCTTCTTGCGGTTTCTCATAAACCGGCGAACAAAACCCAAGCCCGTCTTCTTCCCATCCTACCGTAACTTCATAGGTAATTCCTCTACCTTTTTGGCTAACCGATTTTCTCTCAGTCTCTTCTGGAGCTGGGTGGGGGGGTATTTTGCCGCTCTCCTCCCACTCGCTGGACTGGTCAACCGACCTAGCAGTCGCGTTTAATTCGATCTCTCTCTACGGGGGGGTTCATTGCTTCTTGCGGTTTCTCATAAACCGGCGAACAAAACCCAAGCCCGTCTTCTTCCCATTTAAATTCGCTATCTTTCACTAAACTTATCATTCTGGTGGCCACCCTACTTTTTATACTCTGTGGGGTGGCCTCTGGGCGCTTCCCTGGTTCTTTACCCTAGCGTCAGGTGGCACACTAAGGTTCGGAATCCTAATTCCTCACCTCCGATCGATGCTGCTGTGCACCACCGACTCTCATGTCCGAACCGACCACACCTAGTACAGTTCGGTCTAACCGAGCCGCGTGGGCGCCCATAATTTGTGGGACACTCTGCTGCTCTATGCCCCTCACCCCTGCAGGTCCAGCGGACTGATACCTGCCTGGCCGGTGCGGGCCTATCGTACTCATTTTGAAGGTCCCATGCCTTCCTTCTAGGATCGGAGTCTGCCTCCCGATCCTCTCCGCCCCCTCTCTCCATTCGGGGCCCCAGACTCGCCCTGCTCCCACCGTTTTCCTTCTCCCAGGCCTTTCCTCGCCATTGCTTAACCTTAGCCGGGTCAACTTGCGTACGGCCTCAATCGCGGTTCGCTCGCTGGCGTATTGCCTCACCAGCTGCTCGCGGAGCTCCGTACAAGTGATCCCCGGGTTCTCCACATACCTCCCCTCAATGAATCTCGACGCTGAGCCCCTCGCTCCCTCTAGAGCGAGCAGCACCATCTCGTGATTTTCTAGTCCATAAATCATCCTCTTCTTCTGAATTACTGCTAACCACTCCATTGAACCGACGGGATCCCCTTTGTGGGGGGGGTATTCGTATCCCTCCTATCGGCCTTTCTATCTTTCTAGTCTCTTCTCTCCCCCTACCTGTTACACTATTTACTAGGTCTTCCTCCGAACCCATTCCCTTTGCGTTCTAGCTTACCACCCCAACAACAGAACTACCCAAACCGCGTGCAAAGTTTGGACAACAATCGATACACCGACAACCGAGCAAGCGAACAAGAGAAATCAACGAGTCACTTACCCCTCTCCTCTGCTGCTCCTGTAGTCTTTCGTCTCTGGGTTGGTTGTTTGTTATTTTTCGAGTCCGTCTGGGCCTTTCAATCAATTGACTAAAAGTTCGCGGTCCCAGACCGATCTCAAAGTCTAAAAAACGTTTTTTCTTTCAGTCTATCTCTTTTTCTATCTTTCTCCTTTTTTTTCAACCACGGGTGTACATGCCCGTTAAACTGTTTCTCTCTTTTCTTTTCCTTTTTCTATTCTCTTTTTCAACCGCGGGTGTACATGCCCGTTAAACTGTTTCTCTCTTTTCTTTTCTTTTTTCTATTCTCTTTTTCAACCACGGGTGTACATGCCCGTTAGACTGTTTCTCTCTTTTCTTTTCCTTTTTTCTATTCTCTTTTTCAACCACGGGTGTACATGCCCGTTAAACTGTTTCTCTCTTTTCTTTTCCTTTTTTCTATTCTCTTTTTCAAACACGGGTGTACATGCCCGTTAAACTGTTTCTCTCTTTTCTTTTCCTTTTTCTATTCTCTTTTTCAACCACGGGTGTACATGCCCGTTAAACCGTTTCTCTCTTTTCTTTTCCTTTTTCTATTTTTCTTCTTTTTTTTTCAAACACGGGTGTCGATGTCCTTTCTCTCTGCCGGTAAAAAAAAATCGTCCGTTGTGCCGTGGGTTTTTTTTTTGTCTATTTTTTTTTCAAAGTGTTCTGCCGGCAAAAAAAAATTGTTTGTTTTTTCTCTTCTGCCGTGGGTTGGCTCTGCCCTTTCTTTTCCCGAGGTTGCCAGGCACTCCTCACAGTACCATGATCCTGGTCACGGCACCATTATAACCCAGACCCCACACTCTTACTCTTCTTCCTCCGTGGGTATCGTAGTCGGCCACTCGCGCACAGGTGTTTGATATCCTGGTCGCGGCGCCACCTACAAACAGGTACCCCACACTCTTCTTCCTTGTGACTCCGTGACGGCATCATCAAATGTAATGAGAACCGTCCCGGTGCAGGAATCCTTCCTGACTGTGAACACCTTTTCCTTGGCTCGTGATGTCGTCTGTGGTGGCGTTGAATCTCCTCCGGGTCTGCTGAATGACGACTTCGTGATTCTGTGAAGGCAAGATTACTTAGCAGGACAATTCGATAACAGAATAACTCGACAAACGGCTAGGTCTTTTCATAACAATAATTATTTAATAAAAATGAACGGTGGGTTTTTAACTTTAACCCAAAGTCTATTTTTCGATAATGGCTTCTTTACTAACTATTGTATCTCTCCGTGTGCGTGTGTGAATCTCTTTACGACTGCAAATCCTTAATCGAGATATAACTTGTCTACTCAAACGGTGTGTGTGGACTCTTACGACTGTTGGTATTAATTGAGACGTTAATCTCTGGTGGAAAACGATGGTGGGGGAATGCTATGAGCCATGCCATGCCAAGCGAGAGCGATCGTTCGCGCGACGCTCTCGCTTGCCCTTCCGTTCCGAACGAATTCTTAGATCTGACTGACTTGCGATCGCCTTCTCATCTCAAATAACAAAGACGAAAAACGTATAACTCATACTCTCTCTCTCTCTCTTCTCGTCGTGTGGTACGCGCGATGCTGACTTACTCTCTTTCTTTCCCCCATCCCTTCTTCTGTGTCCCCACTCCTCCCCCGGAGTGGGGTGGTACGGGCAATTGTAATTCGTCGTTTTAGTTTCTCTTTAGATCTTATCTACACTAAAGAAAACCATTAGCCTCTCTTTCTCTATTGGACCACCCCTCGAGTTGACATCCATCGTATCTAAAAGACCCATGACCAAATTGTTCAGCTGGTCAAACTCATCCATTGTATCTGGATAAGTGCTACAGACAACCTACACGCTCTCTCCCGCCAGGCTGGCGCCGTCTCTCGGCCAAGGTTTGGACAGTCAAAAATATGTACTAGCTCCCAGACTTCCACTTGTCTCTACGTGGGGCCTGATCTCCCCGATGCATTCCAGTGCACCCCGGGGTGCAGACTCCGTCGCTGAAACCACTGTTTCACATCCGCCCAATCCTTATTTCGTGTCAATTGGTCGAAATTGACACCTCCCAGACCGTCACCTTTCTCTACGTGGGGGGCTGATCTCTCTGATGCATATCGGTGCGCCATAAAGGGGGCAGATACGTCGGATGAAATCACTGTTTCACATCCGTCCACCCTTATTTCGTGTCACTTGGTTGCAATTGACATCTCCCAGACCGTTACCTTTCCCCACACACAGAGAGAACAACGGATAATACAATCAAAACAATAATAATCAAAAATTAAGAAAAAACTGTAGCTAAACAATGGAACAAAAAGTTTTCTTTTTCTGTTCTGTTTTCTTTTGGTCTGTCCTTTTTCTCTTTCCAGTCTATTAAAACATCAGGACTACGTATGTATGTGTGTATGTGCGTATGCATTTTGTGGTTTCTGTGTTGGGAGGTGGGTAGGTGACAAAATGAATTATTATGCATGCAATTAAAAGTTTGTTAATACAGATTGGAGCTCGCAACGCCCCTTACAAATTACGTCACCATCACCCTCTCCTCGGAATCAATCTCTACTTCTTCACTGGTCATCCACCCGGATTTCCGACACGGGCAGCGATTCCTGCTCCCGCTCGCGATCTGGGTGAAGTGTACTCAAGGGTAACCCTCCCTCGCTCATGCACTCGGCCGTCGGTGTGCTCGCGCCGTCCAATTTCTCCCTATGTCTTTCTCGCGCCCTTTGTCTTTTCTGCAAAAGCTAACCTTATTATTTATGTGCACAATTCTCACTAACATCGACCAAGCCCTATCGTGCCCGTGTCTAGTCCTACCTTTTAACGTGAATTTTCCCTTCCTGACGGGGTTAATCGAACCCTCCAATCTTTTTAAAGCTAATAGCTTGTTACCTTCTGGTTATGCAACGCATTTTAACACATTATAATACTTTCATAACTGTTCGATGGGGTCGACCGGTAATCTCAAACGATTTGGTAATTCGGCCTTAATCTGCCGAGATGATTATATTCGGCGACAAGTGTCTTAGCGATTGCATATCCAACTGTGCACCTGTGCACTCACTCGTCAGTGTCAACAACTGAAATTCTCTTGGTACGGACCTGTCTGGTTCGCATACCGTCACTATCATTACGTCGGCCACCTCGGCCAGATTCTCTTCTGTTCCCTTCTCTGGGAAAAACAAGTCTCTCAGACTAACACCTTCTTGGCTCACTTCGGCCCGGTGACATTCGATATCGATGCGCCTTCTCTGGCTGCATGCGACAGTAACCCTTTTGGTTCTTCCCTATAACTTCCAATTTCTTCATAATCATTCTCTCATCGCTTCCCGACACTGTCCCTAATTACTCATCGAGTGCCTCTCCCAGCAACGGGGGGCCACTGATTTCTTCTGCTTCGTCTGTATCAACACTATCTATCTTAGATAGGATCTCATATCCTTCTCTTCGCTTATCATTACTTCTGTGTCCTTTCGTAAGGCGCACCACAATCTGTCATATTCACGGTGGTTCGAACATCTGTCGATTACTTCAACTTTCTTTTGTTTTTAAAACTCACTATATATCTGCCTGGTCGTTCGGCAACAGCCCATCCAGCTGCAGGTATATTACTACTTGTGATCGATCATTTGGATCTAACCACGACGACCCTCCATCGGTCCCAGTTATGCATCTCTTTCTATCCTTATATGTCCGTTTATCTCGGGGGGGGGGGCATTCAAGACAACTGTCCGCGCCACAACCACCAGCGCCGCACACGCATGGGGGCCCTCCCTGCGCGCGGTGGAGCCAACGAATGCGACACAGCACAACCTCGGCCTCTCCCCCAGGTCCTTGACTATCTTTGGCTTGGCTTTCCTGCTATTCTGTGGTGGGGCGTTCTGCTCCCCTCTACCGTAACTTCATAGGTAATTCCTCTACCTTTTTGGCTAACCGATTTTCTCTCAGTCTCTTCTGGAGCTGGGTGGGGGGGTATTTTGCCGCTCTCCTCCCACTCGCTGGACTGGTCAACCGACCCAGCAGTCGCGTTTAATTCGATCTCTCTCTACGGGGGGGGGGGGTTCATTGCTTCTTGCGGTTTCTCATAAACCGGCGAACAAAACCCAAGCCCGTCTTCTTCCCATTCTACCGTAACTTCATAGGTAATTCCTCTACCTTTTTGGCTAACCGATTTTCTCTCAGTCTCTTCTGGAGCTGGGTGGGGGGGTATTTTGCCGCTCTCCTCCCACTCGCTGGACTGGTCAACCGACCTAGCAGTCGCGTTTAATTCGATCTCTCTCTACGGGGGGGTTCATTGCTTCTTGCGGTTTCTCATAAACCGGCGAACAAAACCCAAGCCCGTCTTCTTCCCATTCTACCGTAACTTCATAGGTAATTCCTCTACCTTTTTGGCTAACCGATTTTCTCTCAGTCTCTTCTGGAGCTGGGGGGGGGGTATTTTGCCGCTCTCCTCCCACTCGCTGGACTGGTCAACCGACCTAGCAGTCGCGTTTAATTCGATCTCTCTCTACGGGGGGGTTCATTGCTTCTTGCGGTTTCTCATAAACCGGCGAACAAAACCCAAGCCCGTCTTCTTCCCATTCTACCGTAACTTCATAGGTAATTCCTCTACCTTTTTGGCTAACCGATTTTCTCTCAGTCTCTTCTGGAGCTGGGCGGGGGGGGGGGGTATTTTGCCGCTCTCCTCCCACTCGCTGGACTGGTCAACCGACCCAGCAGTCGCGTTTAATTCGATCTCTCTCTACGGGGGGGGGGTTCATTGCTTCTTGCGGTTTCTCATAAACCGGCGAACAAAACCCAAGCCCGTCTTCTTCCCATCCTACCGTAACTTCATAGGTAATTCCTCTACCTTTTTGGCTAACCGATTTTCTCTCAGTCTCTTCTGGAGCTGGGTGGGGGGGTATTTTGCCGCTCTCCTCCCACTCGCTGGACTGGTCAACCGACCTAGCAGTCGCGTTTAATTCGATCTCTCTCTACGGGGGGGTTCATTGCTTCTTGCGGTTTCTCATAAACCGGCGAACAAAACCCAAGCCCGTCTTCTTCCCATTTAAATTCGCTATCTTTCACTAAACTTATCATTCTGGTGGCCACCCTACTTTTTATACTCTGTGGGGTGGCCTCTGGGCGCTTCCCTGGTTCTTTACCCTAGCGTCAGGTGGCACACTAAGGTTCGGAATCCTAATTCCTCACCTCCGATCGATGCTGCTGTGCACCACCGACTCTCATGTCCGAACCGACCACACCTAGTACAGTTCGGTCTAACCGAGCCGCGTGGGCGCCCATAATTTGTGGGACACTCTGCTGCTCTATGCCCCTCACCCCTGCAGGTCCAGCGGACTGATACCTGCCTGGCCGGTGCGGGCCTATCGTACTCATTTTGAAGGTCCCATGCCTTCCTTCTAGGATCGGAGTCTGCCTCCCGATCCTCTCCGCCCCCTCTCTCCATTCGGGGCCCCAGACTCGCCCTGCTCCCACCGTTTTCCTTCTCCCAGGCCTTTCCTCGCCATTGCTTAACCTTAGCCGGGTCAACTTGCGTACGGCCTCAATCGCGGTTCGCTCGCTGGCGTATTGCCTCACCAGCTGCTCGCGGAGCTCCGTACAAGTGATCCCCGGGTTCTCCACATACCTCCCCTCAATGAATCTCGACGCTGAGCCCCTCGCTCCCTCTAGAGCGAGCAGCACCATCTCGTGATTTTCTAGTCCATAAATCATCCTCTTCTTCTGAATTACTGCTAACCACTCCATTGAACCGACGGGATCCCCTTTGTGGGGGGGTATTCGTATCCCTCCTATCGGCCTTTCTATCTTTCTAGTCTCTTCTCTCCCCCTACCTGTTACACTATTTACTAGGTCTTCCTCCGAACCCATTCCCTTTGCGTTCTAGCTTACCACCCCAACAACAGAACTACCCAAACCGCGTGCAAAGTTTGGACAACAATCGATACACCGACAACCGAGCAAGCGAACAAGAGAAATCAACGAGTCACTTACCCCTCTCCTCTGCTGCTCCTGTAGTCTTTCGTCTCTGGGTTGGTTGTTTGTTATTTTTCGAGTCCGTCTGGGCCTTTCAATCAATTGACTAAAAGTTCGCGGTCCCAGACCGATCTCAAAGTCTAAAAAACGTTTTTTCTTTCAGTCTATCTCTTTTTCTATCTTTCTCCTTTTTTTTCAACCACGGGTGTACATGCCCGTTAAACTGTTTCTCTCTTTTCTTTTCCTTTTTCTATTCTCTTTTTCAACCGCGGGTGTACATGCCCGTTAAACTGTTTCTCTCTTTTCTTTTCTTTTTTCTATTCTCTTTTTCAACCACGGGTGTACATGCCCGTTAGACTGTTTCTCTCTTTTCTTTTCCTTTTTTCTATTCTCTTTTTCAACCACGGGTGTACATGCCCGTTAAACTGTTTCTCTCTTTTCTTTTCCTTTTTTCTATTCTCTTTTTCAAACACGGGTGTACATGCCCGTTAAACTGTTTCTCTCTTTTCTTTTCCTTTTTCTATTCTCTTTTTCAACCACGGGTGTACATGCCCGTTAAACCGTTTCTCTCTTTTCTTTTCCTTTTTCTATTTTTCTTCTTTTTTTTTCAAACACGGGTGTCGATGTCCTTTCTCTCTGCCGGTAAAAAAAAATCGTCCGTTGTGCCGTGGGTTTTTTTTTGTCTATTTTTTTTTCAAAGTGTTCTGCCGGCAAAAAAAAATTGTTTGTTTTTTCTCTTCTGCCGTGGGTTGGCTCTGCCCTTTCTTTTCCCGAGGTTGCCAGGCACTCCTCACAGTACCATGATCCTGGTCACGGCACCATTATAACCCAGACCCCACACTCTTACTCTTCTTCCTCCGTGGGTATCGTAGTCGGCCACTCGCGCACAGGTGTTTGATATCCTGGTCGCGGCGCCACCTACAAACAGGTACCCCACACTCTTCTTCCTTGTGACTCCGTGACGGCATCATCAAATGTAATGAGAACCGTCCCGGTGCAGGAATCCTTCCTGACTGTGAACACCTTTTCCTTGGCTCGTGATGTCGTCTGTGGTGGCGTTGAATCTCCTCCGGGTCTGCTGAATGACGACTTCGTGATTCTGTGAAGGCAAGATTACTTAGCAGGACAATTCGATAACAGAATAACTCGACAAACGGCTAGGTCTTTTCATAACAATAATTATTTAATAAAAATGAACGGTGGGTTTTTAACTTTAACCCAAAGTCTATTTTTCGATAATGGCTTCTTTACTAACTATTGTATCTCTCCGTGTGCGTGTGTGAATCTCTTTACGACTGCAAATCCTTAATCGAGATATAACTTGTCTACTCAAACGGTGTGTGTGGACTCTTACGACTGTTGGTATTAATTGAGACGTTAATTTCTGGTGGAAAACGATGGTGGGGGAATGCTATGAGCCATGCCATGCCAAGCGAGAGCGATCGTTCGCGCGACGCTCTCGCTTGCCCTTCCGTTCCGAACGAATTCTTAGATCTGACTGACTTGCGATCGCCTTCTCATCTCAAATAACAAAGACGAAAAACGTATAACTCATACTCTCTCTCTCTCTCTTCTCGTCGTGTGGTACGCGCGATGCTGACTTACTCTCTTTCTTTCCCCCATCCCTTCTTCTGTGTCCCCACTCCTCCCCCGGAGTGGGGTGGTACGGGCAATTGTAATTCGTCGTTTTAGTTTCTCTTTAGATCTTATCTACACTAAAGAAAACCATTAGCCTCTCTTTCTCTATTGGACCACCCCTCGAGTTGACATCCATCGTATCTAAAAGACCCATGACCAAATTGTTCAGCTGGTCAAACTCATCCATTGTATCTGGATAAGTGCTACAGACAACCTACACGCTCTCTCCCGCCAGGCTGGCGCCGTCTCTCGGCCAAGGTTTGGACAGTCAAAAATATGTACTAGCTCCCAGACTTCCACTTGTCTCTACGTGGGGCCTGATCTCCCCGATGCATTCCAGTGCACCCCGGGGTGCAGACTCCGTCGCTGAAACCACTGTTTCACATCCGCCCAATCCTTATTTCGTGTCAATTGGTCGAAATTGACACCTCCCAGACCGTCACCTTTCTCTACGTGGGGGGCTGATCTCTCTGATGCATATCGGTGCGCCATAAAGGGGGCAGATACGTCGGATGAAATCACTGTTTCACAAATCCAATAACGTTTTACTCGTTGTGAATTTTTCTGATGATTTTGTAATGTTGTAGAGACGATATTAACATAAAAATATTGTTTGGCACAAGATAAATGAAACGGACCGTAAAAAATATATCTCACGAATATGTTATGTTTTTTGGAAATGTGAAAAAATAAAAATAATAAAATAAAAACATGGTTATTGGAATATAATATGAACCTAATTATATATATATATATATATATATATATATATATATATATATATATATATATATATATATATATATATATATATATATATATAAAGTGAAAAGTATAGACTTGAGTCGAGTATAAATAAACAATAGAAAAAGACAGCTTCAAATGTAAGGGAAGTTGAAATAAAAATGATGACATTCAGTACTAAAAATACTACAAGTATTCAAAGTGACCTGAAACGCGGACAAAACAAGATGACAGAGAAAAGAAATATGGCCGATACATATATAAATAAATCAAGAAGCGAAATAATTCGAAATTTTATCATTTTTTTGTTGAAAAAAAAAAAAAAGTAATAAGACAGGGTTAGTAATTTGCACGGATTTTTTCCCCGACGACTTATTTTGTCCGCGTTTCGTGTAGATTATTAATTTTGCTATGATTTACAGTTTTTAATGTTCAATGTAATTTTTTTTACTCTAAAACATTGTTTTAATAAAAAAAAGAAGAGTTATTTGGAAGCAACGAAACCTTGCCGAAACCCATTTCAGTGTAAACAAATTTCCAATCAACCACGTGGCCCCTTCCCTACAGACAACAATATGGTCGTCTTCAAATCCAATGTGAACAAAAACTTGGGCTCTTGTAGAGATCGAATACACGAGCGAAATTTATTTTAGAAGAGTTCCAATGGTGTAAGGGGCAGTAACTCTACTACGTCAACCAGCAACGCAAGTATATAGATAGTAGATATCTATACAAGCGCCTTAAATTACTCTACATTTGATAGAAGAATCAGTCTTTAGTAAAATTCGAATAATTCCGACTGATTTTTTCTTCAAAAAAGTCAAATGCACTGTACAGGTGGAAATGTTTTATATCTATAAAAGGCTTTAAAGTTACTTCTATATTTACTATTTATATACTTACGTTGCTGGTTGACGTATAGAGTTACTGCCCCATACACCATTGGAACTCTTCTAAAATAAATGTCGCTCGTGTATTCGATCTCTACAAGAGCCAAAACTAGTCATAAACCGTCCCCATAAGAACTAAGTTCATTCCATTCATCATTTTCAATACTCTAATAATATTCTTCATCATTGAATTGACAATCGATCCACTTCGTTAACCATTATCATCGGGTGGCTTTTTGGCATTGAGAAGTAAAATAAGTAAAAAGTTAAAATTAAAAAAAATATTACCGAGCATTGTGTCGTGTGTATTTGAGATGATGACGAAACTGAACACAAATTAATAAAATCCTCAAGGGAGATAACTAACATATGTCGAATAAAGTTATTTCCCCTGATATTTAAATCGTCTGACAAACACGAAGTTTATATTTGTATGATGTATCATAGAATTATGATACAAATCAATCCGACAGTGGAATTGTTATTGTCGGATTGTTGTTCTGTTCAGTCATAAGGGGTCCACCCTCCCAGGCTTTATCTCCTTTCTGAGAAGGGTTTAGTTTATTGCCATTTAAAACCAACGGGAGCTGAAAACATTTTTTTGTTGTTATTGTTGAACTCCTTACCATTAGACTTAAGTAAAATGTGATTATATTTGTTACGTAACTGTACCAGAAAAATAATAAAAAAAGTTTTGACGGTAATTCAAGTTCCAACCGATTTTCAATACCACCACTTTCTCTCTGCCTTTCTCTCTGCAATCCAAATCGCTTCTCCTACTTCCCAGCTGTCCTCTTCATTCATATCAGCTGATCTCCACATATGCAAATCAGACTCCACTATAAAAATTTGCACTGATGAAGTGAAGCCCTTCTTTACCCTGTAGACACGACATGCGAAGCACCTCATTCTCTTTCCTGGCGGGGAGTGTTCCTCTTCATTGTCACAATATTATTACAATTAACGAAAGGGTAGAACGTGTATTTGAGACCATTAAAATCTTTCATTTTTCTTTTTTTCTTAATCTTTGTTAAAATCTATTGTTTAGGTGTACAATTTTTTTAAAAGGTCTTGTTCTTAGTAAATAAAAAGTTTGACAATAATCGTTTTTTTTGTTTTGTTTATTAATGGAAAAAAAAAAATCAATTGTTACAAACGGCAAGCATAAAATCGATGTAAGTTATCTCCCTTTAATTTAGTTATCTCCCTTTAATTAAGTTATCTCCCTTACGTTAAGTTATCTCCCTTACAACAACATGAACTAAAGAAGGGCCAATTTATTTAACTCCCCAGCAGGAGGCTAGACACAAGGTCAGGTGTGGTTTGCCAGGTTACTAATATTAGCGTGCTCTGGCCTACAAAAATGCCTGAACAGCCCCATTGGCATTCCCAGATAGAGGTGCCTCAGGCGATTAGCAATAAACTAACAATTTTTCAAAGAGAAGGGAAAGCCTGGGAGGGTGGACCTCCTAGAACTGTACAGGATAATACTTCAGACCGGTGGAATCAACGCCCGCAGGCCAAGACGATAACAGATACTACACTCTTATCTTAGCCAAAAGGTCAAATTATTTACATCAGGAGGTTAGACACAAGGTCAAAGCATTTTTATTTACCTCCTCTCCAGGAGGCTGGACACAAGGTCAGGTGTGGTTAACCTGCGCACTAGGATTAACGTACTCTGCTCTACAAAAAATGCCTGAGCAGCCCCGCCAGCATTCCATAGTAGGGGCGCCTCAGGCGATTAGCAATAAACCAACCCCTCTTCAAAGAGAAGGCAAAGAAGGTGGGCTCCCTCTACCGTGCTAGTAAACTTCTCACATTTGACATTATCCTACCATCCGCCCGTGCGTGGAGTATTGTTGCCACATCTGCGCTGGGGCATCATCCACTAGTCTCTCCCTCTTAGACAAGGTAAAAAAAAAAGAGTCGCCAACTTGATAGGTCCTTCACTTTCCACCAAGCTCCATCGCCGCAATGTTGCATCCTTGTGCCTGTTTTACAAGTACTTCAATGGATTGTGCTCTGATGAACTTGCTGCTCTGGTACCCCCACGACATAAATTCACTAAATCAACCCATCCATTCACTGTGGAGGTCCTCAGATGCCGAAGAGCTTTCTACTCCAAAAGCTTCTTTCCTCGTGCTTGCTGGACACTGGAACCCCCTTCCTGTTCCCTGTTTTCCTGACAGTACTGACATGCAGAAATTTAAAACTAATGTAAACAGACATCTCGCTGCGCAGCTCCCAACTTTCACCCTTTTTCTCAGTAGTCCCTTACGTCTACAGTGGCGTCCAATCTTTTTTTTTTAAAATTTAAACGCAGTACCTTTTTATTGGGTTTCTTCTCGTTACTTTGAACCTTAATCATCAGATGGATCGGATAATTTGTAATAGGGGTGTTGTAGGTACTCTCCCAAACTTATCTAGGGGTCACCTGCTCTACTCATGGGGGTAGTTCTTTTAGTTCTTTAAATCTAAGCCCTAACCATAACCCTAACCCTAACCATAAGAACCGATAAAATGCAAACCAATTGGTAGTATTTATTAATATATAATCAAGGGAGGCGCGATAGCGCTCTATCCCTTAATAGACTTCAAAAACGACCTATGCTAGAAATCTCATTTCTTTGATCAGTCATAACTAAAAACCAATAAACCAAATTAGTTAAAACTTTGCAAAAATTTTCATTTGATATGTTCTATAAGTGTGTAGAATTTCAACATCATTAGTCAAGGCAACCCAGAGATCCAGAAAGGTCAGGAGTGATTTTGTGTTATCCGTGTGTACGTACGTACATACGTACGTACGTGTGTGCCACTCTGTATCCCATCAACTATTTGATGGATTCAGCTGTTTTTTGGCAGAGATAGAGGTTCTAGGGTCTAGTTGATGGCATTTTAATTTCAGTTTACCATATAACTTAGTTTTCCAGAAAATTAAAAAAAACCTTTAAAATTACCATTGTCTTGAGGCATAGCCTTTACAAAAGTAGTGACATTCCATGATAAATGACAGTATACTGAAATCATATGCCCTTAATGGGGTTAAGATGAAAATTCATATATGTTAAATGTACAAAAGCAAGGAAATTCCCAAATTTTTACACTTTTATTGTCATTAAGGGTATGACTACATATCAACCAAACAATTTCATTATCACATCACTAGAGTATAAATCTCTATGCATGAGTAGATGAAGTGTGTGAGGTGCGCTGAAGAAAAATTCCTACAAGTAAAATACATAGCCCTGTTGTGCTCACATACCCTTAATGACGATAAAAGTGTAAAAATTTGGGAATTTCCTTGCGTTTGTACATTTAGTGTATATGAATTTTCATCTTAACCCTATTAAGGGCATATGATTTCAGTATACTGGCATTTATCATGGAATATTAGATAGATTTCAACCTGGCTTATAAAAAAGTGCTCAATAGTAAATAGAGCTATTTATATGATTATTTTTCTTCATACAGACATGTACAAAACCCCCGCTACACTGGTTTGTCGATGTTATCGAACAATAGTTATAAGAAACATAGATCTCACCGGGCAGAAAAAGTCTGATCTTTCACTCAGATGTTAATATTGGGAAAAAAATGAAAAGAAAGGAAAAAGAAATAGCCGACTTCAAACCCGGGAGATCACATGGTCAAATTTAAAACAATTGAAAAAAACAAAACGTTTGTCAGCTTAGGTGAAGGGTTAAAAGATTGAAAGCTTAATCTATTTATAACATATTTTCAAGGTCAGGTTTCGAATGTTTTATCATTTATTATTTAGATTGAAATAAATTTAAGCATTACTCTCAAACAAATTATGCTTGCTTAAAATCATGGTTCAGTAAAACAAAATAACGCTAAATAAAGTTAGTTATATAAAGTTGACTACGACATACGACACGGTGAATAATAAAAAAAAACTACTCACATTATAAAAAATCCAATATGGAGTCCTGAAATTTTTAAGGAGATTAAAAGGAAGTAAAAGGTTATCGTACACGTAGAGCATATTCAACCAGGATAAAACAGAACTCTATATGCGTCACACTACAAAAAGCTATGTTATATGATGGGTATAGTCGTGGGCAGTCGAAGACGTTATAGTTATTTATCTCAATGGTCTGTCGGTCTGATTGCCCAGTCTGATGGGTGGGTCTGAACTGCTGTAAAAGCTTAAATATCAAACTTATTTGAAGGAAGCTTTTGTGGCTGAATAGAACTCAACCATACTTCGAAATAAATAAAACTAATTCCACCATGATTCGTCAATGGATATTTGATCTTTTATCTAGGTTTTACATCCATCCGACACAGCGAGGGGAAGCAGAATGAGAGATTTTTTCTTATTATGTTGTCTTACTCGCTCCCAATTGAAAACTAACCATGTAGCAAGTCTCTTTAACTTTACTTGATGACATAATTCTTAATTCAGTTGATGTTTTAATACTGCCATTACCACAGCTGGTTGATTTAACCTTTTTACCCTACCAGACAGTTTATCCAGCTATATAGGAACACCGAATAAGAATGCTAGGGTACCAGGATCAAACGCAAGTCGTTGGGATCGCTTCAATAGCTTCTCCGTATAGACAAAGAAATGGCGGCAAGAAGAGCATTGGCGAAAGAATGCATGAAACCATCAGGTAGACCCAGGGAAACTTGGTTGTAACATGGCGGGTTCTGGCATACAGTGATGCAAATACAAATTACAAAAACAATAAGTCTATGATAAAAGATCTTTTGTAACGTGGCGGATTCTGGCTACAGTGATGCAAATATGAATTACAAAAAAACAATAAATCTATGATTCAAGACTTTTTGTAACATGGCGGATTCTGGCATACAGTTATGCAAATACAAATTACAAAAAACAATAAATCTATGATACAAGAATGTTTGTAACATGGCGGATTCTGACATACAGTGATGCAAATACAAATTACAAAAACAATAAATCTATGATACAAGAATGTTTGTAACATGGCGGGTTCTGGCATACAGTGATGCAAATACAAATTACAAAAACAATAAATATATGATTCAAGATTTTTTGTAACATGGCGGATTCTGGCATACAGTGATGCAAATACAAATTACATAAAACAATAAATCTATGATACAAGATTTTTTGTAACATGGCGGATTCTGGCATACAGTGATGCAAATACAAATTACAAAAACAATAAGTCTATGATAAAAGATCTTTTGTAACGTGGCGGATTCTGGCTACAGTGATGCAAATATGAATTACAAAAAAACAATAAATCTATGATTCAAGACTTTTTGTAACATGGCGGATTCTGGCATACAGTTATGCAAATACAAATTACAAAAAACAATAAATCTATGATACAAGAATGTTTGTAACATGGCGGATTCTGACATACAGTGATGCAAATACAAATTACAAAAACAATAAATCTATGATACAAGAATGTTTGTAACATGGCGGATTCTGGCATACAGTGATGCAAATACAAATTACAAAAACAATAAATATATGATTCAAGATTTTTTGTAACATGGCGGATTCTGGCATACAGTGATGCAAATACAAATTACATAAAACAATAAATCTATGATACAAGATTTTTTGTAACATGGCGGATTCTGGCATACAGTGATGCAAATACAAATTACATAAAACAATAAATCTATGATACAAGATTTTTTGTAACATGGCGAATTCTGGCATACAGTGATGCAAATACAAATTACAAAAGCAATAAATCTATGATACAAGATTGTTTTGTAACATGGCGGGTTCTGGCATACAGTGATGCAAATACAAATTACAAAAGCAATAAATCTATGATACAAGAGTTTTTGTAACATTGCGGATTCTGGCATACAGTGATGCAAATACAAATTACAAAAGCAATAAATCTATGATACAAGATTTTTTGTAACATGGCGAATTCTGGCATACAGTGATGCAAATACAAATTACAAAAGCAATAAATCTATGATACAAGATTGTTTTGTAACATGGCGGGTTCTGGCATACAGTGATGCAAATATATATTACAAAAACAATAAATCTATGATAAAAGCTTTTTTATAACGTGGCGGATTCTGGCTACAGTGATGCAAATATGAATTACAAAAGAACAATAAATCTATGATTCAAGACTTTTTGTAACATGGCGGATTCTGGCATACAGTGATGCAAATATATATTACAAAAACAATAAATCTATGATTCAAGATTTTTTGTAACATGGCGGATTCTGGCATACAGTGATGCAAATATATATTACAAAAACAATAAATCTATGATACAAGATTTTTTGTAACATGACGGATTCTGGCATACAGTGATGCAAATACAAATTACAAAAACAACACATCTATGATACAAGATTAAAAAAAAACCTTTTAATCACAGAAGTTAACTATTACTTAAATTTATTTAACTTACGCGTCATTTTATATATAGCATTTCCACCGTGGATTTAGTGTTAATATATCCTGGATGTACTTATACTAATATTGAGCACGCATCCAATACTTCATTCAATTTTATCTGTGTACACATATATGTCAAATCCGGTTTTCCTAAAGAGCTGTTATGGGTCTCGTCCCCGGTGTGAGCACCACGGGCGATAAGCACTAAACCAATCCTCCCCCCCCCCCGCCAAATTGTTTATGTATGATCCAATAAGTAAACCATTCACCTGTTATTCAGGTTTTCCAGGTCACGCTTTCTTACAATCTTAGGTATTTAATTCCCCCCCACCGCAGGAATATGTGACACAAGGTCGGAAAGTGGGGGTAGAGTCAAGCCAGCAATAATAGCCTGGGCAACCCCGTCGGCATTCCCCGATAAGGGCGCCTCAGGCAGCAAGCAATATACTTACTTCTCCCCAAAGAGGGAAGGCAAGGCCTGGAAGGGTGCATCTCCTAGGAAAACCCAGGACAGTATACCTCAGCCCGGCAGATAAAACGCCACCGAAATGGCCCAGTTTCTGCCGGACTGATTGTCGAGAACGAGTCCTCGACTGGTATTACCTTACCCCATCCCGACGGCCACACTCAACCGAAGTTAAGGAGAGACTGATCGGGCTGGGGTTGGGCTCAACTTACATTCTTAGACACGTTAGTAATAACGCGTGAACATTTATAGTGGTCATATCTTTTGTCACACGCACTCACCCCCCCCCACACACACATCTTGACTTCTTTCCATAAACAACATAGGAAGATAGTTTTGTTTGTTTTGAAGTAAAAACACTAAGAATAAAACACTAAAGTTTATAAACCAGTTTTTCTATATTTTTGTATTTCGTTTCGCCTGACCGAACTTTGTTAACAAAAAAAAAATGCCCCAATCTCTCTCTCTCTCTCTCTCTCTCTCTCTCTCTCTCTCTCTCATAATATGTAACCACGCTCTCGTGTAACATCTCAATATTATAGACGTTCTTTTTAAGTTGCAAATTACTGGTCGTTATAATAATAAAAAAACTCAACAGTTAAGACATATCTTTTTTAAGAAACCAAAACTAACACCGCCTGAAGATGATTTGACGAATCAAATCGAAAGTACTCGTTTCCTGATCATATATATATATATATATATATATATATATATATATATATATATATATATATATAGGGATCTAGAAAAAAATCACGGGTTTGCTCACTAAATTTTGACTTACGCGATGGAAATACATATATTTATTTATATACAAATAAGTAAACATGGGTCTTCATTATATAAGTTGTTTATATATATATATATATATATATATATATATATATATATATATATAGATATATATAATATATATATAATATATATAATATATAAGTATAATATATATATATATATAATATATATATATATATAATATATATATGTATAATATATATATATATTTATAATATATATATATATGTATATATATTTATATGCATAATATATATATATGTATAATATATATATATATATATATATGTATAATATATATATAATATATATATGTATAATAAATATATATATATAATATATATATAATATATATATGTATAATAAATATATATATATAATATATATATATATATGTATGATATATATATATATATATAATATATATATATATATGTATATATATTTATATGTATAATATAATATTTATAATATATATATATATGTATATATATTTATATGCATAATATATATATATGTATAATATATATATATATATATATATGTATAATATATATATAATATATATATGTATAATAAATATATATATATAATATATATATAATATATATATGTATAATAAATATATATATATAATATATATATATATATGTATGATATATATATATATATATAATATATATATATATATGTATATATATTTATATGTATAATATATATATGTATAATATATATATATATGTATAATATATATATATATATACAATATATATATATGTATAATAAATATATATATATATAATATATATATAATATATACATGTATAATATATATATATTTATAATCTATGTATATATGTATATATATTTATATGTATAATATATATATATATGTATAATATATATATATATTTTATATATATATATATGTATAATATATATATGTATAATATATATATATATATATATATATATATATATATATATATATATATATATATATATATATGTATGTATGTATGTATAATATATGTATTATAAATTGAGATTTTGTATGTGTCTGTCTGAAGCCAAAACTATACTATTTATAACTATTGTACTTATTATGAAATAGTATAGTATATACTATTTCAGACTAATGTACTATCTTTAAATGCTCAATTTAGGGGCATAGTGTAGTGTAGTATATGCTCTGTTGTCATGATACCATTCTCCCAGACATTACCTCCTCTTTTTTTAGAAGTGTAGAGGTAGTGTTGTATCTGTTCTGTTGTGATACCATCCTCCCAGGTATTACCTCCTCCCTTTTTGAGAGGTGTAGAGGCAGTGTTGTATCTGTTCTGTTGTCGTGATACCATCCTCCCAGATATTACCTCCTCCTTTTTTGAGATGTTTGGAGGTAGTGTAGTATTGGTTGTGTTGTCATGATACCATCCACTCAGGCATTACTTCCTCGTTTTTTGAGAGGTGTAGAGGCAGTGTTGTATCTGTTATGTTGTCATTATACCAACTTCTCAGTAATTACCTCCTACTTTTTTGACTTGTGTTAAGGTAGTGTAGCATCTGTTCTGTTGTCATGATATCATCTTCCCAGGCATTACCTCCTTCTTTTTTTGGAGGAAATGTAGTATTTGTTCTGTAGTCATGATACTACCCTCCCAGGGATTACCTCCCCCGTTACTTTTTTTGAGGCGGGAGGTAGTGTAGTATCTGTTCTGTTGTCATTATACCATCCTCCCAGGCAATACCTCCTCTTTTTTTGAGGGGGTAATGTAGTATATGTCTTACCCGCCCTCTGATTATTTAGTATAATGTTCTATTTCGAACGCACAGAAAGTTCTATTTCAAGAGAGAGAGAGAGAGAGAGAGAGAGAGAGAGAGAGAGAGAGAGAGAGAGAGGCACACACATACACACACATACACACAAGACAGGGGCGCGTTATTTGTTTAACAAAATGTAAACAACAGATTCTCTGAAATTTATTTTACGAGTCGCTAACAAATGATATATTTATTTAGATGTTTTTAATTAAAATGTTTTGGTTTTTTATTTTATTTTATTTTATTAGAAATTATATGTTTTAAAGTACAAATTTATTTAATCAAACTATTTAATTAAAAAAATAATTGATTAAAAAATTACTATTTTTTTTGTAAAAAAAACCAAACACATTTTACTGAGCAATTAACAACTGTATTTTATTCGTTTATGTTAATTTTATTTTAAGTATATCTTTTTGTTCCGATTTGCAAAACTTCAAATATTATTATCTTTTTACGACTTTAAGTGAGTTTAAGATTTTACACCGAAACGAGTAAATTTTGTTTCCAAACTGTTTTTATTATTCCGTGTTTTATTGATTAAAATAATTTGTAAAATCAAACAACACATTTTACTGAGCAATTAAATAAAGCAACTAACAAAGGTATGCGACCGGAGGGAGCATAGTTTTGCTAGTATGTATAATATAGAATATATGTATAATATATAATATGTGTATAATATATAATATATGTATAATATATATATATATATATATATATATATATATATATATATATATATATATATATATTATACATATATATATTATACATATATATGTATTATACATATATATATATATATTATACATATATATATATATATTATACATATATATATATATTATACATATATATGTATTATACATATATATATATATTATACATATATATGTATTATACATATATATATATTATACATATATATATGTATTATACATATATATTATACATATTTATATATATTATACATATATATATTATACATATATATATATATATATATTACACACATATATATTATGCATATATATATTATACATATGTATATATATATATATTATACACATATATATTATAAATATATACATATATATTATACATATATATATATTATACTCATATATATTATAAATATATATATATATATTATGCATATGTATACACATATAGTATACATATATATATATATATATATACATGTATTATACATATATATACATGTATTATACATATATATATATATATATATATGTAAAACTAAAAATGGAATAAAGGATAAGCAATTCAACAACTAACAAAAATAAGCTCAAAGACTCATGTTGTATAGTTCTGCCGAAATATTTCGGTTGTTAAAATACGGCCATTATCAGTCGGTTGGTAAACTTTATTTCAAAACCAACCGACTGATAATGGCCGTATTTTAACGACCGAAATATTTCGGCAGAACTATACATCATGAGTCTTTGAGTTTATTTTTGTTAGTTGTTGAATTGCTTATCCATTATTCCATTTTGAGTTTTACATATTGTCTGAAACATTGTTTCTTTTTTCTCATATATATATATATATATATATATATATATATATATATATATATATATATATATATATATATATATATATATATAGGGATAGGATATATTTGAAAAATAAAAATTATTTAAGAATAATTTCAATCTATTTGAAATAAATATTATACGCATGCAGTTACATACACACACACACACACACACAGATGCCAATATGCATCTATATACAAAACATTTACATAAACATTCTATATTCTAATTGTAATACATTAATAATCTGAGTTCTAAAAATTCATCTTATATTAATTTTATAATCTATGGAAACCTATAATTATAACCTAATTCCAATCTAACAATGTCTAGTGATAATATTAGACACTTGTACTTAAATTAATTCAATGATTAGTGTATTATCAGCAGAAAAATTTCTTAAAGCTATCTTATTTTAAGTAAATAATCAGAATAAACAAATATCTTAAAGTACAATTATATATGCATACATCCCAAAACACCTATAATGAATATCACCAAGTCAGTAATTACGTGTCCATAACAGATATTATTATAAATACTTATTGAGGTAAATAATCTATTTGGTATCTTCACCGTTACAAATCTAGAGGTCTATCGGATTATGAGATATTGGTTATTTTAAATTTACATCTATGTCTGCATTTTGCCATAAGCTCATCGTGTTTGTTTTAAATATATATATATATATATATATATATATATATATATATATATATATATATATATATATATATATAAAAATATATATATATATATATATATATATATAAAAATATATATATATATATAAAAATATATATATATATATATAAAAATATATATATATATATATATATATATATAAAAATATATATATATATATATAAAAATATATATGTATATAAAATATATATATATATATATATATATATATATATATATATATATATAACGTCTGTTTATTTGTATTACGGAAAGCGACATTGGATATGAGTAAGAAAAAAGAAACGTAATTCATACCAGGAAGTACTACTACAAAAAAATAATAATGTAACTACTACTACTACTATTGCTACTACTACTGCTGCTACTACTACTACTACTGTTTCTGCTACTAATACTACTACTACTACTAATAATAATAATGCTAATACAGCTATCTTCAATGGCCACAAATGTTTCGATCCTAGATCAAACCATTAACGTGATCATTCTGGTAGTAATATATTTACACGCTTTAAGAACCATCCCTGTTTTTTTAATCATTCAGAACATCAGAAAAGAATACATAAGAAAAAGAAAACTCATCGAAGCCAAATTATATTGTAGTAGGTGTGATCAAATTTCATCTGTTTGGCAGCCATTGACAGCTATCTGTAAAAAAAAAACCATTACTAAGACCTATGAAAGTTCATAACTGCGATAATCACTATAATGGTCGCCGTTCTTGTTTGGCCCACTTTTATATGAACGAAAAAGCCAAGAACCATAACTCTATTTTTGTATCACTTCTGCGCATTCGTAGAATGGATCTGATATTGTATGAAAAAATAGACCGAAACTTGAAAGATGAACAACGAAATTTTTCGAAATATGAATTTTGTAACAACTTCAGCCATTTTATTTATCGGATTGCCTTTTTAAGTACTGAAGCTCACAGTTGAACTCAAATTTTGATAATAAAACATTTTGAGTTGTCAATTTCGCGAACGTTTGTTAGAATAATCAAACAAATATATTTTTTTATATTTAGTCCAGTCAAATCAGTGAAAAAGGTCAAACTAATTGCAATAAAAGTTTTTTTTCCACGATTAGTTTCTATGAGGTGTCTATATGAAAATATTAAAAGTCTAGAAAAATCTACCGATGCGAAATATGAAAATTTTACAATCATCGATCTGCGATAATAGCCTATGTTTATGACAAAGAAATGTAAACAACTTCATTTTCATTTTGCCTTGTTTTCTAAAATTTTCGATAAAATTGATTAAATGTATTTCTTGTCCTGAAATTAAGTTCTTATTAACTTTGTAAAGTTTTGAGAATCGAACTTTAATTCAATGTTTTAATCGCTGGCGGCCATATTGTTTTTCCATGCTCCAAAATATTTTTACGACGTAAAAGTTTTATTACATAAACAAAAATGTTTTTGATAAAAAATTTAAAATTTGAACATTTTTTTTACACAAAAAAACAACAATTTGTTTAAAACTGGTCGATGTTTAAAGAATTGCTTAGAATATATATAATAGGTCAGAAGTTTAGAATAACTTACTGAAATAAATTTGTAGTCTATTATACACGGCTGGGTTTTATTGCCAATTTATTTTTTTGTTACAAATTCAATAATGTTTAATGCAAGTACTAAATACATGTGCATACTTTGTAAAGAAGGTATTATGGGTATCAATCTAAGGGATACAGTGACAATTACCCAAAAAGGAAGTGATAGCATCAACACAGCATGTGGAGAATATGCAAGTAGTTTTCGTAGATGTGCAGGTCAACGTGTTCATAAGAGCTGTAGAAAACGATAGTGTAATCCAAACATTATAAAAGCAGATGAAAAACATAGAATGGGTCGATATATCAGCATTTAATTGTAGCTTACAATCTCGAACAAGAACTTTTGATTTCAAGAATTACTGCTTTTTTGTGGTACATCAATCAAATACCAAGGAAGGCAAAGATATCAGGGTTATCATCTTGTGAAAACATTAAAATTTGATAACACTATAGACAAAATATGTAAATCCCGGAATGATGAGTTGAGTAATATACAGTATTAGAAAGATTATCCTCTGCAAATGATTTACATGCCAAGGATGTAGTCTATCGCCAACGGTGCAGTACCATCTTTAGGATAGGCAAACAATGAAATAAATATATGACTCCAAACTCAAATTATCCATCCACAGATGAACTTACTTTAGAGAAAACCTTAGCATTTCTCCCTGATAATGTTGCTTACTTTGTGCAGGAAAAATACAGAAAAGAAGCAGGCATATCTGGAACATGTTATCATTTAAGCTATTCGACCAATCATGGTGATTGTTCTTTTACAATTATGGTTAGTCATAAAAATGCATCACCATTTTGGTTCCAGGTTTTTGATAGATTAATTAGAGCAACATGGGTTTTGTAGCTCATATGACGAAGTCCAAACATTTGAACGAAATGCTTCTGTAACTGTTATGTCACTGTTACAGAAGCTCAATTCATGCAGCAGACACTATTGACCATAATATACAAACCCTTGATGGATATGGCATCTTTCATCGGATGGGTATGGTTGCCATATTAACACCAGGTAAGTTTGTCACGCATGTGATTTCCCAGCATGAAGTAAGTGGACAAGTAACAATTCATTCCTATTATCGAAAAAATAATCTATATCATTTTGGTGAACTTACCCATCTTAAGCTTTGTGATCATTTTCCTAAACCCCAATATTTACTTGATATTCTGTGGACTGTTTCCCCGTTTCTGCAATGGCCAGGCCCAGGGTTGTCAGAATTCATGCAAATGGTATACAAAGGAAATTATTTGGGAAGGATAATTGTTGTTATTTTGTCTTTCATTAACTTACATCCATCAAATATGTCATGTATCTGTTCTACATTGATATTCCTGGTTGAACAAGTAAAATTATAACACAACTCGTGTTACCACATTTGACCATTCATTGTATCGAAAGGCTCAAACTATTATAGTTAATAATCCATCTAGTAGCCGTCTGAAATCTATAGTGCTGAGAATTGGAAAATTACAGATGGAGATGAGTTTTCTGTGGTGTATAGACAATCTAATGGAAAAAGCAGGATTGTTAGAAGTTCTGGAAGAGATATATGGCCACAACTCAGTGTCAAATATGCTTAGTGGAAATTCCCTTGATAAAGTATGAAGAGGTCACTTCTTAATTGATGGTGTGTTGCATAGCTCCTGCTTGGGCCGCGGCAGTTCTCGCTTAGTATACTCGTCCCGGAACGGGCCGTGGCAGTTCTCGTTTAATCACTCGTCATGTTTAACACCATAAATCATATAATTTGCATACCTTGAAATTCCTCGCACCTTCAATCTTTCCTCGTCGCGTGGAGGGGTGCGTCGTCTAGTGGTTGAATTTTTTCTTCTTTCTTTCTGCCGTGAACCACGCCGCTGCAACACAAAAGCTCCATGACCGACTCAGAAGACAAACAATCTTTTAAACTTTCAATTCTTTTTATTACAGGCGTTAGTTATCCATCGGCTTGGAGATATTCACTAACGTCGAGAGAGAGAGAGAGAGAGAGAGAGAGAGAGAGAGAGAGAGAGAGAGAGAGAGAGAGAGAGAGCAAATTACTGCTTTCGTAATTACTTATCAATTAAGTCCTTAACCATTCGTGGAGGGGGGAAAAGAGATCTTTTATCTGTATTTTTTAGGGAATCAATTCCCCTAATATCGTTGCGGACTACATCTTAAATCACGTCTCATAGGCTCGCACCCAAAACACAGACTGGCAAAACTCTCAGCTTCTCACGCAAAAGCCCGTGACGTCACAGAGCCTCCATGCGCAGGTGCATTCGTCACAGCCTGACTCCTTTGAACTCCTCGACCTAAAAGGTCTCATCAAAATGGTGGCCTGTCACGTATGTGAGAACAGCCCTATTCTGCACCCGACTGTACGGGGCCACCCGCACTAAATCGCGCAATCTAAACCAAACGATTTCCAACAGATACGTCCACCTCAAGATGCGTCCGTTCCAACAGGGCCATTATCCAACAGGTGCACTTAATACAGGGTGGGCCAAAATAAGGGTCCTATCTTTAAATTTGAATAACTTGAATTTGAATAACTTCCACAAAATAAAAGTTAAACTCACCAAACTTTATGTGTGTGTAAACTGACCCTTCCGAGATTTTTTGAAATAAACAAAACAAATTTTAGCCGAAAAACACTTCTTAAAACTTACAAAAACTAAAGTATTGTTTTTTACACTGTTTTGAGTTTTTTAAGCAAAAATAATGTTTTCTAAATGAGGGTACGTTCCTTAGGGCTAATACGGCTCATGCTTGCTTCGGAAGGGGTCCTTTACTTATTCTAAAAAAAAAATTAAAAAAATCAATAAATAAAAAAGTTATGAATTTTTAAAAATAGGACCCTTATTTTTGCCCACCCTGTATATTACTTCTTGGAGACACATTGAAACTCACTGTGCCACATAATTCTGCACCTGAAACTGAAACTGAAAGTGAAAAAAAGACTCACACATGAACAGAGAAATCTAATATAATTCAAGTGAGATGTACTAACTTAGCAGAAAGTTGAATAATATCAGCTAAAAATATTTGCAAAACTCATTGTTAATCCAGATACGAAAACAAACCTTGTGTTGCAATTGATTTGACCTTTTGCCAAAATCGAGGCTTATTTGACTGGACTAATTGTTTTCACTACCGTATCCGTAATAAATTAAGCGAACATTCCAATCAAAAAATTTTCTCGACGAGCAATATTTTATTTATGTTACCATTTTTAAATTTCCAAAAGTAAGGGGTCCATTCGACTAGAAGTTGATTTTCTTTTTCAGAAAACAAAATAACATATTAAACTACGAGGAATTATCTTTTAAAAATCATTAATTTAAACATGTACCAAGCACTTTATTTTTTTTGCAAGCATCGATTAGTTGGGGGGGGGGGGGTTGTAAAAAATAAGAAACGGAAGTCAGTGTTCAATGTATTGCGTATAGCAGGCGTGTACAATAATACAGTAGTACATTTTCTATGTAGTATATGCTTGATGGAGAAGGGAAAGACAAGAAACTCAGCTTTACCCGGGAATACACTAAAATAAATATAAGTTTCATTATGTTATTAAGGGGGAGGGAGAAGATAAGAAACTCGGCGTTGCCCGGGAATACACTAAAATAAATATAAGTTTCATTATGTTATTAAGGGGGAGGGAGAAGATAAGAAACTCGGCGTTGCCCGGGAATACACTAAAATAAATATAAGTTTCATTATGTTATTAAGGGGGAGGGAGAAGATAAGAAACTCGGCGTTGCCCGGGAATAAGAACAAATATAGATTTCATTATATTTTTGAGGAAGTGGGTGAGGAAGAAACTCGGTGTTGCCCGAAAGCATTAACTTTAAAACTGAAAATTCAGGTAATGACTTATATCGTTATTATTTTCAATATATTACAACAAGAGAGAGGAATATGTTGGGTGGGTGGAGATTAAGGAGGGATGGGATATATATATATATATGTATATATATATATATTTAAACAAATTTTTCGTGGTGCAAAATTTAATTACGGCAAGGAATACAGACGTTTGGGACATTTTTTTTTTGGGGGGGGGGGTAGACTGAAATTGAAAAAGTATAAAAACGAGAAGAAATAATTAAAAAAATTCATGAATCTACTGAGCCGGCTTTCGTCCACACTCATCAGAGTATTTACCTGGAAGTAATTAAATACGACTAAAAACTTTAAAAAGTATAATGAAAACTAGTGACAAGTTTAGGAGAAAAAAATGGGGAGGAGGGTCACAAGTTGATCACATTAAGTCCTAAAAGCCACTCCTTTTGTTTACAAAGGGAGGGTTTGACTGACTTGATATATATAGCTTCCAGGACTTTGAGGTGGAATAAAGAATGCGATCTACTTATGAATTGCTTCAACCTGTGCTTGAAGTATATTCGGCCAACTGTATTAAAGATTCATTCACTTTTGCTGGATATATACGCAATTGCCCTTTTTCTGCTGAGAATAAGTTTATGTGTTCTTTCGACATCAGCAGTTCATTTACATGCGTTCCCTTACAAGAAACCATCGATATTTGTGCTGATGTTCTATATCGTGGTTTCTCAGTTGGTCCTATTATCTCTGAGGAGGTCTTCGTAGAACTGATGCGGTTTGCTACCATGTCTGTCGAATTCAGTTTTGATAATGTCATCTATCACAAATCGACGGCATTTTTATGCGTTGGCCAATATCTTCGTAGGTTTTCACGAGCATCATCCTTTGGCCCGTATCAATAAACCACTTACTTATTTCCGAT
>OY744545.1:47033195-47035695 GCA_963556195.1 Sepiola atlantica
TAACCCTAACCCTAACCCTAACCCTTACCCTTACCTTAACTATAACCATAACCCTAACCCTAACCCTTACCTTAACCATAACCCTAACCCTAACCCTTACCCTTACCTTAACCATAACCATAACCCTAACCCTAACCCTAACCCTTACCTTAACCCTAACCCTAACCCTAACCCTAACCCTTACCCTTACTCTTACCGTAACCATAACCCTAACCCTAACCCTAACCCTTACCCTTACCTTGACCATAACCATAACCCTAACCTTAACCCTTACCCTTACCTTAACCCTTACCTTAACCCTAACCCTAACCCTAACCCTAAGCGCCCTACGATTAGAGATTTTGCGCTAGTTGGTATCTTTCTGGTAAACTACGGACTGAGTTGAACCATCACTCCTTTCTTTCTTGGAGATGCGGCCCTAGGAGATGCACCCTCCATGGTATTGCCTCCTAATTCGGGCAGGGGGGGGGCACTATCAGTTTCCCGAAAGGCCATTACCGGGGAATGCTAAAAAGGTCCTTTCCTGACTATTGTGCCAACTCTCTCTGCAGTGGGAATCAAGTGCATCTCGAGATTTTGTACAGAAGGGAAATTAATTACAAAAAAAGTTTGAAAACTTGTCCATACGAGAATCATTTTTTCTATTCACTTTTATAAACATTTGGCCTTTTGGCTAAGATCAAAGTGTAGTATCTGTTCCGATGGATACTGCACCTCATAGACTGGTATCGTCTTGGCCTTCGGGGCTTGATTTACGCCGGTCTATGGGTCTGTCCTGTGCAGTTCTAGGAGGTCCACCCTCCCAGGCTTCGCCTCCCCTCTTTGGGGAGGAGTAAGTTTATTGCTTACTGCCTGAGGCGCCCCTACCGGGGAATGCCGACGGGGCTGCCCAGGCAATTTTTAAACCCCACTTTCCCGACCCGACCTTGGGTCACATCTTACTTGTGGGAGCAAGATAAAAACTAACCTTGTGCCTAACTCCTGGAGAGGAGTAAATCAATATTCACTTTTATAAACATGTTTTAGTAGTGATGTGGTATGTGGGTTGCGTTAGATTACGCACAATAAAAAAAAGAGGAAATTTCTGCGTCGTAATTAAAATTACGTAATAATAGGAAGTTGCGAGCTGATGAAGAAAAGACCCTCGTTTTGTGTATTTTCCGTCGAGCGCTTTCGTTTTTGTTTTGTTTCGTTTTACTTCAGTCGCAGTTTTCAGAAATCAAGGGGCCGCTTCCTGTGGCTAACACTTGATCTCTATATGCGATACATAGATATTCGAATATTCCATTAAAGTTCGCCTTTACCTGTCAAACATGGAGTTAGTAAACAGGCTAAGAACATTAATTTTCCTCTTTCCAATTTATCAGAAAACTCTCTTATATAGTATATCTTTCTTTTGGTCTCTTGGTCTTACCAGATTCCAGGACAAGAATTCATCTAGTCTGGTGGAGTAGCATGCTAAGTGCTGTTACTTGAGGTAACATTACTACATATATATATATATATTTATATTTATATATATATATATATATATATATATATATATATATATATATATATATATATATATATATATATGTGTGTGTGTGTGTGTGTTTGTTATGGAGGCTAAGTAGTGTTTAATTTGTTGATCGACGATGTGGTTTGGGAATCAAACACTCCTTAGCCACCATAACAAAAACACTACTACTACTACTACTACTACTACTACTGCTGCTACTGCTGCTACTGCTGCTACTACTAAAAATATAAATTTATATTTAATTCCCAAACCACATCGTCGATCAACAAATTAAACACTCCTTTGCCGCCATAACAAAAAATACTACTACAAGCTCCGTTTCAGGATTTACTATGAAAAATTCAAAACAACTAATTTATTTATAAGAAATAACCCGACGTTGGGTGACAGTTTACTAACAACTAGTAATGTTGTGTATGTATTCAAATGGCCAATGGGAGAATGTGTCTCCAAAAAACAATACATATATCGGTTATGACTAGAACCAGTATTTCCTGCCGCCTTATATGTCACCTCCCCTCCCCCATAAATCGGTTTACCAATATTTGGTAGAACATGATACCCCCCCCCCCCAAAAAAAAAGATTTCAGAAACATATTAGATAAAAACACTGTCAGCCTCGCGGTCTCAAATTGCAACCTGTGTCTCCCCATAATCGAAGCCTTACTCATTCGAGCAAACAAACCTACCATCAACCAATATCTATATTAGGGAGATAAGGTGTACTAAAATGGTTGTATTAATAAAAAAAAATTGTTGTAATCGACTTTCTTAATAAATTCGCCAATTTTACTTTGTGTAACTTCTAACGTGCCTGATGAAGACTCATGGGAGTCGAAAACGTTTGCAGTTTTGGCGAGTCTCTGTTCACACTTGAACAGTACATTAGATCGTTGGTCGCAACTTGAAAAGATGGATCAAAAAAGAAACAAGCAGGAATTGTCACTGTTGTTTAATCAAACAAAGAAATTCCGTCTA
>OY744545.1:47040695-47058195 GCA_963556195.1 Sepiola atlantica
TTTAGTTTTAGGTACAATGAGGAAAATTAGTTACGGTGTTTGTGGAGACGAGTTTTTGTGAATGTTTTACAGAGGGGAGCCATAGATTGAGGCTGAGTACCATGAAAGTAATATTTTCGTGATGGAATTTCTGGTTAATGAAAACGTATTTCAATCTCGACAAAAGTGTTGAGTGGTATTATCACATGATTTCAAATAAACTTGGAAAAACCCGCGTTTTAACAATAGCAACGTGAATGTAATTCGAACCCGCGGCAAAACCACAATGGCTTTCCCCGATTATGACAGATAGGAAGTAATCCAACATCGGATAATCGAACTTTAGAAGGCGGGGAAGGGTTGGGAGATCGAAACGGGTCATATGGTTGCATGATATAGGAAAGGTCTACCTGTAGGTTTTTAAATGGAACTGCTTGAAGGAATCTGATTTCATTGTCTCTTAGATATTTCCTTATTAATATTATTTCCTTTTCTGTTGGTTCTTATTTTTGTATTTATCTACCTTCCACAGCGGTAAGATTTGACACAAGGTCGGAGAAAGTGGGATTGAAAAGCAAGCGCTCTCGAGGTAGAGTACTCTGGCCTACAAAGCCCGTGCAGCCCCGTCGGCATTTCCCGGTATGGGCTCTCCAGGCAATTAGCAATAAACTAACCACTTCTCAAAGGGTGAGAAGGCAAAGCCTGGGAGGGTGCACCTCCTAGAACAGTCTCTTTAATAAAAGCGGGATGGACCCCAACAAAGTTTCGATTAAGTTTTTATTAAGCCTCCCTTTCTAGGTCGGTCATGATTAGAGAAGCCCAAATGGCCTTTTTTTACCAGAAAAGAGATGGCGTTGGTGTGATATTTATTCTTTTATACTGATACGTATAAGAATTATGTGCACAAAAAGTTTAATTGAATCGCTGGTCGGTTGATTTAAAAAAAATTTGAATTTGTTTTTTTAATTCAAAGTTTTGTTTTTATTTGAAGTTTTTTTTTTTTAAATTCGAAGTCTATTTTAAGTTGAGTTTTTTAAATTTGAAGTTAAATTTGTTTTGAAGTTCGTAATAACTTAAAACTGTTGGAGAATCGCTTCCGCTGTTTATCTAAGTTGTAACTACTAGTCGCATCTTTTTGCTAGTATATAGAACGAAACAAACATATACTAAACTATCCCCAAAGGAGGAGGTAATGCCCGGAAGGATGATTTCATAACAACAGAACCGATACTACACTACTTCCTAAAGGAGGAGTTCATTTTTGGATCAGGTGGTCTCGTGACGACAAGACTACCCTAAAAAGGAGATGGTAATGTCTGGGAAGATGATCACATGACAACAGAACCGATACTACCCTCCCCCGAAAAAGGAAGATAGTCACATGACAACAGAACATATACTACAGTACAAAAGGGGGGGGGTAATGCCCGAGACGATGATATAATGACGACAGAACAGAAACTACACTACCACCTCTCCCCCTAAAAAGAGGGAGGCAATGTCCGTAAGGATGTATCATGACCACAGAACAAATATTACACTACCCCCACCCCAAAAAGGAGGAGGTAATGTCTGAGAGGACTATTTGATGACAACAGAACAGATACTACACTACGATCTCCCTGAATTGAGCATGGGAAGATAGTACAATATCGATTTAAGATATAGAAGTAATAACATAGTTTCGTCTTTAGGGGGTGATTGTGGTTAAGTGGGTAGCGACACGAACTGGAAACCTGGGTGCGCCAAGTTTGAATCCAGTTCGTTCCACAGAAACACTTTCATCAAACCTACACCTGACCTTGTATTTAACCTTCTAGAGAGGAGGTAAATAAGATAACATTGTTTCGTCTTCAAGCAGACAGATACCAAATTAGTAATAAGTTATAAATTCAGCTTTTTAAATTTGAATTTTAACTTTGTTCAGGTTAGGGTACATGGTTGTCGAGACTGAAGAATTTGATATTTCCCGACGGAGACTCTGGCTGAGATCAAGACCATAATAGTTCGTTGGCAGGAATATAATGTTTAACTTCGGCGTGGAGGCTGGTTTCCGGTGGCGATCTGGTCAGCCGTTAGTTTGTCTTGGCTTATTCATAGAAGTTCACGTGGACGTTTCTTAAGTATTGTTCATTCTGTGCCTTATATGCTGATCGGCTACTGCGTAGGTGCTTAGGTTAAGCATGCGCACTGCTATTTAGTGTTAGTAGTTGGCCTGCTAACATCTCAAATCCTATCAGTTCTGACAAGGTATACAATTGTCAGGCCTTGATCTTAGAAAATTTACTTGTTTTGAGTTTTAATATTTATAAATTTAAATTGATCCTTTTTAATTTGAAGATGAGCTTTTTTGATTTGCAGTTATTTTTTTTTAATCTGAAGTATAGTTTTTTACTTTAAGTTTTTAAAAATTAAAGCTTTGTATTTTTAATATAAAGTTTTTGCTTTTTAAATTTGAAGTTTTGCTTTTTTAATTTGAAGTTATTTATTTTTAATTTGAAGTTTAATTTTTTTTTTAAATTTGAAGTTGAAATTTTTGAATTTGAAGTTGAGATTTTTTATTTGAAGTTCTATTTTTCTTTAATTTAAAAAAAAGTTTTTGTTTTTCTTTATTTAACATTGTTTTTAATGTAATTTTAATATTTGCTTTTTAATTTGAAGTTTTGTGTTTTATTTGAAGTTGCGTTTTTTCAATTGATACGTTGAATATTTTTGAGTAGAAGTTAAAAAATGTCCCATGTTAACTTTTTCTACATTGATTTTGTCTCCCAATTTTTTTTATAACAATACAATTCAATTCAATAAATGTTTGTCTCTTTTCATATTATCGATAAGATTCGTGCACGGGTCAAAAATACGTAAACGTGTTTGTTGGCGATCAGGAAGATCCGATTTTCTCGACGAATATCCTCTTCATCAGCTCCGAGAACTTGGCCGAAAGTCTGGCGCAAAATCTAAAGAGAGTTATGTTCTCCGAGGAACAAAAAGCAACAAGCGGTAAGCATTTATTTGCAACCACTCCCTCATGAATAAAGCGATTTATTATTTTTTAAATATACCAATTTGGAGAGTGGTACTCCAAATGGATATATATATGCACGATCCGAACGCCGTTACGTACATAGATAATAAACAATAACAAATATATATATATATATATATATATATATATATATATATATATATATATATGCACGATCCGAACGCCGTTTCGTAGATCACTCTAACTGTCCGGCGTTCGGATCGTGCATATATATATATATATATATATATATATATATATATATATATATATATATATATATATATATTTGTTATTGTTTATTATCTATGTACGTATACGTTTCGTCCTTTTTAATAATCGGGACTCACCAGCATAGAGATATGACTATTCACTACCGGTCATGCGATTCGAAACCCCGGATTACAAGTATTTTTCAACTCAAATCCGACGCCTTAACCACACGGCCAATTTTAAATAGCGGTGATAATTTTAACACTTTATCGGCGGCTATAACGTCTAGAGCGTTCTACTTCTCTTTTGAGGAAGGAACGATGCATTTAAAGCTAGTGACGTCATGCTGTGTTAATACTACACTTACAGTGCTCTACTTTTTCGAGGAGCGACGAATAATAATAATACATATTTTTTATTGTTTATTATCTATGTACGTATACGTTTCGTCATTTTTAATAATCGGCAAGCGGTACGGAGAAAGAAACTATCATAGTAGAAAATGTTTACTTTGAGGGGTTACAAGTTCGGTAAATTCATCGGAGCACATTCAGTGGAAGTACTTGTAAAACAAGCACAGTGATGCAACTGCGACGAGGCGACAAGGGCAGCCAATACGGCACCTTTTAGGTAAGAAATTCGTTTTTGCACCCTGTCCAAGGACAGGCTAGTGACTGGTGCACCAGGTGTGGCAACAGTACGGGTGAATCGTCGCTTTATAGGATACTAGCAGGTGTGAGAAGTTTTCTGGCCCGTTAAAGGGAGCTTACCTTTTTTTCTGGCCCGTTAAAGGGAGCTTACCTTTTTTTCTGGCCTGTTAAAGGGAGCTTACCCTTTTTATGGCCCGTTAAAGGGAGCTTACCTTTTTTCTGGCCCGTTAAAGGGAGCTTACCTTTTTTTCTGGCCCGTTAAATGGAGCTTACCTTTTTTTTTTCGGAAGTCTCGGCTGACAATGTCAGGCTGAGGAGTTTAAATCAATAAATACGAAAGTCGGTCCATTTCTCGCACTGATGATAAAGTCAAAAAGGTGTATTGCAAGTAAATCCAACTCTACGCGACAAACGCACCATCTTTATATATATATATATATATATATATATATATATATATATACAGCTTATTTATAGGCGATATCAGTCGCAACGTAAACTAATTTCCATATTGGTTTAGAAAAAATACATTTTATTAATCAACTATTATTTGTTATTGTTTTTTAATTTAATTATTGTTCCGATTTTAATATAACAAATATTTCGGTTTCGCAATATTGTTTTATTTCCTGGAAAAATACCATTTGTGTTCAAGTGGGCCTTTATTTAGAGAGACGAACTTAATCTTAAACATATATATATATATATATATATATATATATATAAATGATAATAATAATGATAATAATAATAATAATAATGATAATAATAATAATAATAATAATCCAGGTAAAAATTCCACAGGGTAGTAATCCAAAGAATTTCAACCGGATTTATAAAAAGTGCTCAATATCAAATAGAGTTTTTCTTTCCAAATATGATCTAAGGTTAAGATCGGATTCTAACTCTGCCTGATGAGATCTCAGTTTATAATAGCTGTTGATCGATAACATCGACATGCCAGTGTCGCAGATTTTGTACATGTCTGCGTAAATAAAAATAATCATATATATATATATATATATGGGAAGAGAAGGATGAAGGTAATCCGACGTGATGGGTAAATGAAAAAGGAAAACCAAATAATGGATGTTTTTATGTGTACATCAACGTTTCGTCTTTATTTATAAGACTTCATCAGGATGATAATATAGAGAAATGAATGTCATGCAAGTACAAATACATGTAGGGTAGACATATTGGGAGGAAAAATAAAATAAAATAATAGCCACTATATATATATATATATATATATATATATATATATATATATATATACGAGCAGTGTCAGTTCCCTTGGTTTCGTGCTATGCTTTTTTTATACTTCAAGCCATAATTACCAAATGCAAATTTCTTTCAAATTCCCAGTAGTCCATCATGTCATTTCCTTGTAAGTTTTCTGCATCGTAGCTTTATATTTGAATATGAAAATTGGCTTGATCAGTTTTGTTGAATCTGTTGGGCCAATGCTTTCTCTCCAAGTGTTTTTTTGTTACAATTTATTCGTAATTGTGTCCGGTACATATATAATTTATTACGCTAGTTTTCAAGATTCATAGTCATTCAGCCGTTTGTCCAGTATGCATTGACTCAGTCCTCGTTTTGGCTTCAATTTCACTGTGTTATTAACTTGTTGGGCAAATCTACAATTTAGCTGATCTTATCTTCTTATTTACTTGCATGTGTTTGCTTTGAGATGATCCAGAGAAGGTCATGCATTTAACTTATCAATGTTGCATACCTTAATTTTCTCCCTCATCTGTTGTAGAGGGTGGTGTGTCGTCTTGTGGATAAATTCTTTGTTCTTTCCTTCCTGCCGTGTACCACGCCGTCCGTGTCTGCAACAAAAGCCTCATGACGCACTCCGAAGACAAACTCTTCTTTTAAATTTAATTCATTTTATTACAAGCGTTGTTATTTCAACTGGGAGTCATTCACTACGTCGAGAGAGAGAGAGAGAGAGAGAGCAAATCCTACTTTATCGTAGTTAGTTAACAATGTTTTCTTAACCATTCATAGAGAGTGGGGGGGGGGGGAGGATTTCTCTTGCATTTTTACATCGTGAATCGCACGAACTGCTCGGTTCGCCTTCCGAATCAGACTGACGAAAACTCGCTTCTCACGATAACAAGTGACGTCACAGAGCCTCTCGCAGGTGCAGACTGACCCTTGATCTGGGGTCTCGTCACACGGTAACCTTGTCACGTATGTTAGCTCTGACTGTGAGAACAAGCCCTATTCTGCACTCGATTGCACCCGCGTTAATTCGCGCAAGTCAAACCAACGATTTCCAACAGATACGTCCATTCCCATAGGGCCATTATCGAACACCAATACATATTTCTAAATTGAAAATTAAAAGGCAAATTGATTTTTTTTCTTTCTTTACGGTCATATTAAAAAAAATACATAAATTTGCATCGAAAATGCGATATCAATTTTTATTTGTTTATCTCACAGATGTCTGTGTAAGGAATCTCAGTAGTCATCGCTCGTACACGTCTTTCTATCATTTTTCAATATTGAAATTTATTTCTGACAGTATATAGTATGCTATGTATTAAGCTGCTTTTTATTTGTTGATGATATTTTTTATGCGTATACACACGATTATTTAGGTCTAGAAATAAGCAAAGAATCACTTATTTCCAACCATACGGACTAAATAATCGTTTGTTTGGTAATATTATCCACACAAACAACGGCATATAAAACAGCTTAAAATATAAAATACTGTATATTGTGGGTGAAGAAGTCTCCAATATCACAAACATATAAAAACGCTTTTCACCTTTTGCAACTGGCTCGTTAGTCAAGATGTCCAAGACTACGCTCATAGTCTTCCGAGTTCGAATGATGTACGAGTCTCATTTGTCACGTCGTTGTATTAAAAAAAAAAATTTCCAACTCTATTTTTTGGCTAAGATCAAAGTGTAGTATCTGTTCCGATGGATACTGCACGCCTGTTCTGTGCAGTTCTAGGAGGTCCACCCTCCCAGGCTTCGCCTCCCCTCTTTGGGGAGGAGTAAGTTTATTGCTTACTGTCTGAGGCGCCCCTACCGGGGAATGCCGACGGGGCTGCCCAGGCAATTTTTAAATGGCCAGAGTGCTCACCTCTCGAGCGCTGGCTTTTAACCCCACTTGCTCGACCCGATCTTGGGTCACATCTTACTTGTGGGAGTAAGATAAAACTGGCCTTGTGCCTAACTCCGCGAGGAGTAAATAAACAACTCTATTTGTCCTGGCTGCCTGGAGTGTTCTCTTCAGGTTGTAGACTGTAGGTTTTAGGTTTAGTTGGTCGAGTGTTGTTGGATGCTAGCCTGGGTGGTGTGATATGGAGGACAGGCTGTTACCCATGTAGCGCACCCCCATCTACAGGTCGCTGATGGGTCCAAAAGTAACAGCAAGACTGTTACAGTTTGACACCAACGCAGTGGCAGGAGCTGCCAGAATAAAGTTGTAGCCAACGTCGAACCGCCCTAGGGGCTCCACTCTGTATTTTTCCCCGAGGTTTACTCCTGAAGCCTTTCCCAAAGGGTGAGTATGCCACTAGTACGCGGAGGTTTGAAATCGGGTTTTACCTTCCCTAGGTGGGCTGCTTTCCTAGGCTGACGAGCTTCACCACCACGAACATAACTGCGAAGATAACCTTAAACGTAACCCTAACCTTAAACCATTTCATGTTTTTTCTACTGAATAAAAAAGACCTTAGTGAAATTATTATTACCTTAGCGAAACTATTATTACCTTAGCGAAATTATTATTACCTTAGCGAAATTATTATTACCTTAGCGAAATTATTATTACCTTAGCGAAACTATTATTACCTTAGCGAAATTATTATTACCTGATCAGAATTATTATTACCTTAGCGAAATTATTATTACCTTAGCGAAATTATTATTACCTGATCAGAATTATTATTACCTTAGCGAAATTATTATTACCTTAGCGAAATTATTATTACCTTAGCGAAATTATTATTACCTTAGCGAAACTATTATTACCTTAGCGGAATTATTATTACCTTAGCGAAATTATTATTACCTTAGCGAAACTATTATTACCTTAGCGAAACTATTATTACCTTAGCGAAATTATTATTACCTTAGTGAAATTATTATTACCTTAGCGAAACTATTATTACCTTAGCGAAATTATTATTACCTGATCAGAATTATTATTACCTTAGCGAAATTATTATTACCTTAGCGAAATTATTATTACCTGATCAGAATTATTATTACCTTAGCGAAATTATTATTACCTTAGCGAAATTATTATTACCTTAGCGAAACTATTATTACCTTAGCGAAATTATTATTACCTGAGCAGAATTATTATTACCTTAGCGAAATTATTATTACCTTAGCGGAATAATTATTACCTTAGCGAAACTATTATTACCTTAGCGGAATTATTATTACCTTAGCGAAACTATTATTACCTTAGCGAAATTATTATTACCTTAGCGAAACTATTATTACCTTAGCGAAATTATTATTACCTTAGCGAAACTATTATTACCTTAGCGAAATTATTATTACCTTAGCAGAATTATTATTACCTTAGCGAAACTATTATTACCTTAGCGAAATTATTATTACCTTAGCGAAATTATTATTACCTTAGCGAAACTATTATTACCTTAGCAGAATTATTATTACCTTAGCGAAACTATTATTACCTTAGCGAAATTATTATTACCTTAGAGAAATTATTATTACCTTAACGAAACTATCATTTTTAGAGGTCTTGTTATGACATTTCATGTATGGGAACACAGGTGTTTCTTTGCTTTTCAATTTCAGATGGACTTTCTGTCGACCCTTTTTCGAAAACGCATTGCACCGACGACACTTTAAGAAAATGGTGGCAAAACATAAAATATAACCTCAAAATTGACGATGCGACCGAGGTAAGATGGCCTTTGACAAGAACGGATTAATTCTTAATCTATTTCTATTCTATCTGTGTATTTTGCGATTCGAATCTTATTTCAAAGTTTAGTGTGACAGACTGGCGAAAATGCTATTTTAAACTTGATTGTGACAGACTGATAAAAATGCTATTTCGAAGTTTAGTGTGACAGACTAATAAAAGTACCATTGCAATTGATTTATTAATATTTACTTGTATTTATTAATATTAACTTGCATTGATTATTATTGGTATTTATTAATATTTACTTTTTGTTATTAATATCAACTTGTATTATTATTAAGATTTACTTGTATTTATTACTTAATATTTACTTTTAGTTATTAATATTAACTTGTATTTATTATTATTAACTTGGATTTATTAATATTGACTTTTAGTTATTAATATCAACTTGTATTTAGTATTATTAACTTGGATTTATTAATATTGACTTTTAGTTATTAATATCAACTTGTATTTATTATTATTAACGTGGATTTATTAATATTGACTTTTAGTTATTAATATCAACTTGTATTTATTATTACTAACTTGGATTTATTAATATTGACTTTTAGTTATTAATATCAACTTGTATTTATTATTATTAACTTGGATTTATTAATATTGACTTTTAGTTATTAATATCAACTTGTATTTATTATTATTAACTTGGATTTATTAATATTGACTTTTAGTTATTAATATCAACTTGTATTTATTATTATTAACTTGGATTTATTAATATTGACTTTTAGTTATTAATATCAACTTGTATTTATTATTACTAACTTGGATTTATTAATATTGTCTTGCATGTCTTACTTACTTGGATTTATTAATATTTACTTGTAGTTATTAATATTAACTTGTATTTATTATTACTTACTTGAATTTATTAATATTAACTTGTATTTATTACTTACTTGGATTTATTAAGATTAACTTGGATTTATTACTTACTTGGATTTATTAATATTAACTTTTATTCATTACTTACTTGGATTTATTAATATTTACTTGTAGTTATTAATATTATCTTGTATTTATTATTACTTACTTGGATTTATTAATATAAACTTGGATTTATTATTACTTACTTAGATTTATTAATATTTACTTGTAGTTATAAATATTATCTTGGATTTATTATTACTTACTTGGATTTATTAATATTAACTTGTATTTATTATTACTTACTTGGATTTATTAATATTAACTTGTATTTATTACTAACCTGTATTTATTAATATTTACTTGTAGTTATTAATATTATATTGTATTTATTATTACTTACTTGGATTTATTAATATTAACTTTGATTTATTATTACTTACTTGGATTAATTAATATTTACTTGTAGTTATTACTATTAATTTGTATTTATTATTACTTACTTGGATTTATTAATATTAACTTGTATTTATTACTTACTTGGATTTATTTATATTAACTTGTATTTATTACTTACTTGGATTTATTAATATTAACTTGTATTTATTACTTACTTGGATTAATTATTATTATAATTATTATTATTATTATTATTATTATTACTATTACTATTACTATTCTTCTTCTTCTTCTTTTTCTTCTTCTTGGCCTTTATCTTGGCCTTTATTCTTGGCCTTTATCTTAGTCTTTATTCTTAGTCTTTATTCTTAGTCTTTATTCTTAGTCTTTATTCTTGGCCTTTATTCTTGGCCTTTATTCTTGGCCTTTATTCTTGGCCTTTATTCTTAGTCTTTATTCTTAGTCTTTATTCTTAGTCTTTATTCTTAGTCTTTATCTTTAGTCTTTATTCTTGGCCTTTATTCTTGGCTTTTATTCTTGGCCTTTATTCTTAGTCTTTATTCTTAGTCTTTATTCTTAGTCTTTATTCTTAGTCTTTATCTTTAGTCTTTATTCTTGGCCTTTATTCTTGGCCTTTATTCTTGGCCTTTATTCTTAGTCTTTATTCTTAGTCTTTATTCTTAGTCTTTATACTTGGCCTTTATTCTTGGCCTTTATTCTTAGTCTTTATTCTTAGTCTTTATTCTTGGCCTTTATTCTTGGCCTTTATTCTCCCATTCTTCTATTTTTCTACTTTTTCTTTACTGTTTTCTGGGTGTGAATCTATCCATCTAACACTTATTGTTGGCTAGATTTTTACCTTGAAGTAGTATTTTTTTTAGCTCCTTACATCAAGTGTCTTCATGCCTTGTTTGGAGCGATTTCCATAAAAAATAAATAAAAATAAAGATTCAGTTTGAAATTCTGTATAGATGCCCGAGTTCGACAAGATGCACCGGAAGAAGGTCGGAGATTACATCGACCGAAACGTTGTGAGAATAAAATCACAGATAGGAATAGTATTGCGAACACTCTAAATGATACCAATTTACCAGAGCGTAAAATTGTTGAAAATACATCATATGTTTTTTTTTCAGAAAACAAAAGACAAACCGGAAATCGGGGCAGCAAAGTCTCCAACGCGAGCGAACAAACCAGATGAGACGAAACCAAAAACAGCACTTTACAGAGGTAGCTATTATAAATGTAATTTATTTGCCCGTTGACCTTTGCCCTTTCTATTATCGTTTGCGTGTTTAGTGGTTAATGACGTCATTCAGCACCTTTTTGGATGTACCAAAGACTCACAATGACAATTAAAATGGTCATTAGTGGCGAATGAGAAAAATGTATTAAAATGAATGTCATGAAGGATGATTGAGAATGGGTTACAATCTAGCAAGCGCTAAATGCACCAAACACGTGTTGTGAGGGGTTAACAAACAAAACACACACACACACACACACACACACACACACACACACACACACACACACACACACACATATATATATATATATATATATATATATATATATATATATATATATATATAATCCAGGTAAAACATCCACAGGGTAGTAATCCAAAGAATTTCAACCGGGTTTATAAAAAGTGCTCAATATCAAATACAGCTTTTATATATGATTATTTTTATTTACACAGATATGTACAAAATCTGCGACACTGGCATGTCGATGTTATCGATCAACAGCTATTATACACTGAGATCTCATCAGGCAGAGTTAGAATCCGATCTTAACCTTAGATCATATTTCTTTCCAAATATGATCAAAGGTTAAGATCGGATTCTAACTCTGCCTGATGAGATCTCAGTTTATAATAGCTGTTGATCGATAACATCGACATGCCAGTGTTGCAGATTTTGTACCTGTCTGTGTAAATAAAAATAATCATAAATATATATATATATATATATATATATATATATATATATATATATATATATATAAATTCACAATTACTATCAAATAAGAGAGTTAAAAAGCAGACCTTGGGTTTACTTTCGACAGCCTCGTAACTCTCCTTTCTCTTGTTTTGTTCTTTAATCCTCACTTTCTATGAGCGATGTTTCTGACAAAGGAGGAAGAATTGCTGTCCTCTGGGACGGAATCTATTCATTTCACACTTATCGTTATCTAGTTTTTGACCTTGAAGTAGTATTGTTTAGTTCCTTACATCAAGTGGCTTCATGCCTTGTCTCGAGTGATTTCCATAAAAAAAATATATATGCTCCCTCCGGTTGCATATATTTGCTAGGCTAACTCGTCACTCCCTCTCTCTCTCGCTGTCTGCGAGAGAGTGTTCCTATTTACTTGTCTAGAATTATATAATTGTTAAAAAAAAAACTACATGCAATATATATTTAAAGCTAAATAAATTGTTCTGGACTATTAAAATCATTTAAGTTTAAGTTTACCTATTTATTTATTACGTTTTTTTTAATTATCGCTTATGTTTGAATTCATGTTTTGAAACATGACGTAAATCACAAATCTATGACGTTACACCAAAGCTATAATTATTTTGTTAAGGGAATGTTTGAATATCTATTTATACGAAAGCTCAGTTTCTAGAACGTCTTTCTGAAGATCGCAAGGTCTCGGTTTCGATTTCTGGCCATGGTATCCGCTTTTTTTTTGTCGGGAATTTATTATTTACTATTGATGCACTATTTTCCATTTCTAAAAGTTGTTAATATCTGTTATTTTTCGAAAGTATACAAATTCCGCAATATATTTATTTTATTTGTTTAAAAAAAAAAAAATTGCGACTGACGAACAGAGAGACGGATGGACAAAATCTCTATTTATATAAGATGTGAAAGTTATTTTGAGTGAGTAAGCAGTTCGTTAGAAAAGTTGGAAGTATGTGTGTTTTTCCAAAGTTCTATTTCATGTGTGTGAGTAGATGTTTACCGTTTTGGACTACGCTGTAATTGTAGAAAGAAAGCAGTAATACTTAATGACACACGTCGTGTCTCTTAGGACGCACCCACTACGTATGTTCGTCGCTGGTCACGGAGTAGATGCGCGTAGGTGTGTCGGTCAAGGTATTTACCCCCCCCCCCAGGAGGTTAGACTCAAGGTCAAAGTATTTTTTTATTTACCTCCTCTTCGGGAGGCTAGACACTGGGTCAGGTGTGGTTAGCCAGCGCACGAGGATTAGCGCGCTCTGACCTACAAAAAAATGCCTGAGCGGCCCTGTGGGCATTTACCGGTAGGATCGCCTCAGGCGATTAACAATAAACTAACACCTTCTCAACGGGTAAAAAGGCAAAGCCTGTGAGGGTGCACATGCTAGAACTGCACAGGACAATACCCCAGACCGGCGGGATCAAGGCCCGAAGGCCAAGACCGTACCGGTCTACAGAGTGAGTATCCACCGGAACAGATACTACACTCTGATCACAGCCAAAAGGCCAAGAAGGTTTTATTTACTCCTCCCCAGGAGTTAGGCACAAGGCCAGTTTTATCTTACTCCCACAAGTAAGATGTGACCCAAGATCGGGTCGAGAAAGTGGGGTTTGAAAAGCCAGCGCTCGAGAGGTGAGCACTCTGGCCATTTAAAAATTACCTAGGCAGCCCCGTCGGCATTCCCCGGTAGGGGCGCCTCAGACAGTAAGCAATAAACTTACTCCTCCCCAAAGAGGGGAGGCAAAGCCTGGGAGGGTGGACCTCCTAGAACTGCACAGGACAGGCGTGCAGTATCCATCAGAACAGATACTACACTTTGATCTTAGCCAAAAGGCCAAGAAGGTATGTCGGTCAAAAGAACTATGATTTTTGGTTATCGCGTGACTGTTCATAATGGAATAAGCGCGTTCGTTCGCATAGACTTGTCAAGTGTATCCGTTTCAACGTGCGGGAATCCCTCTCATTAGTGGAAAAAGTTCCCACCCTTACGTGAACGCCTGCTGCTCGGAGAAAGCAATTGATCTTAGTGAAGCCCATTCCAACTTAATAGAGAAGGGGGAAGACGTGAAAAGGAAAGAAGAGGAAAAACTAAGCCAAACGAACGGAGAAAGAAAGAGAGTAGCTTAAACAAGTTAGCATCTTTTTCACGTTCACCAGTATCGCATATCTATTATCCTCCAATAAGATAATGACGGAAGTTTAAATAGAAAATAAGACGCGATAAAACAATTAAGAATAACTTTACATTTAACGTTTTTATGTCAATTTTATTATAAAAATTATTTTTGTCAATATTCATTGCCAGTTCACGGAATAAATAAAATATTTCAATCGTATTTTTGAAAACTATTTCGAGTTCATTCATTATAGACTAAAATGGGATATACAGTGTGATTGATAAGTCACTTCACTTAGCTATTTAAAATGATTACCATATGACGCACAAACATACTATGAACTTTTGATAATTGTTATCTTACTCTCTAATTACTGCTATTTGTTATTTTAAATTTGTTCGTTTATGTATTTGTTTCTATATATATTTATTTCATAATCAATCAAATATGCTACAAAGAGTCGTAAATTCCTTGCAAAAAAGAATGGAGCTATGCATGCAGAACGAAGGTGGAAATTTTGAAAATTTGCTGTAATTTTAAACTCCCATAAATAAATTTGTTGAATAAACTTTCTGTTTTGTATTACTGTATTTTTTTAACTTTAGAATTTCAAAAATAAATAGCTAAGTGACTTATGAATCACCCTGTATATATATATATATATATATATATATATATATATATATATATATATATATATATAGAGAGAGAGAGAGAGAGAGAGAGAGAGAGAGAGAGAGTGAAGGTTGAGAACATGCGCTGCATGGAAAGAAAGTATATGAGAATGTGAGTCTTAACGATGGGCTTAGATCCGATAACCTTAGAAAAAGATTAAATCTAGACAGTATAGGCAGTTTTATGCAGAACAGGAGACTTCGATGGTATGGTCACGTTGAAAGAATGGATGAGAGTTCTTCGGTTAGTGTATATAAAAGAATTGAGATAGCAGGATCAATTCACAGGAGCCGGCCAAGGAAAACATTGGAGGAAGTGATAAAGCTGGACTTGAGAGAAAAAGGGAATAAATAAAAACCTGACCAAAAATAGGTTAATTTTGACTTCAATTTCTAAAAGCCGCTCAACACATGCCAGAATGGGAAACGAATGTTAAACCGAATATTACGGTGATATTGAAGGATCATTGAAAGTTCTATTCGGTTATACATTATATAATACATTTTTTTTAACATTTTAAAATTACTTTTTTTCAGGTTTACGAAAGAATTCCAGTAGATTGGTAAATATATTTTATTTAAATTTATTTTTATTCGCCATCTCTTCCGGAAGAGGACGGTGCTGAATATAAAAATGTCCCCTTCCTGAATTATGACCGGACACCATGTGAAACTCCTACGTTTACACCACCCTTCTCAAAAACATAATACAGAAGTAAAATCCGTCTATTGGACACATTTTTTAAAAGCCAAATATGTAGAATATATTCTATTTATTTATTTAGCTTCATAAATCGGTGGATACAAATGTTAGTTTAATTATTATATTTTATCTCTCTATGTATTTAAATAGAATTGTTAGTTTTATTATTTTTATCTCTCTAGGTATTTAAATAGAATTGTTAGTTTTATAATTTTTATCTCTCTATGTATTTAAATAGAATTATTAGTTTAATTATAATTATTTTTATCTCTCTATGTATTTAAATAGAATTGTTACTTTAATTATTATGTTTATCTCTCTATGTATTAAAATAGAATTGTTTGTTTAATTATAATTATTTTTATCTCTCTAGGTATTTAAATAGAATTGTTACTTTAATTATTATTGTTATCTCTCTATCTATTTAAATAGAATTCTTTGTTTAATTATAATTATTTTTATCTCTCTATGTATTTAAATAGAATTGTTACTTTAATTATTATTTTTATCTCTCTATGTATTAAAATAGAATTGTTAGTTTAATTATAATTATTTTTATCTCTCTATGTATTTAAATAGAATTGTTACTTTAATTATTATTGTTATCTCTCTATGTATTAAAATAGAATTGTTTGTTTAATTATAATTATTTTTATCTCTCTATGTATTTAAATAGAATTGTTACTTTAATTATTATGTTTATCTCTCTATGTATTAAAATAGAATTGTTTGTTTAATTATAATTATTTTTATCTCTCTATGTATTTAAATAGAATTGTTACTTTGATTATTATGTTTATCTCTCTATGTATTAAAATAGAATTGTTTGTTTAATTATAATTATTTTTATCTCTCTATGTATTTAAATAGAATTGTTACTTTAATTATTATTGTTATCTCTCTATCTATTTAAATAGAATTCTTTGTTTAATTATAATTATTTTTTATCTCTCTATGTATTTAAATAGAATTGTTACTTTAATTATTATTTTTATCTCTCTATGTATTAAAATAGAATTGTTAGTTTAATTATAATTATTTTTATCTCTCTAGGTATTTAAATAGAATTGTAACTTTAATTATTATTGTTATCTCTCTATGTATTTAAATAGAATTCTTTGTTTAATTATAATTATTTTTATCTCTCTATGTATTTAAATAGAATTGTTACTTTAATTATTATTTTTATCTCTCTATGTATTAAAATAGAATTGTTTGTTTAATTATAATTATTTTTATCTCTCTATGTATTTTAATAGAATTGTTACTTTAATTATTATTGTTATCTCTCTATCTATTTAAATAGAATTCTTTGTTTAATTATAATTATTTTTATCTCTCAATGTATTTAAATAGAATTGTTACTTTAATTATTATTTTTATCTCTCTATGTATTAAAATAGAATTGTTAGTTTAATTACAATTATTTTTATCTCTCTAGGTATTTAAATAGAATTGTTACTTTAATTATTATTGTTATCTCTCTATATATTAAAATAGAATTGTTTGTTTAATTATAATTATTTTTATCTCTCTATGTATTTAAATAGAATTGTTACTTTAATTATTATTTTTATCTCTCTATGTATTAAAATAGAATTGTTAGTTTAATTATAATTATTTTTATCTCTCTATGTATTTAAATAGAATTGTTACTTTAATTATTATTGTTATCTCTCTATCTATTTAAATAGAATTCTTTGTTTAATTATAATTATTTTTATCTCTCTATGTATTTAAATAGAATTGTTACTTTAATTATTATTGTTATCTCTCTATGTATTAAAATAGAATTGTTAGTTTAATTATAATTATTTTTATCTCTCTATGTATTTAAATAGAATTGTTACTTTAATTATTATTGTTATCTCTCTATGTATTAAAATAGAATTGTTTGTTTAATTATAATTATTTTTATCTCTCTAGGTATTTAAATAGAATTGTTACTT
>OY744545.1:47065695-47075695 GCA_963556195.1 Sepiola atlantica
GCAACAACCTGTTTACTCAGTAAAAGCTGGTCAATTCTTACTGTACAAAAGCATGTAAGAGTACTATTTACACCATCATGTGTAGAAAAATCCCTTTTTATTAAACCATAAGAAATAAAACAGAACTCTCGATAATTCCTATCTATTATCTCCTATATAATAAAGTAAATTCGGTTTCCTCTGCAACTACAGTCACAATAGAAAAATAATCGAACACAATCTCTTTACACTCACCACTTACAGTACTTACTAAAGCGTGTTTCACGAAAATATGCGTACATTTTGTCGCCGTTTATAAATTATTACATTTATTCCGACTAAACTGCTTCTGTCAAATACGTACGCCCACAAAGAAGGTAGCCAACAATTTTATTCTCCTATAATTAAGTCCTCCCACGTCACGGTTCATTTCTTTAAAAGTATAATTACTATTAAACCACCGTTTATTATTTCATTTTTTACTCATACTATTTCCTACATACTACACTAGATTATAAAAATAAATAACAAACGCTCCCTCAATTTCACTTACATTCTAACTGGCGTCCTGAATGTATTCAAGGAATAAGGGAATATGGGAATGATTGTATTTCAGCAGTGCCGTCTGGCTATTCCTAATACATCTAATCACTTTTCAAAATGCTGAAATACATTAACAAACAACTTAAATCGTATTTACAATGGTGTCTTGACTTGACATTTCAGCTCTTCGTAAGTAACTTTAAAAAAATCAGGTATTAAGATTGGTTTTATTTTTATAAAACAAAACAGAAAACCGATAACTAAATTTCATCGACTGTTTCTTTTTTACCAGAACAAAATAGAGAATCGCTCACTAAGTTGAAAAGGTAGTTTCTGTTTATACTAAAACAATAAAGAAAGTCGATTATTATTTTTTAAGTACTGTTTTTTAAAACTAAAACGAAAGAATCGACTGTTTTCGTTTTACTAAAACAAAACAGAAAATCACCTTCTAACTGTAGACGACTTCTTTACTAAAACCAATCATAAAATCGTACACTATCTTTTGACGACTGCTTTTATTTTAATAAAACCTAAAACAAAATCGTTTACTAACTTTCAACGACCGTTATTTTTTTTTTATTAAAACAAAACTTCAAATCGATTAATAACTTTTGAGGGCTGATTTTTATTTTACAAAAACAAAAATGTCAATCGCTTACAAAGTCTTCGACTGTTTTTTTTTGTTACTAAAACCTAACAGATAATCACTTACTAACTTTTAAGGACTTTTAAAACTAAAAAGAAACAGAAAAAACCATAACAGATAATCACTTACTAACTTCTAAGGACTTTTAAAACTAAAAACAAACAGAAAAAAACATAACAGATAATCACTTACTAACTTTTAAAGACTTTTAAAAATAAAAACAAACAGAAAAAAACGTTCAAAAACTTTTAACGAATGTTCTTTTTCTTTTACTAAGACAAAAAAACAAAACTGATTACAAACACAAAATCGTCTGCTTTCTTTATTTTTGAAGCAAAACATACCATCGCTTACGAAGGCTTCGACCGTTTCCTTTGTACAAAAACCAGGACAAAAAAGACATTCGCTTATGAAGTCTTCGACTGTTTTTTTTTACTGAAGCAATACAGAAAATCACTAATTTTAACGGCATTTTTAAAAACTAAAATCAAAAACCAAACTGATCACTAACACAAAATCGATTAATACCTTTTAAAGATTGTTTTTTTGAATAAAACGAAAAAGACAATCGCTTACGAAATCTCCGACTGTTTGCTTTTTTACCAAAACAAAACAGATAATAAATTAATAACTTTTAATGATTTTTTTACTAAAAAAAAACAGAAAATCATTTACTAACTTTTAACGAATGCTTTTTTTATCAAACCCAAAACAAAACAAAACTGATTACTATCTTTCGACGACTGTTTTTTTTTACTAAAACAAAACAGATAATAAATTAATCACTTTTAATGACTTTTTTACCAAAAAAAACCCCAGAAAATCGTTTACTAACTTTTAACGAATGTTTTTTTTTATCAAACCCAAAACAAAACTGATTACTATCTTTCGACGACTGTTTTTTTTTTTACTAAAAAAAAAGACAACATCGCTTACTAACATTTAAGGACTACTTTTAAAAGAAATAAAACAAAACAGACAATCGCCTCTTAAGTTTTCCACATTTTCTTTTACTAAAATAAAACAAAAAATAAACACTTATAAATTTGAACGACTGCATTTTTCACTAATAATTTTGGGTATCTTTTACAATACCCCTCAAACGAAAACGCTGAAAAAACAAATATACAACAAATAAAAGTTACCGTAGCCGATAAAACTGGATTTCCAACATACCTGTGACATTTATTAATGATTATAATCTGTTAAAAGTGCTGTTTTTTATAAATTGATGTTTTTTTTATCGCAGGAGACTGGAAGAATGAAATGGCGGCGGCTTCTCCACATTTTCGCAGCCTCGTTTTCGTTGATTTTTTTTACTGGGACTCATATTCAAAGCGCATTTTTTCATTTTTCAGCCAAGCAAAAGAACAAAACAAAACTACATTTTAAGCAAAAGGAATAAAATCATTTTCTGTTTATTTACATGTCATTGTGCTTTTATTTACATATTATTTTCATTCGTCATACCGTAATGTTTTTTCCCTGTTGTTTCTTTCATAAAAATTCATGTAAATATGTTTAAATTTTTTCGTTGTTTCTTTAAAAAATTCCTTACCCTAACCCTAAACCCTAAACCTAACTCCAGCCCTAACCTAACCCTAACTCCAGCCCTAACCATAAACCTAACCCCAGCCCTAACCCTAACCCTAACCCCAGCCCTAACCCTAACTCCAGCCCTAACCCTAACCAAAATGATCGTTAAAATGTTCATTTCATAAAATGCAAAAAAACAAAACAAACGAAAAACGCTGCTTTGATTATGAGTCCCGGTAAACAAAGACAACGAGAACCCGAAGCGAAGCTGGCAAAACAAGACCGTCGACGCCATGTTTTGTCAGTAAAAATCCGTGCCCAGAAATTTTGTTTTTTCATGTCTAATAAAAAACCATTTATCCTACGTAAAAATACAAACAAATGGAATAGCTAACTAGGAAAATCTCCAGTCTCGACGTACGTCGCATTTATTTGTTGCATATTCATTTTTTTGACCACGTTCTACAACTTTTTTGGAACCCGACTCGCGAGTTTGAGGGCTATTGTAAAAGATACCCATAATTTTTAATATCACACCCTTCGAACTTGGGTGGGACCTAACTTGAAGCGCGGAAACTATTTAATATTTACTATTCAACCGTACAATAATAACAATACTGTAGAAACTATTGGGGGGGGGGATAGTTTTTTCACTTATCGAATTTAACCGTTTTTCTTCTGCTTTAACAATAATTTAAAACATGTAAATAAATATGGGATTCTTTAGGTGGTGGCGCATAATAAGTCACCATTGTGTATCTTCAATAAAAAAAAAACAATGTTTTTCAAAACAAAAGGTGAGAAGCAGTTCCAACATGCAACGTGACAACAATAGGCACTTGGAGAGTTTTATATTTATAGCTACTACTACTACTACTACTACTACTACAACAACAAGACATAAACATGTAAAAATGCAGAACATCCCCACTATATTAATAACTAGGCAAAATATAGAATAGCCTACATATGTCAGAAATTATGCCCAGAAAACTCGGCAAAGGAAAATTCGGCAACGGAAAACTCGGCAATTTTGGCCAAGTAGGAAAATTCGGCAATTATCGAATAAATATCGATTGAAAATAGATTTTAGAACCATTTTTACAGGAGATATACTTGTAAATACGGAGCTACCCCCTTCCCCAGTGAAAAACATTATTTATATTATTTTTTTGGTACTTGTGCAGTTTACGAACCGGGCTATTTTTTAGATAAGATTTTCAAGTTAAATTAAATTTTTACGATATCTTTTGTTTATTAAATTGTTAGGTGAAAGTACAGAATAGTTTACAAATCCCCCTCACTCCATGTTAAGAATGGCTTTCTAAATAATGTTATTTCAACCCGGTTCGTAATTACGTTACGAAATTAAAGGTTTGGACCGGGTTATTTTTTACATAAAATTTTCAAGTTAGGGTTAGGGTTATTTATTCGATAATTGCCGAATTTTCCTACTTGGACAAAATTGCCGAGTTTTCCGTTGCCGAATTTTCCATTGACGAATTTTCCGTTGCCGAGTTTTCCGTTGCCGAGTTTTCCTAAATTCGTCAGAAATACAAGTTTTCCTAAGTAAAATGTACATTTACCTATCATTCCATTTCCTATCATTCCATTTCCTCTGAATATAGCACACACATGTCATAAACACAAGATCATTAATGTAAATCTATTCAAACTACTGACTATTATTGCCAAACACGGAACCGAATCACTGCCCGCATAAATACAAATATGAGGTTTCTGATTAGACCCCACCTTCAGAAGTAATTGATATTTGGTAAATATGCCAGTAATGTCTTAATCTCAATCCTTGTTGATGTTTTACAAGCCAAAGTTCTTTTCTTCACAAGTAGGAGATGAGACAACTTTATCATAAAAAAATCAGCAAGTCAACCAGTAGCACTTTCCAAAGCTGTTAACTCTTTAAAGAAGAAGAGAATAGGAGGAACTTTGAGTTGTGAGAAAATGAAATAAATCGGTGAGTTGATCACCCTACAAATGGAGGATCAACCTTTTGTTTTAGTATGCAGTAAAAAAAAAACTTACAATTTTTAGATTGAGAAGGAGCAGGCGTCATAGATATACTATAGGGAGATCTGATTCAGCCTGTGCTACAAATCCAATGAAGTAAAGTAAATGTTCTCTTGTTCAAGTTACCACCATAGATCAGTACACACGTGGAGTCACATGAACGAGATAGGTATCTACAGGAATACTAGTTTCGGCTTCTTAACAACCATGTTATTACTATTATTATGGTTGTTAAGCAGCCGAAACTAGTATCCCTGTAGATACCTATCTCGTACTAGCTTACCCGTGTCCTGGCGTTGCCCAGGAAAGTTTATTAACTCAATAAATTCCATGCCCAACGTTGAACGATCCGGTGGGAACACAGACTCCGCAATGTTAAAATCAGATCCCCAAAATGAAAGAAAATTTCGGGGATCTGCTTTTAAAATTGCGGAGTCTATGTTCCCGTCGGATCGTTCAACGTTGGACATGGAATTTATTGAGTTAATATACTTTCCCGGGCAATGCCGGGACACAGGTAAGCTAGTACTTAATAATCGTCATCATGTTTGTATCGGAACCCAAAGTTTTGTGAATTTCTATTTGATCGCAATAAAACTTCGCTGGTAAATTTTTTTAGTTAAATTCGTTTATCATTTTCTATCCTATTTTTTAGCTCTATTTTCACATTATGTTTCGACTCATCATTTGATAGAATAATATGATTCATCGTCGATTCACTAAGATGCCGTGTTACACGTGAATACCAGTGGTTGCAATTGTTAGGGGTACACGAGAATTGCAATGACATTATAAGTAGGTTTATAGATGATAATCAGTTTGTGTGCGAGAAGTGTAAGACAATGGAGACGAATTTGAACTCAGCTGTAGAAAAAATATATTTGGATTGCGAGGCTATCGAGGGGTTTCAGCAGTTATGTAACCTTGGTTATACCTTTTGAGCACATGGTGGAGCAGGTGTTAGTGTGATTGCAGGAGTTAGGAACTTCTGTCATTACTAACCAACAGAGCGTAACCAATGTCGACCAATGGAAGAGTCAATCAAGCATGCGTACGCAGTGTGATGGTGCATAGAAGTGGAACTACTAATGATAAAAAGAAACGAAATGGCTAAAATTACTGGTGAAAACATAACATTTGTTGGCGAAATAATTGTAAACGTCACGTTCAAAGGGAAAACCTTGAAATGAAAAACGTAAGTAATGACCAGTACAAACAATCGTTTTGGGACGGATTGGATAGAACAATTTCAGTTATGGAATTTGCTGAATACTAGAATGTTTCTATGAAGTTTCTTCGGTGGACTTAGGAAATGTAAGGTGTCTGACAAGTTTAAATTGACATCAATTATTCAACCAGTTTAAAAAAAAAGAAATGTTCTATTTGAATCATTAAATCAGATTGACGAGGAACTAAATAAACTAGAGGAAATGGGCGTATAGTCAAAAGCAGAGTACAGCGAGTGGACTTCACGTACGGTATACGTTAAAAAGAAAAGTAAAAAGATCCGTGTTTGTGCTGATTTCTCCACAGGATCGAATAATACATAAAAGGATTACCACAACACTTTGCCAAGTCTAGAGGAAATTTTCGCTAGGCTCAGCGGAGGAAATTTTGTTTCAAAGATGGATTTGAGTCATCCTTATCTCCAAATACATGTGGACGAGGAGTGCCCGAAGCTGCTATGTATAAGTAGGGGTTTGTATAATTTCGAATGATTACCGTTTGGAGTTAAGATCACACCAGCTAATGGAACACAATTCATGTTTAGTGAATTCAGAGAATTTTGTCAAAAATTTTGTATGCAGCATATCACGATCGCCCCGTATCATGCAAGAAGTAATGGATAGGCGGAACGTTTCGTGGATACCTTTAAGATAGCTCTATGGCAGCAGGCGAGAGGTACTACTGCCGAAAAGGCCATACCATAATTCTTGCAGTTCTATAAAATAACCTCTAATGAACATGCTCAATCTTCCATGACGCCAGCAGAGGTAATGTTTGCAAGGAAGATAAACACAGTGTTTGATAGATTGTTACCAACCCATTCATAATCTGAGTGCTCAAATAAAGTGTGATGCCCCCTTATATGGGAGCGTATATATTTATAAAATATAATTATCTATGGACAGGTGTTTCGCCGTCTACGGCTCATCAGCGTGACTAGAACTAGTGAGATTCAAATCTGAGACCCCAATTACTTAAGCTCAGCGTCTTACCATTTGGCCGCATATATATATATATATATATATATATATATATATATATATATATATATATATATATATATATATGAGAGCGGTTGTTGGGGATTGCACAACCCTTGCAATAACAAATTCACGCGCGGGCAGCCCCAGGTGGGGCACTCATACGTCAAAATCGACGGGAGAGTCCATCATATATATATATATATATATATATATATATATATATATATATATATATATATATATATATATATATATATATATATATATATATATCCACGTATGCTTCAGTTGTGAAGTATTAATTATTGGATGAAATAAATAACAACAAAAATAATTACAGATAACTGTAATTCACTGTTTGCTTATTAGATCTGTTCGGTATTTTCTAGACTTTTAAAGAAACATAGTTAATATATTGTAAAATATTGTTAGTACATAAATTTCCAATTGGGTAAACTCATAAAAGCTATGTATAAACATAGCTGAATTTTACCTTCTTTTAGACATGTTTCCCACCTTAAAAGTCTAATCTATTTGTTAGAATTTGAATAAGAAACGGAGAGCTCAATCGTAAACTACATCTTGTTTGTGCTCTGACGTCATTTATCATGAATTTGTTTCACTGCAAGTCTCGCGTTTTACATCACCAGATCGGCTCCAGCGACCCAAGCATTTCACAAAAGTAAAAAATGCGTCCCTCTCAAATACGACATCGTGCTACGCACCACATAAACATTGCCAACTAAATGGCCCGATAAAAGAACAGACTATATTCGACATCAGCCAATTAAATTCGTTTGGGCTGAGATCAAAGTATAGCACCTGTTCCGATGGATGCTACACCCGTTAGACCAGTACCTCTTGGTCTTCGGGCCTTGATTCCGCCAGTCATAGAGTTTGTCTTGTTCAGTTCTAGGAGGTGCACCCTCCTAGGCTTTGCCTTATCACCCTTTGAGAAGAGGTTAGTTTATTGCTAATCGCCTGAGGCGCCCCTACTGGAAAATGCCAACGAGGCTGCCCAGGCATTTTTTGTAGGCCAGAATACTCTGCCTCTAGGGCGCTGGCTTTTGAATCTTACTTTCCGACCTTGTGTCACACCTTACCACTGTGTGTGTGGGGGGGGAAGATAAAAAAATTCGTTCCAGCAATCTATTTTCCTGTATTTAAGGCATTCGCCAGGATAGATCTGGTTATTCCCGAAATAGAACTAATGAATGCGAGTTTCCTTTTTATCAGATTTAATAAGGTTAAAAATGGAACGTTTTTCACATAAAGTTAGATTAAAGAATAAAAAGTAATTCTCCATTAGAAGTTAAGTGAGATGTTTAAGCTACGTGTATAGTAAGTTTCGTCATGGGAGAAAATACGTGGCTCTGACAGACATGCTGTAGCAAGATCATATGTTGGCTGTGTAAAAAAAAGGCTACAAGCGGAAAATTCCACACAAGGTAAGCTCAAGTTAGAAAAGGGAATGCTCCATTAGAAGTTTATTTAGAGGTTTGAGCTACGTGTTCAGGAAGTTTCGTCATGGGAGGAAGTACATAGCACAGAAGCAAGATCAGTTCTGCCTTTTCTCTGAGTTCGCCATCAAAGTGATCAGATGTTTTCGAGGCCGCTAACACTTCTACAGGGTTTGTAAGGAAATGTTGCAGTTCGTTTACATGCATTACCTGTAAATTGGTAAATCGAATGGACACGTCTAACTTGTAATTTCAAATTGAAGTGCAATAGACCGTCGAAAATTTCATTTCAAACTTAAGTCTGACAGACTCCCCAAAATGTTGACAGAAAGGAAATGTTACAAACTTAAGTGTGAGAGACCGGTAAAAATGCTATTAAAAAAACTTAAGCGAGACAGACCGAAAGACATGATATTTTATGGACATAACACTTTATAGAACTGTATGGACGGATCTAGAATTACCTTTAAAACATAAGTATCGCATACCGACGACAATTTTATTTCAAACTTGAGCGTTTAAGGAAACGAATCCATGAAATACACCAATTCTATGACTGCGAAGTTTCTTTTCATTTGTTAACTCTAATAGAGTTAAAAAGTAAAGGAAATTCAGCGACGTCTGACATCGCTGAATTTCCTTCATTTGTTAACCTTAATAGAGTTAAAAAGTAAAGGAAATTCAGCGACGTCTGACGTCGCTGAATTTCCTTCATTTGTTAACTCTAATAGAGTTAAAAAAGTAAAGGGAATTCAGCGACGTCTGGCGTTTCGTACGTAACTTCCTGCAGAATGAAATACATCTGCGTTGTTTAAATCTTTAAAAAAAATTACGTGCGAGTAGAAACTAATGTCATGTAAGAAAGTTTTAACTAATGTTGGAACGATTAATCCGGGAATCGGAAAAATCGGAACGTTTGGGGGTATCGGAATCGGGGGGAAAAAATTGTGACTAATTTCCGATTCCAAAACGATTCTTTTAATTTTTTAAATTTTAATTATTAAAATTTTAATCTTTCATTGCTGGTATTAATGGTGAAATGATAAATATTTATCGTTTTAAAACTACCAGTAATACTAAAAATACTAAAAATACTAAAAATTATAGACCATAATAATATCAAAATACGATGTCACTTTATTTTACTTGTGTAAAAAAATGAAATTTTCAATAAATGTTTTTTTAATTTTTTTTATTTCAAACCAATTTCTTTAAATTTAAGCATTATAGTCTTAACTCTCATCCTTTTGAAAATAGTTAATTAAATTTAGTTAAGGAAGTCTATAGTTTCACAGATGATTACTTTCTATGCGGTGGCTGTGTTCTTTCGGGCACTTTCGTTATTGGAATCGGAATCGGAATCGGAATCGGGAATTGTATCGGAATCGGGAATTTAGAACAGAATCGATAATTGTATCGGAACCAGGACAAATATTGAAATCGTTCCATTACTAGTTTTAACTGGATACTGTGCGTATTCTGATGTTTGGTTTTTTCACTTTATGGTACCCAAGTTAAATATGTTTTAGTCGTCCAATCTGCACGTCTTCAAGCGACACTGCCTCGGACAAAAAAACACCTGCCGTTGATAA
>OY744545.1:47080695-47095695 GCA_963556195.1 Sepiola atlantica
AGATTGCTAATTTCAATTTGCTAATTTGCTATCTATTTTCTATTCTATTTATTCTATTTCTATTCTATTTTTATTCTATTCTATTCTACTATTCTATCTACTATTCTATTCTACTTCTATTCTATTCTACTATTCTATCTACTATTCTATTCTACTTCTATTCTACTATTCTATCTACTATTCTATTCTACTTCTATTCTATCTACTATTCTATCTACTATTCTATTCTACTTCTATTCTATTCTACTATTCTATTTTTATTCTATTCTATTCTACTATCTAATCTACTATTCTATTCTACTTCTATTCTATTCTACTATTCTATCTACTATTCTATTCTACTTCTATTCTATTCTACTATTCTATCTACTATTCTATTCTACTTCTATTCTATCTACTATTCTATCTACTATTCTATTCTACTTCTATTCTATTCTACTATTCTATTTTTATTCTATTCTATTCTACTATCTAATCTACTATTCTATTCTACTTCTATTCTATTCTACTATTCTATCTACTATTCTATTCTACTTCTATTCTATTCTACTATTCTATCTACTATTCTATTCTACTTCTATTCTATTCTACTATTCTATTCTACTTCTATTCTATTCTACTATTCTATCTACTATTCTACTATTCTATACTCAATTCTACTTCTACTCTATTCTATTTCTATCTCTATTCTATTTCTATCTCTATTCTAGTACTATTCTATCTATTTTCAATTTGCTAATATCAATTTGCTACTAAACACAACCGTTTGAATATTACGTTTCCAAATTTTGGAGATGAAGATTGCTAATTTGTGTCATTAGGATTATTCGGACTTAGTTCAGAGGAAGATTAAATCTGGACAGAATCGATGAGAATTCTTGGATTAGCAGATGTAGAACAGTTGAGGTAGCAGGTCCAGTTCACAGAGGAAGGCAAATGAAAACATTGGAGGAAATGATAAAAATGGACTTGAGAGTAAAAGGTATAAATAAAGACGTGGCCAGAGATAGGTTAGTCAATTTATGAAAGCCGTTCAACACATGCCAGCATGTAGAACAGACATTAAATAGATGATGACGATGATGATGATCATCATCATCCTCATCATCATCTTGAATGTCATTTTCACAACATTTTTTCTTACTACTGAAGTCACTGCTTATCAAGATCAACAGCAACTTCCGTATAAGAGTTAATGAGACAGGAACGAATGCTCGCCGAACGATGAGACCCACTAGAGGGGTACTAAAAATGATCAATGACATGAACTGTTTTGATTGATTTTTGGGTGGTCCATGACAAGAATTTGATTACATCGGATTTGAAAACGAAGAAGATGTAACCAGAAAGGAAGCAATCATGCGGCAATGTGTTCCACTTGCAGAGAAACTCTGTCTATGGAAGTTCTGCTTGGCGCTAGGCGCATGCAGGGAGGAAGTAAAGTCTATTTGAGGGTTGAGGACATGCGTCGCATGGAGAGAAATGATATTAGAATGATGCTATGAATGTGTAATATGAGTCTTAAAGACTGATGACCTCAAAGTAAGATTAAATCTGGAGAGAGAACTGCCATTACTAACCAGCAGAGCGTTACCACTGTCGACCAAGGGAAAAGTCTATCAGGCATGTACATGCAGTGTGATGATGTATAGAAGTAAAACCTTTCACGCAAAGGTATAGGACATGCGTTGCATGGAAAGAAATGATATGAAAATGAGGCGATGGATGTGTAATGTGTTTTAAACACAGTCTTAGATCTGATGACCTCAGAGGAGGATTAAAGCTGGACAGAGAACTTTTGTCATTACAAACTAGCAGAGCTCATTCCATGAAAGTTCTGCCTGGCGCTAGGCACATGTAGGGGGAAAGAAAAGTTTTTTTTTTTGTGGTAGAATGGCTAGTTCTTGCTGTGAATGTTTTACAAGGATGGACCTAAGACTGGAGCTCAGTCGAGTAACTTCTGTGGAAATAAATATGGAGTAGATTAGAGAGGGTTGTAGGGAAGAGATAATTCCCCACTAGATTTCGAAGTTGATTTTCCATTCTGTCAAGGTAAGAAAGAGTACTCAGTGCGGCCCCTCTTTCCCAAGATGTGTCAGCAGTATTCCATCTTTCGATGTATCTGACTCTTATGTAGGTATACAATTACGTCTGTAGCCATGTACTTTCTGGGGGGGGGGGTGTAGAATAATGCAACCTTTTTTCCAGCGTTTAGACCGATGTAACCTCTTATCTTCTTCATGTATGTAGAATTTGGTATATACGGACTACTGTTATCATTACAACGTTTCGGTCGATGTAACCTCCGACCTTCTTCAGGTGTACCTTGTCGAACTCGGGAATCTTTCTGTCGAACTCGGGAATCTCGACGGAATTTCGAACGGAACCCTTTATTAAATCCACGGGTGTAGCATGCTCTCGTTCCATCTTACTGGGAAGAAGTCTTCAGTAATTCGCAATTCTTTGTATCGCCCGCACTGAGGATTGAACCTTCTACCTGTAGAAGACTGTCATTTAGAACTGATTGTCACTTAGCACTTTTATCCGTTGCATCAAGTTAGAAAAAGAATTCACCTGAAGACAGTCGGAGGTTACATCGACCGAAACGTTGTGAGAATAAAACCCAAGATGAGAATAGTAGTCCGAATGATCGAAATAATAAGAACCTTAGTGTATACTTGAATTTTAGAAAAATAAAAAAAAAGAAAGAAATTTGACAAAAAAAAAAAAAAAAAAAAAAGTTCCCGGACAGACAGAAGCTATAATCATCAGCTTTCATTCACATGAAAAGTAGAACACGCATACCCCCCCCCCCCAAAAAAACAGTGCGACAATTTATGGCATTTTGTAAACAAAAACCGCCAATACAATACGAGAATGTCGTAAAAGTCCAAGTCGACAAACAAGTACAATTACTAAACTAATAACTAAACCTAATACTAACTATCTAGTGTGGAGACGGAAGTGATTTTATAAAAATACCAATGTAGAAAACACATGCTATAAAAATAAAAAAACCAACAATTTATTCGTTATTTTTTGTAACAAAAGAAATAGGTTAGGGTTAAAGTTAGAAGATGTGAAATAGGTTAGGGTTAAAGTTAGAAGATCTGAAATAGGTTAAGGGTTAGGGTTAGAAGATCTGAAATAGGTTGGGGTAAGAGTTAGAAGATCTGAAATAGGTTAGGGTTAGGGTTAAACGATCTGAAATAGGTTAAGGTTAGAGTTAGAAGATCTGAAATAGGTTGGGGAAAGAGTTAGAAGATCTAAAATAGGTTGGGGTTAGGGTTAGAAGATGTGAAATAGGTTAGGGTTAAAGTTAGAAGATCTGAAATAGGTTAAGGGTTAGGGTTAGAAGATCTGAAATAGGTTGGGGTAAGAGTTAGAAGATCTGAAATAGGTTAGGGTTAGGGTTAAACGATCTGAAATAGGTTAAGGTTAGAGTTAGAAGATCTGAAATAGGTTGGGGAAAGAGTTAGAAGATCTAAAATAGGTTGGGGTTAGGGTTAGAAGACCTAAAATAGGTTAGGGTTAGGGTTCGAAGATCTCCAATAGGTTGGGGTTATGGTTAGAAGATCTGAAATAGGTTAGGGTTAGGGTTAAACGATCTGAAATAGGTTGGGGTTAGGGTTAGAAGACCTGAAATAGGTTGGGGTTAGGGTTAGAAGACCTGAAATAGGTTGGGGTTAGGGTTAGAAGACCTGAAATAGGTTGGGGTTAGGGTTAGAAGATCTGAAATAGGTTAGGGTTAGGGTTCGAAGATCTCCAATAGGTTAGGGTTAGGGTTAAACGATCTGAAATAGGTTATGGTTAGAGTTAGATCTGAAATCGGTTGGGGAAAGAGTAAGAAGATCTAAAATAGGTTGGGGTTAGGGTTAGAAGATCTGAAATAGGTTGGGGTTAGGGTTAGAAGACCTAAAATAGGTTAGGGTTAGGGTTAGGGTTAAACGATCTGAAATAGGTTGGGGAAAGAGTAAGAAGATCTAAAATAGATTGGGGTTAGGATTAGACGATCTGAAATAGGTTAGGGTTAGTGTTAGAAAATCTGAAATGGGTTGGGCTTATGGTTAGAAGATTTGAAATAGGTCAGGGTTAGGGTTCGAAGATGTGAAATAGGTTAGAGTTAGGATTACAAGATGTGAAATAGGTTAGGTTTTGGGTTAGAAAATGTGAAATAGGTTAGGGTTAGGGTTAGAAGATCTCAAATAAGTTAAGGTTTGGGCTAGAAGATCTGAAATAGGTTGGGGTTATGGTTAGAAGATCTGAAATAGGTTAGGGTTAGGGTTCGAAGATCTGAAATAGGTTGGGGTTAGGGTTAGAAGACCTGAAATAGGTTGGGGTTAGAGTTAGAAGATCTGAAATAGGTTGGGGTTAGGGCTAGAAGATCTGAAATAGGTTAGGGTTACTGTTAGAAGATCTTAAATCGGTTAGGGTTAGAGTTAGAAGATCTGAAATAGGTTAGGATTAGAGTTAGAAGATCTGAAATAGGATAGGGATAGAGTTAGAAGATCTGAAATAGGTTGGGGTAAGAGTTAGAGGATCTAAAATAAGTTGGGGTTAGGATTAGAAGATGTGAAATAGGTTAGGGTTAGGGTTCGAAGATGTGAAATAGGTAAGGGTTAGGGCTAGAAGATCTGAAATAAGTTAAGGTTAGGGTTAGAAGATCTGAAATAGGTTGGGGTTAGGGCTAGTAGATCTGAAATAGGTTAGGGTTCGGGTTAGAAGATCTGAAATAAGTTAAGGTTAGGGTTCGAAGATCTAAAATAGGTTGGGGTTAGGGCTAGAAGATCTGAAATCGGTTAGGGTTAGGGCTAGAAGATCTGAAATAGGTTAGGGTTAGGGTTAGAAGAACTGAAATAGGTTAGGGTTAGGCTTTGAAGATCTGAAATAGGTTAGGGTTAGGATTAGAAGATGTGAAGTAGGTTAGGGTTAGGATTACAAGATGTGAAATAGGTTAGGGTTAGGGTTAGAATATCTGAAATAGGTTAAGGTTAGGGTTAGAAGATCTTAAATAGGTTGGGGTTAGAGTTAGAAGATCTGAAATAGGTAGGGGTTAGGGCTAGAAGATGTGAAATAGGTTAGGGTTAGGCTTAGAAGATCTGAAATAGGTTTGGGTTAGGATTAGAAGATCTGAAATAGGTTAGGGTTAGGGTAAGAAGATGTGAAATAGGTTAGGGTTTTGCTTAGAAGATCTGAAATAGGTTAGGATTAGGGTTAGGGTTAGAAGATCTGAAATAGGTTAGTGTTAGGGTTAGAAGATCTGAAATAGGTTAGGGTTAGGGTTAGAAGATGTGAAATAGGTTAGGGTTAGGGTTAGGGTTAGAAGATCTGAAATAGGCCAGGGTTAGGGTTTGAAGATCTGAAATAGGTTGGTGTCAGACAGAAACTATCCTCATCAGCCATGACTCGTGAAAGGCAGAACTAGCACACACAAGGATCCTTGGCGCAACGGATATAAGTTCTAAGTGACAGTCTTCTGGAGGTTGAAGGTTCAATCCTCAGCATGAATGATACTAAGAATACAATTACAAATAACTTCTACCCGATCATCGCTGACGGAACGAGAGCAAGCTGCTCCTGTGGATTAAATAAATGGTTCTGTTGGAAATTCCGTACAGATTCCCGAGTTCAATATAAAGATTCCCGAGTTCGACTAGATGCACCTGAAGAAGGTCGGAGGTTACATCGGCCGAAAACGTTGTGAGAATAATATCAAAGATGAGAACAGTAGTCCGAATAATCTAAATAATGCAAAAACATAAAAAGACAACAACCTAAAACCAAAGAAACAGTTCAACGTCGTACAAGTTGGAGATCGAAAAACAAGATCAAAGTGTTGTATCTGTTTTGATCCTACACGTCATCTATTCTGTCCTCGTTCAGTGAAGGAGGAATCTCTTTAGACTGAGGCGATTATTATTTTTGTCTCAATCCAGAGTGCTCCTTTTTAGGGGGAGCTAGATTTTTCCCGAATTAAACACCGACCATGTGTCTAACTCTTCCCTCGTGGGGAGGCAAGTAAATAGGACCATGCAACTACAAGTGTTAGGTATTCCGTCGTGTACATCTAGAGGCTTTCACTTGGATCTGCGTGCGTGCAATTTCGTCGGTCCTCGGGCTACGATCAGATTTGTTGGTTCTGCTCGGCCATCCTCCCAGGTATTACCCTCTCCTTTCGGGGGCAGCGGGGGCGTAACTCTTCACATGGCAGATCGCCTCAGGCGCCCTTACTGCGGAATGCCGGTGGATCAGATTCAGGCAATTTTTATAAGTTGTTTCATACCGGTATTGGTCATCTTTGTGGCGCTAACATTTTCCGTTCAAATAATAACGTAATAAAACACTTTTTGTTCAAATATTAAAATAATAAAATAAAATGTTTTAATATTTTATGATTCGAAATCAAAATATTTTATTATTCTATTATTTGAACGAAAAATGCTTTATAATTTTGAACGAATTTCTTTTATTATTTTATTATTTGAATTAAAAATGTTTAATTACTTTATTATTATTTGAACTAAAAATGTTTAATTACTTTATTATTATTTGAATTAAAAATGTTTAATTACTTTATTATTATTTGAACTAAAAATGTTTAATTACTTTATTATTATTTGAACTAAAAATGTTTAATTACTTTATTATTATTTGAACTAAAAATGTTTAATTACTTTATTATTATTTAAATTAAAAATGTTTAATTACTTTATTATTATTTGAACTAAAAATGTTTAATTACTTTATTATTATTTGAATTAAAAACGTTTAATTACTTTATTATTATTTGAATTAAAAATGTTTAATTACTTTATTATTATTTGAACTAAAAATGTTTAATTACTTTATTATTATTTGAACTAAAAATGTTTAATTACTTTATTATTATTTGAATTAAAAATGTTTAATTACTTTATTATTATTTGAACTAAAAATGTTTAATTACTTTATTATTATTTGAACTAAAATGTTTAATTACTTTATTATTATTTGAATTAAAAATGTTCAATTACTTTATTATTATTTGAATTAAAAATGTTTAATTACTTTATTATTATTTGAACTAAAATGTTTAATTACTTTATTATTATTTGAATTAAAAATGTTTAATTACTTTATTATTATTTGAACTAAAAATGTTTAATTACTTTATTATTATTTGAATTAAAAATGTTTAATTACTTTATTATTATTTGAACTAAAAATGTTTAATTACTTTATTATTATTTGAATTAAAAATGTTTAATTACTTTATTATTATTTGAACTAAAAATGTTTAATTACTTTATTATTATTTGAATTAAAAATGTTTAATTACTTTATTATTATTTGAACTAAAAATGTTTAAGTACTTTATTATTATTTGAATTAAAAATGTTTAATTACTTTATTATTATTTGAACTAAAAATGTTTAATTACTTTATTATTATTTGAACTAAAAATGTTTAATTACTTTATTATTATTTGAACTAAAAATGTTTTATTACTTTATTATTATTTGAATTAAAAATGTTTAATTACTTTATTATTATTTGAATTAAAAATGTTTAATTACTTTATTATTATTTGAACTAAAAATGTTTAATTACTTTATTATTATTTGAATTAAAAATGTTTAATTACTTTATTATTATTTGAACTAAAAATGTTTAATTACTTTATTATTATTTGAATTAAAAATGTTTAATTACTTTATTATTATTTGAACTAAAAATGTTTAATTACTTTATTATTATTTGAATTAAAAATGTTTAATTACTTTATTATTATTTGAATTAAAAATGTTTAATTACTTTATTATTATTTGAACTAAAAATGTTTAATTACTTTATTATTATTTGAACTAAAAATGTTTAATTACTTTATTATTATTTGAACTAAAAATGTTTTATTACTTTATTATTATTTGAATTAAAAATGTTTAATTACTTTATTATTATTTGAATTAAAAATGTTTAATTACTTTATTATTATTTGAACTAAAAATGTTTAATTACTTTATTATTATTTGAATTAAAAATGTTTAATTACTTTATTATTATTTGAACTAAAAATGTTTAATTACTTTATTATTATTTGAATTAAAAATGTTTAATTACTTTATTATTATTTGAACTAAAAATGTTTAAGTACTTTATTATTATTTGAATTAAAAATGTTTAATTACTTTATTATTATTTGAACTAAAAATGTTTAATTACTTTATTATTATTTGAACTAAAAATGTTTAATTACTTTATTATTATTTGAATTAAAAATGTTTAATTACTTTATTATTATTTGAATTAAAAATGTTTAACTACTTTATTATTATTTGAACTAAAAATGTTTAATTACTTTATTATTATTTGAACTAAAAATGTTTTATTACTTTATTATTTGAATTAAAAATATTATTACATTATTTATACTTAAAAGTTCTATTATTTCATTATTTGAACTAAAAATGTTTTATTACTTTAATATTTCGAATAGGCTATTCTGCCGGGACCGGCAGAATAACGACCCCCTCGTTATTTTGCCGGTCCTGGCAGAATAATGAGGGGGTCGTTATTTTGCCGGCTCATGTTTAGTTAACCTTACTGTTATAGTTACAGCGAAGATTTCACGAGTCAACATTTTTAAGTTTTATTTCACCATTTTTCCAATAAAAAAGAAATAATTAAACGAAGATAATGAAACTGAAAAAATAAACAAATCTTTAATACTTATGTTTTTGTTTCTTAGGAGGTCCACTTTCCCAGGTTTTGCCTCCCCTCTTTGAGGAGGAGTAAGTTTATTGCTTACTGCCTGAGGCGCCCTTACCGGGGAATGCCGACGGGGCTGCCCAGGCAATTTTTAATGGCCAGAGTGCTCACTTTCTCAGGCGCTGGCTTTTCAAACCCCACTTTCCCGACCCGACCTTGGGTCACATCTTACTTGTGGGAGTAAGATTAAACTGGCCTTGTGCCTAACCTCCTGGAGAGGAGGTAAATAAATACTCGACGTAAAAAAGATAATTTTTATTTCAACATTTTTCCAATAAAGAAGAAATTTTTTTTTTAAATTGGATAAATAATTATTTAATAATGTAACATTTTATAAGATGAATAGTCAACAGTGATTTTTTTTATAATTTAAAACTTTATAAAAACGAGTGAAATGATGAGAAATAGTCCAAACATTTATCTTAAAAGATAGTGAAAAATCAGTTTTAAAATTGCTGTTTAGACTGTTTATAAAACTGAAATTATAAAAATTATATCTGATTTAATTTCTTTAGAGACTTACCTGTAATTATTTTAATAATCCGATTTCTTAACAAGAGTTATTTATTTTTATATCAATGAATGAAAACTATTTTTTTTTCTTAAATAACTAAAACATTTTTTATCCGACGCAAATTACTTTTAAATCCGACTAAAGAATCTAATTGTCTGTAATATTTTCGTTCATTTAATTAATTTTTACTTTTAATGTTTTTTGTATTAAAAGCAGATATTTCTTTTATATTCAAAAAAATTAAAATAACCGACAGAATAACAACTGATGATGACGATGAAAATAAATTGTTATCAAATATTTGTCCTTATTTATTTCATTATCCTTTCTTTCATAAGACGATAACAATTGCGTCAAAAAAACATAAGCCGGCAGAATAACGAACATTCGTTATTCTGCCGGGACCGGCAAAATAACGACTCCCTCGTTAAAATAACGAGGGGGTCGTTATTTTGCAAATCCCGGCAAAATAGCCTCTTCCTTAATATTTGAATGGAAAATGTTGTATTATTTCATTATTTGAACTGTAAAAAATGTTTAAGTATTTTTTGAACGTCAAATGTTTTGTTTTAACTAAAAATTTTTGTTATTCTATTATTTTAATTAAAAATCTTTTATCATTTAATTATTTGAACAAAAATAATTTATTATATTATTTATTTGAACGAAAAATGTTTTATTATTTTATCATTTGAACAAAAATGATTTATTTTCTTATTATTTTAAAAAAAATCGGCACTTGTTCGTAATAGACACACACTTTTTGTTTTTCATTTTTTCACGGACCAATTTTTTTTTGTACTTCTGTGTGCAATTACCTATCATGTCGCTAAATAATTCCGTGTTAAAATTTTTTTTTTTCCAATATTTTAGATTTTAGTGAGGGGTGGGTGGGGTCAGTTTCCTATATAAATTTAACGTAAACTGATCACCCACTTTTTGACCATCATCAATGTTTTTCTTTTTCCTGTGTATAATTACCTATCATGTTGCTAGAGAATTCCGTGTTTTGTTGGAATTTATTTTTCAAATATTTTAGATTTTAGAGATGGGGGTTCAGTTTCCGATATAAATTTAACGTAAACTGATCACCCACTTTTTGACCATCACCAAATTGTTTCATTTTTTTTTTTGGTGTACAATTTGCGAGCATGTTGCATGTTTTTTTGACTCTGGTTTACGAAAAGGCACGTGTGAAATATGGCAGTTAAAAATAAAATGACAGCAAAACTTTATTAAGTACTTAATTGGTATTGAAAAATATTACCGTACATCGAAAATTACGGAAAACGAGCAACTATTAGATTTTACAAGAGAGGATAAGTTTCCTTTATAAATTTAACGTAATGCATACGAGTCCCCCCCCCCCACACACAAAAATAACACTCGCTAATTGTACATAGAAAAAAAGAATAAAATGCTGATGGTAAAAAAAACGTGTGATCAGTTTACGTTAAATTTATATCGGAAACTGATCCTCCCTTTGAAATCTAAAATATTTAAGAAAGGAGTCATAAACCAAGCGACATGATAGGTAAATGTACGCAGAAAGAAGAAAAAAAAATTGGTCCGTAAAAAAGGGGGAAAAAAGTGTGGTGGTGTATTACGAAAAAAAAAAAAAGCGCCCAAAATCCTATTTACAAAAAATAGGGACTACAAAATTAAATCCACCACAATGCATTTCATGTAAACAGTGGCGTTCGGAGAAGTGGGGGATGGAGCATCCAACCATATTTAAACTATTTCCTTTTTCTTAATATTTCTCAACACTAGGATTTATACCTGAGTCTGTGCGGCATACAACCAAGAGGGATGACTCGGGAATTATCAGGGCCTGACTAGATATCATCACGCCGACTGCCTCTGATTGGCCGTATATTTAAAGTTAACTGATTCAACAATAGGAAATACCAATTAAATTACTAACAACAAAAAAGATTCTTTTCACTTCAAATATATGACTCACAAAGTTTAACACAAGTTTTTGTTTACAGGCAAGACGCATACGTCACAAAAAAAAATAAACAGAAAGCGAAAGACAAAATAGGAAGTAATAGACACGAATAAAACAACTTGAGTTAGTGGCGTCGTCTTTCATATCGAGTACAGTCCAGTTCGAATGTGTCTCACCCAGAACAAACATCTTTATACTTTATCGATTACTTATCCATTACTTTATTCAAAACAAGACTGCAAGTAAATTATTATACATAATTCACATACATTATATATATTAATTAAATTATATGTAAAATATTATTATATATATATTTTTAATATATATTAAATTAACTTATATATATATATATAAATAATATTATATATATATATATATATATATATATATATATATATATATAATTGTCTATATGTAAGTGTAAGACAGAAGGAAAAACAAATTAAATACAGGAAGAACTCATCGAAAACGAGAGATTTACCGGCTTTTTTTCGGATTAACAGACATCTTCAGAAAAAGTGAAGACTTTAAATGTATTGAATAACGGAAACTATATCTATCTATCTATCTATCTATCTATCTATCTATCTATCTATCTATCTATCTATCTATCTATCTATCTCTCTCTCTCTCTCTCTCTATATATATATATATATATATATATATATATACTTTCTAATTAAAACCGTTATTCAGTGTCACCTTAAAGCCAAACCTGCAGAAGAAAGCAAGGTGAATTTTATCGTTTACTTTACGCGAAAGGCAGAGTTTTTTTTTTTTTAACTCTTCGTTGTGCCACCATTAATATTGATTGCATCTTTTTAACATAAATTGGTCTTCGAGGAAAAAATTGATGTATAAATCAACTAGCGATCCACAGTTTAATGTAATAACTGGTTCCAGTAATCGTCAGAGTGAAGACGAAACAGCTGAAGGTAAGACCATGTAACTGCAGTCATACATCTTATATCTATATTACTTTGGTTAAGGCAATACTATCACATTTTTTATATATCTGTACCAGTTTGTCTATCTATGTATGTATCCATCTACCTACTTATCTTTGTCTATCTATCTATCTATCTATCTATCTATCTATCTATCTATCTATCTATCTATCTATCTATCTATCTATCTATCTATCTATCTATCTATCTATCTATTTTTCTACCTATCTATCCATCTATCTATTAATTTGCCAATTTATCTATCTATTTATATATGTATATCTCAATTTATCTATCTATCTATCTATCTATCTATCTATCTATCTATCTATCTATCTATCTATCTATCTATCTATATATTTTCTATCTATTAATTTGCCAATTTATCTATCTATTTATATATGTATATCTCAATTTATCTATCTATCTATCTATCTATCTATCTATCTATTTTCTATCAATTAATTTGTCGATTTATCTATCTATGTATATATGTATCTCTCAATTTATCTATCTATCTATCTATCTATCTATCTATCTATCTATCTATCTATCTATCTATATATTTTCTATCTATTAATTTGCCAATTTATCTATCTATTTATATATGTATATCTCAATTTATCTATCTATCTATCTATCTATCTATTTTCTATCAATTAATTTGTCGATTTATCTATCTATGTATATATGTATCTCTCAATTTATCTATCTATCTATCTATCTATCTATCTATCTATCTATCTATCTATCTATCTATCTATCTATCTATCTATTTCTCAATTTATCTATCTATCTATTTCTCAATTTATCTATCTATCTATCTATCTATCTATCTATCTATCTATCTATCTATCTATCTATCTTTTCATATCAACCAATCAATCTTATTATACATCTATTTACCTCCCTACCAATGCATCTATGAAGGTTTGTTAATTTTCTATCCATATATCTAGCTACCTACATACCTATATATCAGCATTGCCGAGACCCCGCACAAAACTTAGATAAATCGCTTTTCTTTACTTATTTATACAAATAATTATTTTAACAATTATTTTTTAATCCAATTTTAGTCGCCTTAATTACTCACAGTGACATGGGGTTATTTTCAGATTTTCCCTTCAGAATCGATACTCTACTATTTATTAAAATAAAATAAAATCAGCATTTTATATTGTACCCGGGCAACGCCAGTACACAAGTCCTGCTAGTATATATATATATATATATATATATATATATATATATATATATATATATATATATTGATATATATATATATATATATATATATTGATATATATATATATATATATATATATTGATATATATATATATATATATATATATATATATATATATATATATATATATATATATATATATATATATATATATATCGACGTTGGATTGGGGTTGAAAAATACTTGTAATCCAGGGTTTCGAATCGTGTGGCCGGTTGTGAATAGTAGTACTTCTATGCTGATGAGTCTTGATTGAAAAGAGACGAAACGTATACGTCCATAGATAAATAAACAATAACAAATATATATATATATATATATATATATATATATATATATATGTATGGTACATGCATTATATTACTTTCTGTAGATGCCAATCTGTTGAAACTCTAGTGTTTATAAAAATGCTCAATAAAAAGTAGAGCTGTTCTTTAGTATAAATTTTTATTTTTATTTATACAAACATTAATACATTTTTGTTTGTATAAATAAAACATATACTATATATATATATATATATATATATATATATATATATATATATATATACAAGCAAGCAAGTGTTAAAATAACGTCACCCATTATTTCGACACAACAACCCTATAGAAAACAGAACAATAGAAAAGGAAGTAAAACCAACCCAATGATTGGCGAATGGATACATTAACGAGAGAATGACAAATAATCTGATTGGTTAACTAGCTAGATTAAACACTACGTGTATATATAAAAACAACCGGCGACACAAACTCCATCCATTTTAGCCTGACGATTCCCTACAGGGATGAAACACGAGAGCCTCTGTTTAGCTTAATAGCCATAAATATATTTTCATAACTTTATATATATATATATATATATATATATATATATATATATATATATACAGGGTGTCCCAAAATAATGTATACATCGTTTGAATCGTTATAACTCGTTCAATTTACCGAGTTTGATTTGCAAACAAAATTGATAAAAGAGTAGAACAGTAAGATACACATTTAAAAATACTGAAAGTAAAATTAACAAAAACATAGAAAATTAACTTTTAATAAACGTAAAGGCTACAATGTTTAAAGCAAGAAACCTGAAGTAATTGCAAACAAATGGGAGTAGTAATTGTAGTAGAATGTGCTCAAATACCGGAGTAAATGTCGCAGGACGTTTGTAGGTACAATTCTTCACGTCTTCACTATATGGAAAGTGTATTGAGCAGAACGGGTTGGGGTTAGGATGAGGGTCATTTTATGAACATTCTGAAATTACCCTAAGTAGCCTTTATCTTTGTTAAAAGTTAATTTTCTATGTTTTTGTTAATTTTACTGTCAGTATTTTTAAATGAATATTCTTACTCAATCTTGTTTATGAATCTTGCAAATAAAAATCAGTAAATTGAACGACTTATAACAATTCAAAGGGTGTATACATTATTTTGGGACACCCTGTATATATATATATATATATATATATATATATATATATATATATATATATATATATATATATATACAGTGTGGGCAAAAATAAGGGTCCTATTTTTAAAAATTCATAACTTTTTTATTTATTAATTTTTTTTTTGATTTT
>OY744545.1:47103195-47145695 GCA_963556195.1 Sepiola atlantica
TATATATATATATATTTGAAATAAATCTGTACTTCTGTACATGTTTATCACTCTTCGTTCATCTATCTTATATATATATATATATATAACAATTATTTAAGAACGTAAAGTGGGGGATCAGTTTTGGGTATAAATTTAATGTAAACTGATCTCCCATTTCTGGGCTATTACAACGTTTTAATGAAGTTATCCAAGGTTTTTCATGTTTAAAAAAAATAAATTCGGTGTCTACTTTTTAAGGCGATTACGTGTGGTTTTAAGACCTCGTCAATTGAACTTAGGGTCAATGATCATTTTTTTAGTTTACTGCCCTAATACTTTAGGATTAACCGGAGATCGGGGATCATTGTATTGTATCCAAGATTTTGATGAACTCATTATGAGATCTTCATCTATATTTTCCCCTTATGCCATCTTGTCCTATTTATCAACGTGTGCCATGTTTTTCTATTTATCTACTTGTGCCATTTTTACCGGTTCCATTTTACTGTGCCATTTTTACCCATACCATTTTTACCTGAATCCCTTTCAACCTATGATCATTTAAATTGTAATTTAAATATGACCTACGACAATCCATTGACACAAACAAAACCACAATCCGTAGATGGACAGCCTCAAGACAAAAACGTAACTTTAAGATGAACAGCCTAATAAGGGGAGTAGGAGTTAGGGTTGGAGTAAAGTTATCTCGCAATTTATGGCACGTAACCATAAAGAAATCAATACGTTAACGTGATGAAAACTAAATACACTTACATGGTACACAATGTCATATATATATATATATATATATATATATATATATATATATATATATATATATATATATATATATATATATATATATATATATATATATATATATATATAATATTTATATACAGGGTGGGCAAAAATAAGGGTCCTATTTTTAAAAATTCATAACTTTTTTATTTATTGATTTTTTTTTTTTTTTTTTGAGAATAAGTAAAGGACCCCTTCCGAAGCAAGCATGAGCCGTATTAGCCCTAAGGAACGTACCCTCATTTAGAAAACATTATTTTTGCTTAAAAAACTCAAAACAGTGTAAAAAACAATACTTTAGTTTTTGTAAGTTTTAAGAAGTGTTTTTCGGCTAAAATTTGTTTTGTTTATTTCAAAAAATCTCGGAAGGGTCAGTCTACACACACATAAAGTTTGGTGAGTTTAACTTTTATTTTGTGGAAGTTATTCAAATTCAAGTTATTCAAATTTAAAGATAGGACCCTTATTTTGGCCCACCCTGTATATATATATATATATATAATATTTATATATATATATATATGATATTTATTTATATATATATATATATGATATTTATATATATATATATATATATATGATATTTATATATATGTATGTATATAATATTTATATATATATATATGTATATAATATTTATATATATAATATTTATAAATAAATATTAATTATTTATTTATTTTTTGAATATTTATATATATAAATATATTTTATATATGTATATATTTTATATATGTACACATTTATATATGTATATATTTTATATATATATATTTATATATGAATATATATATTTACATATGTATATATTTTATATATATATATATTTATATATGTATATATATATTTACATATGTATATATTTTATATATATATATATTTATATATATATAAATATATATATATATTATATATATATATTTATTTAAATAAATATATATATAAATATATATTTTTATAGTTTTATATATATATATATATATTCTTATATATATATATATATTACATATTTATATATATGTATATATATACATATTTATATATATATATTGATATATATATATATATATATATCTTTTGTATATATATATATCCATTTATTTATTTGTATATATATTGATATATATATATATTTATATATATATATTTGTATATATATATATTTGTATATATATATATTTGTATATTTGTATATATATATATTTTTATATATATATATTTGTATATATATATCTATATATATATATATATATATATATATTTATATTAACATGAAACGTATGCAGTTGAGGTTAATAATTTAATATTGATTATTAAATAATTATATATATAATTATTAATATATATAATTATTTATATACATATAATTATTTATATATATATATAATTATTTATATATATATTTAATTATTTATATATATATATATATATATATATATTTATATATATATATATATATATATATATATAAAGTGTGTGGTTATCGTTCAAGTTTCAAAGTATTGCATGGAAAGTTAATAAAATTGAAATATAAACCAAATTAGCAATACAAGATTAATTTATTATTATTATTATTTTTTCATCCAAAAAACAAGAATAAAGAAACTTATTACTTTGTTAATCTGATAAACGTCCTTGGTGGTACGACGTCATCGCCGTGCTGTTATAAATGGCGGTTAGGATTCAAAACCGGTGTCGAACGAGAAATGCGCTGGCACGCTGTCAAGTAAAGTGTGTGGTTTTCGTTCAAGTTTCAAAGTATTGCATGGAAAGTTAATAAAATTCAAATATAAGCCAAATTAGCAATACAAAATTAATTTATTATTTTTTTTTTACATTAATCCTATCGATTACGGAATAAGATTCCTTCTTCAGGGGTGACCAGTATTGAGTCATTTTTTTTAAATCAAAAGCAAGAATAAAGAAACTTATTACTTTGTTAATCTGATAAACGTCCTTGGTGGTACGACGTCATCGCCGTGCTGTTATAAATGGCGGTTAGGATTCAAAACCGGTGTCGAACGAGAAATTAGCTGGCACGCTGTCAAGTAAAGTGTGTGGTTATCGTTCAAGTTTCAAAGTATTGCATGGAAAGTTAATAAAATTGAAATATAAGCCAAATTAGCAATATAAGATTAATTTATTATTTTTTTTTTACATTAATCCTATCGATTACGGAATAAAATTCCTTCTTCAGGGGTGACCAGTATTGAGTCATTTTTTTTTTTTTCATAAAAAAACAAGAATAAAGAAACTTATTTCTTTGTTAATCTGATAAACGTCCTTGGTGGTACGACGTCATCGCCGTGCTGTTATAAATGGCGGTTAGGATTCAAAACCGGTGTCGAACGAGAAATTAGCTGGCACGCTGTCAAGTAAAGTGTGTGGTTATCGTTCAAGTTTCAAAGTATTGCATGGAAAGTTAATAAAATTGAAATATAAGCCAAATTAGCAATATAAGATTAATTTATTATTTTTTTTTTACATTAATCCTATCGATTACGGAATAAAATTCCTTCTTCAGGGGTGACCAGTATTGAGTCATTTTTTTTTTTTTTCATAAAAAAACAAGAATAAAGAAACTTATTTCTTTGTTAATCTGATAAACGTCCTTGGTGGTACGACGTCATCGCCGTGCTGTTATAAATGGCGGTTAGGATTCAAAACCGGTGTCGAACGAAAAATGCGCTATATATATATATATATATATATATATATATATATATATATATATATATATATATATATATATATATATATATATATATATATATATATACAAGGCAAACGTGTGCATGTTATTCCCTTAAAACGAAAACATACTAGGGAGTGTACCTTAAAAATAAGTGTATTCACATGTACAATTTGCACATGAACATAATGGGAGGAGTTCTACATCTCTAGATTGTTTTTACTCTAACATGTTACACAATGAAATTAATCTATTTAAAAGCGTTAGGCTAAGACTATTAACATATATCTGAATAGTGCAGTTGGTAAAGTATGTAGCTGGCATCATCAAAATGGCTGTTAAAGTAAACTCTCTTTTATATGATGTTACATATGATGCTCTCATACACTTTTACCTTGGGCAACGCCGGGTAACTCGGCCCGTATAAATATATACTAGAATGCAGATTCCAACGACTATATCTTTATTCATCAGTGAAGACGTTTATCTTTGACGTTAGTTTCATCATCTATGCATATAAACAAGGTATAGAAACATATTTTGAATTTTGAGAATTCCTGTTGTTGTTCTCAAACATTGTATTGTGCTCCTGAACTTTCTTCTATCTTCTAGGAATTATTCAATCTCTTGGATTTAGGCAAAGATGCAATTTATGTTTAGAGATAAAAATAAGAATCCTAAAATACGAACACAATAATCTTTTAAACAAACGTGATGAGCTTATGGCAAAATGCAGACATACATGTAAATTTAAAATAACCAATATCTCATAATCCGATAGACCTCTAGATTTGTAACGGTGAAGATACCAAATAGATTATTTACCCCAATAAGTATTTATAATAATATCTGTTATGGACACGTAATTACTGACTTGGTGATATTCATTATAGGTGTTTTGGGATGTATGCATATATAATTGTACTTTAAGATATTTGTTTATTCTGATTATTTACTTAAAATAAGATAGCTTTAAGAAAGTTTTCTGCTGGTAATACACTAATCAGTGAATTAATTTAAGTATAAGTGTCTAATATTATCACTAGACATTGATAGATTGGAATTAGGTTATAAGTATAGGTTTCCATAGATTATAAAATTAATATAAGATGAATTTTTAGAACTCAGATTATTAATGTATTACAATTAGAATATAGAATGTTTATGTAAATGTTTTGTATATAGATGCATATTGGCATCTGTGTGTGTGTAACTGCATGCGTATAATATTTATTTCAAATAGATTCAAATATAATCTTAAATAATTTAAAAAAAAAAAATATATCGGATCTAGACAGAATGAAAACCTGTCAAACGTAAACCTTCCACAGTTTGTCAGTCGGTCGATGACACGCAAACGGCTGCCCGTGTGTCTTCTTTTCTTTCTTCCTTTCTTTTTCCTATCAGGTTGAGAACACAAGTCTAGCCGAATTTATATGCCTCCCCCCCAATATTGTTGCGTGTGTGCGTGATCGTAGGATGTGTATATATGTGTGTGTGTGTAGAAGCGTCTATACGTTTTATATCACCAAGTCGTAAGTGTCAAAAGAATATGTGCTTTTAACACAGCCGTAATTATTTAAAAAAAAACCCCAATAAGATTCCTTTCGATCGCCTTAGTTAAATATAAGATTTTAATCCCTCCTCGCTCTATAAGAGGTGTTTAGATTGGTTGTGACCACCACTCTCCTGGTTGTATTTGAATTGTTGAAGGTGAATTCAGTTTTCTGTCAGTCTCAAAAATGTAATTGTCTAGTTTGATGCTTGAGGAAACCACAAGGTTGAAATAAATTATTGCATCGACAATTATGTAATTTCGTGTTATTATATTTTATGTTATATATATATATATATATATATATATATATATATATATATATATATATATATATATATATATATATATATATATATATATGTCTGTTTGTGTGTGTCTATGCGTGCGTGTTTTTGTGTATCTATATGTGTTATATATATATATGTGTGTGTGTGTGTTTGTATATATGTGCGCGTGTATATATATGTGTGTATATGTTTGTATATATAAATATATATACACATATGCCATAAGCATTTTCATACAACTACTAAACTATACCTCTGTAGTAGATATTGAAATAAATATGTATACGTAATATATTATTTTATTATTTTAATACAACTGCTAAATTATACCTCTGTAGTAGATATTGAAATAAATATGTATACGTAATATATTATTTTATTATTTTAATACAACTGCTAAATTATACCTCTGTAGTAGATATTAAAATAAATATGTATACGTAATATATTATTTGATTATTTTAATACAACTGCTAAATTATACCCCTGTAGTAGATATTTAAATAAATATGTATACGTAATATATTATTTTCATACAACTACTAAACTATACCTCTGTAGTAGATATTGAAATAAATATGTATACGTAATATATTATATTATTTTTTTTTTTGCAGAAAAGCCTGGGATCTTAATAGTTTTCGAGTCAGACGGATCAGAATGGGCCAATCATTTTGCAGATATTCTGCGGAGCGACCCTTACAAAATCCCCTGCGCCATCGAACATCTATGGAATCTGAAAGAGAAGGTGGTCAGGACACACCCGGTGCATTTACTCTTACTTACCCCGATCATGGCGACGCAGATAAACAATGAAAAACTCTCCATGTTAGACTACAAATCGGACACGTCGTTGCTATTGGAGTGTAACGTCGACACGAACGGTCTCCGGATGCACGAGTGGATGGTGAGCAGGAAGCTGGATCGAAGCGAGGATACGCAGCGAAATATATTGTCGACCCTCGTGGAAATGTACGAAGAAGCAACGGGCGACGAGGACATGTTGCAACCCAATGAATTCATATATATCGATATTGTACCCACAGTTTTATATCCGGTAAATACGTGTTTTTATACTTATCAATGTCTTGAATTGCAGCCGACATTTTTCCTCAAAACAAAAACGAAACGTTTTTCTAAAACATTGGAAAGGGCACCGGAATGCTGAGGCAATAATTAGAACACACACACACACACACACACACACACACACACACACACACACACACACACACACACACCCACACACACACACACACACACGCACCCCCCCCCCACACACAATTGATATAACTTGGTTAGAAGTTATAATAACAAAAATAACCAGAGTGTAAGGTTTTTAAAAGAGGATGGTTTATTACAACGTATATTTTGTACAAAACAATAGCACTACCGGTAATCCAATAGTATTAACCTAATACACTCGAATACCTTCGAATACAGTCCACCATATATACTACTGTTCGTAGTATATATATATATATATATATATATATATATATATATATATATATATAGTCTTGGAAGTTTTTCAACCATTAAAACTATATATATAAATAAAAAATAAAAATAAAATAAAAAAATAAATAAAAAATAAAAAACTTTTAGTCCCAAGTCGTTCAGTGGAAAATCACTCATGTAAGTCATTTTAACTTTTACAGTTATTATATTAGTTTGCTTCTAACATTATTTAAGGGATCATCAGTTGTTTACCATGAAAAACTGTTTCGGGAATTTAATATATAGAGACCCAGGACTGTACTCTGCTAAACTCTGTCTCTGTAAGCATAGATAGAGCACTCTTAATTGACTCGAATGCCCAGATACATGTATTTGGGGATTTTAATGCCCACCACCGCGACTGGTTGGTATTCTCCAGCATTACTGACGCAGCCGGCAACTCTACGTATAATTTCTCCTTAGCTCACTCCCTCTCTCAGACTGTCGATTTTCCGACCCGCATCCCCGGTCGAGTAGACCAACAAGCCTCACTTCTAGACCTTTTCTTGACCTCAATGCCCGAGGCTTGTGTGACGAAAGCTCATAGCCCACTTGGGAATGCTGATCACATTGTGCTAATGATACATATCACCCTAAAAAGTCGTCCAAAAGCTGATGAACCGCTGCTCAAAACAACAAGATACTACGAGCAGGCTGATTTTGAGTCAATCAGAGATCACATCAGCGACACCCCATGGAGAGAAACCTTCTCACTCCCTGCCAACCAGTGTGCAAACGAACTAACTGAATGGGTCAAAGCAGGCATTGAAGCCTATGTCCCCATGCGAAAATTCTTTAGCAAGCCTCACTCTCCTCAATGGTTCACCTCGGAATGTGCAGCTGCCATTTCTGAGAGGCAACAAGCATTCCGTAAATTCGGCCGCCATAAGTCAGCTACTAATAGACATAAATTCATAGAATCAAGAAATATTTGCAAGGCCGTGATAGGTGAAGCAAAGAGAAGGTATAATGAGTTAACAAAAAAACGCATCCAGTCACAGAAACTAGGTACTCGTGATTTCTGGAAAATCTACAATAGTGTAGTGAATAATGGTAAATCAACGATTCCCCCACTATCAAACCACAATAATGTCGTTTGTACGGCCACTGATAAGGCTGAACTACTTGCCCAACGCTTCGCTTCTAACTCTACTTTGGACTCAGATAACCACCCCCTTCCCAAATTCCCTTTGCTGACCGAATCCACACTTGATAACCTGGTCATCACCCCATCCCAGGTCAGAGACATCATAAAAAACCTTGACACCTCCAAAACTTGTGGGCCTGATCTTATACATGTAATAGTAATAAAGAAATGCTCTGCTGAACTGGCCCCTGTCCTCTCACAACTCTACAATAAATGTCTAGCTGAATCTTGCTTCCCCGATAGCTGGAAAATTGCCTCTATGGTACCAGTCTACAAGAGTTCTGGGAATAGAACCGATCCTCAGAACTATCTCCCAATCAGTCTGCTGCCGATCTTTGCTAAAATCTTTGAATCCTTAATCAATCTGGCGATAGTACGGCACCTAGTTAATGCTAAACTTCTTTCTGACCGCCAGTATGGATTTAGACAAGCTCGATCTACTGCAGACATCTTAACGGTCATCTCTGAACGCATGTATCATACACTCGACAAGGCAGGTGAAGCTAGGGCAGTAGCGCTTGATATATCCAAGACCTTCGACAAGGTATGGCATAAAGGGCTTCTCCTGAAAATACGCTCATACGGTATTACTGGGCAATTACTAAATATAATTAGATCCTTCCTAGACAAAAGAAAAATCCAGGTTGTCCTCGATGGCCGTTCATCTAAGCAACATGACATACATGCTGGTGTACCCCAGGGATCTATCCTTGGACCTTTACTGTTCCTGATCTTCATAAACGATCTCCCTGATGACGTAGAGTCTGAGATTGATTTATTTGCTGACGACACCACACTTTACTCTCACCATGTTGGTAAAACAGACACGATCATATCCAAGGCAATGGCTGAATCTTTAGAAAATGACCTCCAGGCTGTAGTGGATTAGGGTCATAAATGGTTGGTAACTTTTAATGCCGCAAAGACAAAGCTCCTTTCCTTCAATAACTACAAGGAACCTATTCAACCATCGATCGTCATGGCAAATAACACCCTACCTGAGAGTTCCTCATTCAAACTCCTTGGCCTAACCTTCACAGGTAACATGAATTGGAACACATACATTGAAGACATTGCCAAGGCTGCCGCAAAGAAGGTTAGCTCCCTCTACCGTGCTAGTAAACTTCTCACACCTGACATTATCCTGTATCTCTACAAAGCCACCATCCGCCCATGCATGGAGTATTGTTGTCACATCTGGGCTGGTGCATCATCTACTAGTCTCTCCCTCCTTGACAAGGTCCAAAAAAGAATCGCCAACCTAATTGGACCCTCACTGTGAACCAAGCTTCAGCCTCTGTCCCATCGCCGCAATGTGGCATACTGTGTTTGTTTTACAAATACTTCAATGGATTATGCTCCGATGAATTGGCTACTCTGGTGCCCCCTCGACGTAAATTCCCTAGACTAACTCGACAATCAACTAAATCTCATTCATTCACTGTGGAGGTCCCCAGATGTCGGAGAGCCTTCTACTCCAATAGCTTCGTTCCTCGTGCTGCTGGCCTCTGGAACTCCCTCCCTGCCCCCTGTTTCCCCGACAGAACAGACATGCAGAAATTTAAAACTAATGTAAACAGACATCTCGCTGCGCAGATCCCAAGTTAGGTTGACCCCCCTTCCTTCTCCCCTTTTCTTTTCTCAGTAGCCCCTTACGAATGACAAATTTATTTAAACTTTGATTGTTCAATGCAAAATGTACTCGGTAATAAAATTATGTTTATTATTCTTTCCTTAAGCCTTTCATCTATCTTTATAATTGCTCTATCTCGTATATTGAGCTTAAATTATTTCACTATAGGTTATATCTACTAAAAGTACACTTTTAGTTCCATATTTTATTGTATATATATATATATATATATATATATATATATATATATATATATGATTTCGCCCCCTATATGGGTGCGTCAGATTGATGAGACAAAATTATTCCCAATTAGCACTTCCGTTGAAAGTATCGTAGGCAAAATAAACAAATACAATGACATCTCTCTCTCTTTCTCTCTCTCTCTCTCTCTCTCTCTCTCTCTCTCTCTCTCTCTATATATATATATATATATATATATATATATATATATATATATATATATATATTTGGAGACTTACTAACAGGCGATATATAAGATTCTCCTTCTGTCTACATAAGGAAGGTCGATGGGTCTGAATGTATTTCGACTTCAATACTTTTAAGTGATAAGGATAAGTCGAGTGGGATCTGTTCAAAACAGAGAAAGAATACGCACTGAACTTCGAGGCACAATCTAGGCTATTTAAAATGTGTTCACCTATTGTAGACCCATATGTAGACAATCAGTTAGTTTATATCATACACACACATCATATATATATATATATATATATATATATATATATATATATATATATATATATATATAGTAAGCTATGAAACTATATTTATGGCAATTAAGCTACACAGAGGTTCCCGCGTTTCATCCCCGGGGGTAATCTTCAGACTAAAATCATTTTAGCCTGAAGATCCCCCCCCCCCCGGGATGAAACGCGGGAGCCTCTGTGTAGCTTAATTGCCATGAATATATTGTCATAGCTTACTATCTAGCTCTACTTACGTATCGAGCACTGTTGAAGTTAATACTAAAAATTGATACATCAAAAAATGATATCTCCTTTTAAGGGGATACATGAAATACTAATATTTCACATATATATATATATATATATATATATATATATATATATATATATATATATATATATATATATATATATATATATATTGATGCATGTTTGATTAAACAACAGGGACAATTCCTGTTTGTTTCTTTTTTTGATCCATTTTTTCGTGTTGACGGACTAATGATCTAATGTTCTGTTCGAGTGTGAACAGGAACTCGCCAAAACTGCTAACGTTTTCGACTCCCACGAGTCTTCACCAAACAAAAAAAAGTTTTCATCGAGTTTCTCAATAAATTCACCAGTTTTAGTTTGCATAACTCCTCACGTGCCTGAAGAAGACTCATGGGAGTCGAAAACGTTAGCAGTTTTGGCGTCTTGAACAGAACATTAGATCATTAGTCCGTCAGCATGAAAAGATGGATAAAAAAGAAACAAACAGAAATTGTCCCTGTTGTTTAATCAAACATGCATCAATGAAGAAATGCTGCCTAAGTATACATATATATATATATTTATATATATTTATTTATACTGGTACAGAAAAGTTAGTACAACATTCGTACCGTCGGTTTTAAGCACAGAAGGACTTAGCCATCCGGCTCTCTTCAGCTTCTGTTGTCATCTGTTTCGGAAATGTGAAGTCACGTGTCACTCTCGTTTGGACGCGTTATTTGCTTCGAGTTTTATGTATGTTTGTTTAAATTTAGTGTAAGGAAGGTTTAATAAGGTTTGAAAAAAAGGGGGGGTGAAAAGTAACAGTTGAGATTTAAAACTGGAGAAGATTTAAAGAGATATAAAAAATAAATATAAAAATAAAAAATAAAAAATATTTCTATATAAATCCCGTGAGGCAATATTATGAATATCGTATATTTGGTCGTTACTGTTTTGGAGGTTTAATGATGTGTCTTAGAAAGGAATTAGGGAGAGATATGGGTTTAAGGATTATACTTATGAAGAGATAAAAAGGTTAAAAGGAACAACGTTAATTAAATTCAAGTTTAAATCCTGGATTAAAGGACTTTAAATCAACCCCAAAGGAATTTAAATAAAGATATCATCGGGCAGTCTAAGGGCAGTAACTCTGCAGGGTTTTTGAATGATTTGTATTCGGGATTTAACATTATTAACTAAGGTATGGTGAATGCTTATGGGGATGATAAAATTGGTATGCTGATTAAAACTGGTTTAGAGAAAAGAGTAAGGATTGGGTCGGCAAGATTGAATCTGTTTGGGAGATATGGGAGATTAGCATTATGACCGAGAAATGGTGGGGACTTATGGGAGTAATAATAATGTGAAATGGGGGTGTTACTCTCTTAATGATTGGAGAAATATTTTTGGGAAAGTTATAATTACTGCTCTTGAAAAGTAGTGTAGATATGGGTTGATTAAGGTATTTGTTCGTATTTTTTAATTTTATTTATATTTATGAGGGGTGATAGTTAGGAAAATATTCCGGAGTGGTAGTCGGTATTTAATGGGGTAATTATGGGGCTATGTATTTGGCAGAGGGGGTATCTTTCAATAACTATTATTTCAAGAAAATACATTTCTTTATCTGAATATACTTTGTGTTTACATCTTTGCTCAGAGGTTCTGAAAATCAAAAAACTACTTGGATTACTTAAAAAAATTGGCTATACATTATTAGCACATTATTTAATGATGAATTTTGAAATAATTATATATGTACAAGCTTTATTTAATGCTAAGTATTCAGCTTATTTTTTGATTTTGATATATTTAAATTTAATTTATATTTATTCATTCATTTATTCAATCAAAAGATTCTATTATTGGCATTGGTTTTCTCGATATATTTCTAGTTAGAATTCTTTCTAGAAAGACACCAGAGAGACAGAGAGAGAGAGAGAGAGAGAGAGAGAGAGAGAGAGAGGGGGAGATTGAGAGACAGAGAGAGACTGGGAGAGAGAGACTGAGAAAGAGAGAGAGAAGGAAAGAGAGAGAAATATATATATATAGAAAGAGAGAAAGAAAAGGAGAGAGAGAAGGAAAGAGAGAGAAATAGAGAGAGAGAGAGAGAAGGAAAGAGAGAGAGAGAGAGAAGAAAGAGAGAGAGAGAGAGAGAAGGAAAGAGAGAGAAATAGAGAGAGAGAGAGAGAGTGAGAGAGGGGGTGGGAGAGAGAGAGATGGGAAAGCGACTCACAGTAAGAATAAGAAAGACATTCATTTATCATTTCGTGTGAATCAGAAGATTCTATGGTTGGCATTGGTTTCCTCGATATCTTTTTAGTTAGAATTCTTTCTAGAAACACATCAGATACTTAGAGGAGGAACCACGTGAAGGTTGCCAACATCCTAGGTGAAAGTGTTTCTGTGGAGCGAAATGGATTCGAACTTGGCACACCCAGGTTGTCAGTCAATTTATATTGATATACTCTCTTCTCTATCTATTTCTCTCTTTTTCTTCTCTCTCTCATATATATATATATATATATATATATATATATATATATATATATATATATATATATATATATATATATATAAAAGGAGAGGTAGTTTGCTTGACGGATTGTGTGTAATACGTATATACAGGAGTATTAGAAGGCTATCACAATGCAAGAAATGGACATTTCCATTTCCATTTCCATTTCTTGCATTGTGATAGCCTTCTAATACTCCCCTCTCATATATATATATATATATATATATATATATATATATATATATATATATATATATATGGGAAAGGAAAGGATGAAAGGTTATCCGACGTAATGGGAAATGAAAAAGGGAAAAACCAAAAAGGATGTATTTTTATGTGTTCATCAACGTTTCGCCTTTATTTGTAAGACTTCTTCAGGATGATAATGTTAAGAAAAATGTCATGCAAGTATATATATATATATATATATATATATATATATATATATATATATATATATATATATATATACATAATATTATAATTATGTAGATTTAAAATTTATGACATAATTAAACTTTTAAATATTATAATCAACTTCCGAAAATGAACACATAACAATTTATATCTTTATGTACACGCGTTTCAGAATTTTTTTTTATTAACGCTATCACATAGCGATAAAGCTTGTAAAAAAGCATTTATCATTTTTCTCATAAGCGCATAGGCTTTATCGACGATAATTCAGATAGCATCCATAGGATATATCCGCAATCAGTTCGAGAACAAAAACATGGCAGGACAAAGGGACCAAACCAAACGTTTTTTTTCCCCAATAATGAAGATAGGCAAAACGTATGAAAATCACAAACGTTTCAGAAAAGCATTTGTTAACGCTATCACATACCGATAGCTTGTAAAAAAGCATTCCAGGATAGGATCAAGTGTAGATTATACTAAAATCTAGTTTCACATCGATTTTTAAAATCATAAACAAAACTTAATTAAAAGAAATGATTAATATATATATATAGGATGGTGATATTTTAAATACCTATTCAGAGTAGAATTAAAAAAATGTTCCATCGTGAAGCTCCTATTAATTACCTTTCGTTTATATTTTCACGTTAACTGTTCAAATTAACTCCAGATACGTGTATTCACTTTTGCTTAGGGGTAATAACATACCTTCACTGGGATCTGTGCCAAGGGAGACTATTCGGCTGCTTTGCAAATATCATCTAGACAAATAAAACCTTATCGGTGAGAGGAAGACAACTCCTATAATATTTCATTTTTTATCTCTAATCTAAGTTTTTTAAAAATTAAATATATGTATTCTAATATAGAAATTTATATTATATTCCATGAAAAATGCCAGTATACTGAAATCATATGCCCTTAATAGGGTTAAGATGAAAATTCATATACACTAAATGTACAAAAGCAAGGAAATTCACAAATTTTTTACACTTTTATTGTCATTAAGGGTATCCTGGTGATACCAGATCAGGCTGCCCTGTAGCTCCCTGAGACGAAATTCACCTACATTGACGTTTTTTTTTTTTTTTTGTAAAACTTAATTATGTTCTACAAAACCAAAAACAAAAACAACAGCCCCTCTCCCTTTCTCCCTCCCCTTTTTTATTTTATTTTTCCTACCCTACTCCCGGTCCTGGATATGACCTTAAACTACATCCGATGGTGAGATCCGGCTTACGGACTTTGGGGAATGTGGAGCCTCCTCTTAATTACCATTGCTCCCAGGTCCACCCTGACCCGGAGTGGTAGTACCTGTTAGGGTCCCAACTATGGGTTAAATAGAAACAGATATTAAAAGGGGAAAGAAACAAAAAAGAGAAGAAAACAAATATACTTTAACAACCAAACCAAACACCATCAATAAATATTTGAACATATAAAGAACTTGAAACATAAAAACTTTCACCAAAATGACTGCATTCGGCATTAAATAACCTGAAAAGGGTTGATATGCCGTAAAACAAAACAACCAACCAAACCATTAAGGGTATGCGAGCACAACAGGGCTATGTATTTTACTGGTAGGAATTTTTCCCCAGCGCACCTCCCACACTTCATCCACTCATGCATAGAGATTTATACTGTAGTTATGTGATAATGAAATGGTTTGGTTGATATGTAGTCATACCCTTAATGACAATAAAAATGTAAATATTTGTGAATTTCCTTGCTTTTGTACATTCAGTGTATATGAATTTTCATCTTAACCCTATTAAGGTCATATGATTTCAGTATACTGGCATTTTTCATGGAATGTCACTACTTTTGTAAAGGCTATGCCTCAATACCATGCCTTCTCATAAGGTTTTTTGGAATTTTCTGGAAAACTAAGGTATATGGTAAACTGAAATTAAAATGCCATCAACTAGACCCTAGAACCTCTATCTCTGCCAAAAATCAGCTGAATCAATCAAATAGTTGATGAGATACAGGGTGGCACATACGTACGTACGTACACACAGATAACATGATTTCATGATTGAACTTTCTGGATCTCTGAGTTGCCTTGACTAATGATGCTGAAATTCTACACACTTATAGAACCTATCAAATAACAATTTTGTGCAAAGTTTTAACTAATTTGGTTTATTGGTTTTTGAGTTATGATTAATCAAAGAAATGAGATTTCCAGCATAGGCCATTCTTAAAGTCTATTAAGGGATAGAGCGCTCTTGCGCCTCCCTTGATTTCCTAGCTAGTGAAAGTCTGAACTATTATTATACAATATAGGATACGTAGGGTCCAATCAAAACTATATTAACATAAGTGATTATTTTATAATTTAATATACATACTTGTTATGGGAGGGAAAGTAAATGTACTCAAGTGTTTAAATACTACTTAACGAACATTTTTTAAATTTGAAAAATAGATAGTAGATGTTATACGTTGTACAGGGGGATTGGAATGTAACGCTCTATACGTGTCAGTTATACTTGTAAGTTATTACTGAAATATAATTCTTACAAGAAATGAAGGGGGGGGGGCAAGAGTAATGAATTATACGTTATTTTTTTCTCCTTTAGTTCTCACGTTCCACGAGCGATGCTTTTGACAATTTGGAAAAATGCTGTTTTTTGGGGTCGGCTGCTGTTTTTAATAATAGCGTAGTATTCATCACCATTCATCTGTCAATCCATCTATCTTATTGACACTAATGTTTGAGTGGGGTTTTAGTCTTTATAAGTGTTGATTCATTAATAAAAAAAAAAGGAAAAAGAGAAAAAAGTTTCTTGTGAAATCAATTGATGCGGTTTACAGGCAGCTTTAGAAGCTGGTGGCGATTGCTGACACCCAGATCGAATTTTGAATTAAATCCCATGCTATACACATTCTTATATTCATTTCTTGTAAAAATTATATTTCAGTAATGAATTACGAGCACTTAATAATAGGGAGTTAATTTCCAATCACCTTGTATAATGACACATGTTTTAGTTATTTATTTATGAGAGTGTATATTACGCCTCCTCTCTAATTGTAATCAAGGTTTAAGATGCGGTTTCGGGCTTTATTAAACGTTATATGATTGAAAAAATCATAGATATGTTTGTTTCATTTATACTTTTTTATAAATGAACTTTACACAAGGTAAAAATATTATAAAAATATCTTAATATTAATTCAACTCATGATTAAATGCAAGATTCATTTCCTTTTGTATCAATTATGGTAACTTTATCTAGTCGATGTCTCAGCTATTATGAAAATCAATTTTAACTTTCTAAATAAAAAATGTGAAGTTCTTTCGTCTTGTTAGCACAAAAAAATAATTTAAATATGAGTACTTTAGAATAACATACATAATATGGAACTTGATAGTATATAATTTCAAATTTCGTTTTACATTTAATATTAAAATAATAACAAGAAACCTTTAATGCTAATAATAATAATAATAATAATAATAATAATAATAATTAATGAATAATTGTAATATAAATTTAACCCAGCAGCAATAACTGCAAGAAGTAATTAATAAATCCATATAAATTGCGAAAATAAAATGAGCTACTGATGTATTATTTCACTTTACTCTTAATCTACAGTTAAAACTTTGCAGAATATTAAAATAATTTTAAAACTTAAAGTATAATTTTAACAATATATATTTATTTCATTAATATGAGGATATTAAAGCATAGTTAATGACTAAAAGATAATCGAAAATGAACATAAAAAATAACCCATGAGAATTAATTTTGGTTCCGGACTTTGAATATGAGGATATTAAAAATTAACATGAAAACTATACCAATAGTAAAAGTAATTAATAAAAAGATTAAAAAATACATTTTTAACATAAAGTAAACTCAACATGAGTAACTGCAAGTAGTATATCTTATATGCTTATATATTAAAATACTCTTTGCTGCTAATATGTGATTAGTATATGAATATATTGTATCCTTCAACGGCTGAAACCTTGAATATGATCTGGGACGCCACTTGTTCTGACTCTTTTTCACCAGCAAGGATTACGGAATCCGCAGTGAAGCCCGGCACGGCGGCTCTGCTCGCCGAAACAAGGAAGCGCGGAAAATATAGCTCGCTCACTGACCGTTTCGTCTTCCAACCAATTTAAGTGGAAACATCGGGTGTGCTTGGCCCCGAGACTGTTAAATTTTTTCAGGACATTGGACGGAGGATTTCAACGTCTAGGCACGAGCCCCGTGAGTCAACCTGGTTGTTCCAACGCATCTCCCTGGCTACCGTTCGTGGCAACGCTATGTCAGTAACGGCGGCGTCACTTCCGTTCTAATCGTCATCTGTTGACTCTCTCTTTCTTTCTCTGACAATTGTTTCAAGCCTTATCTATCTATCTATCTATCTATCTATCTATCTATCTATCTATCTATCTATCTATCTATCTATCTATCTATATATATATATATATATATATATATATATAAAGGTTAATACAACAAAAGATATAAGAAGCAACTAATATCTTTAATTAGTGAACATCCGGATAAAAATAAAGCTCAATATACTGGATAGAGCATTAATAGCAATAGATAAAGTGAAAGAATAGAATAAGATGCGAATCAAATTTTATTACAGTTCAATGTTCAAGCAAAGTTCTTTAAAGTCCTTAACTCATGAGTTTTCAAAGAAAATCTTCTCCTCAGAGGACCATTACCGCAATGACATTACTCTGAGGAGAAGATTTTCTTTGAAAACTCATGAGTTAAGGACTTTAAAGAACTTTGCTTGAACATTGAACTGTAATAAAATTTGATTCGCACCTTATTCTATTCTTTCACTTAATTATTGATTATATATATATATATATATATATATATATATATATATATATATATATATATATATATATACGCAAACATTAATAAAACACAGAGTGTTTTTGCTTGATAAGATTGTTTTTATTATTTCAATTTTCCGAATATTCCATTTAGTATTTCGCTCAAATTGGTGTACGTAAGTTCCGTGAATTTCTTGTTCCATTTTTCTTTTTTTTTTCGCGAGTACTTTCGATTTGATTCATCAAATCATCTTCAGGCGGCATTTGTCTCGGTGTCTTTACACATATGTCTTTACTGTTGCGTTTATTTTAAACGGTTAGAAATTTACAACTTAAAAAAAAAACGTCTATAATATTGAGATGTTATATATGAACGTGATTGCGTTCTAAAAGCGTGCAAGATTCAAAAGTATGATTGCTTAACGGCTAAGAATTTGGTAACTTTAATTACTATGCTAGACACTTTAAAATGTTGTGACTAGTTTCATAATTTATATTATTGATTGTAGGATATTTAGTTTTATGCAGAGGGCTTCAATAATTTTTAATCATTTGATGTTGGTATTTTGACGTATTATTTTAGTATTGTTAACTAGTATGTGTCTATATTGAGAAAATGACAGTCAAGTTTTTTTAGGTGTTGACAAATGTAGCTAGTATCAGAGATGCAAGGTGAGTCTCCAGGAAAGTGTTATGGTAGTGAAACCGATGTAACAATTAGTTTTATTATTATTGTCGGAGATACTTTCTCCCATGGGGAATTGGAACTGATATATTACATTGGTTCTTCCTGATGTGTTTTTGGGTCTGAGAAGTGTTATTTTTAACTACATGGTTTGATGTTTTCATTTTTAAAATAATTAAATGATGAATATTATTTCATTATTAGAGTTGATAGGGATATGTAGCGATGTATTATATTTTTATGAACTTTTTCATCCAATTTAAAGTTCGGATGCATTTGGTTACAGTAGAATAGATTTATGTAGTGGGAATTGTTTAGCTGATTATTATTAGTATTGTCTATTTTTTAAATCATAAAACGCATTTGTTCGTCTACAATATAAATGGGAAATTAATTATTAATTAGGGCTTGCTTAATTTTTTAAAATTCGTCATTAAACAGCAAAAGCGATGTAAAGATGGAAATTTACATACCCAGGTACTGTACAAAAAACAGCGAGTATAAACTAGTTTTATTTAAAATATTAACAATTATTATGAAGACATGGAGTTCATAGGTAAGGATGGCTCATAATAATAATATTATTTCATGGCCATCTTTAGACCTACATTCGGCTTTTATGTTTGCATTTAGAGTTTAGAATAATGATGTTTATTCCCTTTGGCAGTTTGTGATCTGTCCTAATAAAATTTTGTTTATTTTCAGGGCGATAGAATAATCCACATATTGTTCAGCACAGAACCACAGTCATCGGTCACGGTACGATTAGAAGGAATACAAGGACGTTTACCGACAAAGAAATATACCAAAAGTACATACACATGTGAATTACCAGGTGAATATATAGTCAATTCTTCTTTGAATTATAATGTCTGTATTGCTATAAGATAACTAACATAATGAAACGTCACTGTTATGATGTGTATATCATATATTATGTATATCATATATGATGTATATCATATGTATATCAAGATAACTGACATAATGAAACGTCACTGTTATGATGTACATCATATATTATGTATATCATATATGATCTATATCATATGTATATCAAGATAACTGACATAATGAAACGCCACTGTTATGATGTATATCATATATGATCTATATCATATATGATGTATATCATATGTATATCAAATAACTAACATAATGAAACGTCACTGTTATGATGTACATCATATATTATGTATATCATATATGATCTATATCATATGTATATCAAGATAACTGACATAATGAAACGCCACTGTTATGATGTATATCATATATGATGTATATCATATATGATGTATATCATATGTATATCAAATAACTAACATAATGAAACGTCATTGTTATTATAAATTTAATCAAAACATCTAAACTTAACACTACACCTAATGCCAAAGCTGGCATATACTCCATCCCTTGTCTAGATTGTAATAAGATCTACATAGGGGAGACACAGCGTTGTCTGGACAAGCGGATTTATGAGCATAAAAGAGCGATTAAAACCAACAACACGCTTAACGCCTTATATGCTCACACTATGAAGTATGGGCATTGTTTTGACTTTGATAAATCTACTTTAATCAAGATAATACATAATAAATCAACACGTCGACTAATTGAATCTGCACTCATAGCCCTTTCCACAAAAAAAAAATTAAACAGGGAATGGAATTTTACTTTATCTCCGCTAACCTATCAAAAGCAATTATTCATGAAAACAAGATATATCTTGACACCGGTTGATTCCCTGAGTTTTGAATTATTCTTCGTTTAGACCCCATTTCTACTCTTTATTCTTTTCTTTCCCGTCACAATTTTTTGTTCGTATTTATCCTTGACTCTATACCCATTTACATATCGTCCCTCTCGACATGAACCCTACCACTATATATATTTCTCAAAAGACGAGAAAGTCTATAAAAGACTTTCTCGTCTTTTGCCATTTTTTGCATTTTTTCGTTCGCTCTTGACAAAGCCCGTTTGTGCGACACGTTCAGCCTTTTTAGGTCTTCCGATTATTCCATTTTAATTTTATATATATATATATATATATATATATATATATATCAACAAACAGGCCCTCCGTTCAGTCTAGATAGACTATGGATACCCCTATAAGGGGCTGGCTGCGCGTGTAATTATGAAGCAAGGGTTGCGCAATTTCTAACAACACATCTCCTGAGTCGGCACTGCTTGATTCCAATGGCAAGCAGTTCAAGACGACTGGAAACAATGCCGAGATAAACAGAGAGCACACATATATATATATAATGGCAGTCCCAAATGGTCACCCATTTAATACTGGCCAGGCTCGACGTTGCTTAACTTCGGTGATCTAACGGGAACCGGTGTGTCAACGTGATTTGTACCGTGTGTATATATATATATATATATATATATATATATATATATATATATATATATATATATATATATATATATATATATATATATATATATATATATATATATATATATATATATATATATATATATATATATATATATATATATATATATATATATATATATATATATATATATATATATATATATATATATATATATATATATATATATATATATATATATATATATATATAATGGCGTTCAAATTGCTTGTTATTTTTAATAACTAATATTTCCATATAAACAATGCTTTCTAATTAAGGACAACAACCTACTATTCAAATTGCACTGCCATGTGCCGTCCGGAAAAAAGACTCTCATTCGTTCATTTACATCGAACTGATAACACAAAAAAAACAAGATGAGATCTAAAAGAAAAAAAAAATGAATGGTATTTTTATATATCTTTATTTAATTCTGATGAAGAAGTATATCTTCGAAAATTCAATTGAAAAAAAAAAGTTAATAAAACTTAAATGCATTGTATGGCGTTCAAATTGCTTGTTATTTTTAATAACTAATATTTCCATATAAACAATGCTTTCTAATTAAGGACAACAACCTACTATATATACATCAAGCCGCTTTTATATGTGTTAAATTATCATTGTTTATTCAAATATTGGGCGCGCGGTTAACGACGTTGGATGTGAGTTGAAAAATACTTGTAATCCAGGGTTTCGAATCGTACGACCGGTAGTGAATGGTCATATCTCTATGCTGATGAGTCCTGATTGAAAAGGGACGAAACGTATACGTACATAGATAATAAACAACAACAAATATTTTATATATATATATATATATATATATATATATATATATATATATATATATATATATATATATAATATTAAAGATGATACTGTAATATAACATGGATGTATTCATGGATTTTCTAAGTTTCTCTTCAATTGTTGGAAAAACATTGTTACTTACTTTTCCAACACTCCATTTATTTGAACACTTTCACTATTTCGGGCTAGGATAAAAAAAGGGCGACCCACTTTAAAAAACGGGTTGGAAGGTCTTAGAAACCCGCCCTTGATTTTTATTTATTTATTATTTTTATGTGTTAAGGTGTTTTTTGTTGCCCCATTCCTCATACTTTCTCATGAAATTGTAAATATCTTATGTAAATAAAATGTGCAAGGGCAGATAATCCGCATTTTTAAAAAACAAAAAACAAGAAAAGGGTTAGAGTTTAGGTTAGGGTTAGGGTTTAGGGTTAGTGTTAGTATTTCTATTAAAAATTAGGTGATTATCTGCCCTTCACGTTATTATCTGCCCTTGCAAATTATCTGCCCTTGAATTGTGTCCAACAAAACAAGATGGAAAACGATTGCTATAATACGTGAAATGGGAAAATACTTGTAATTAAAGTTCTAGTGGATAATTTTTCCTACTTTTTCCAACATTAAACAATAAAATACCACTGAGTGAGTACATAATATTGTTTTCATAAATAAATAATTATTAAGTACGGCCGAAGCAGTATACAAGCACCAATTTTTGTCGCCAATAGTAATGTTTACTAAAAGTTGTCATGTTTGATATTAGAAAGAAAAAGATTTGATTAAAAAAAATAAAATTCTCGTGGGACCGTAAATACTAGTCGCAAATATTTTCTTTGAATAAAAAAACGCGAAATAACAAAATGACCTCCTTTTCAAACCAGTTTCTTATGAAAAAATATGATTAAACGAACAATAAAAAATATAATATAAAAAGATAAGTACTTATGATGTTTAGCAAACAAATAACAAAGTATAAATATGCCAGTACTCACAGTATATTCTAAATATACTGAAGAAAAGTGTGAAAACTCGCCAGTTTTAAGCCTTCAAAACTCTCGTTAGAAGAAAAGTTCGTTTTTCTCATAGCACCAACACGCTGACCTTTTCTATGCGGTGTTGAAATGACTTGTCCAAAGGAAGAAATTCCAGTTTGTCTTCGGCATCTTCAGGGTTAGGATCTCTTCGAAATGGTTGAATATGCAGTCAAATACCTTTTGTCTGGAAAAATATGTAAATGCGGTGCTTGTACAGAGAAGCATGCGTATTAAATTATCAATACGACACACACACACACACAAAACAGTATTACATACTTACGCAGCATATTTAAATAAGTATCATCACCAAAAAGTAGGAAAAATTATCAAGTAGAACTTTAATTATAAACAAAATCCATTTTTCGGGAACAGTCAATTGACATGTTCGAAGGTAGACATTTTAAGATAACCGGAGACAAAATCAGGGGACGTAAGCGCGTTTGGCATAATTGTCTCCAGTTACCTTAAGATGTCTGCCTCAATTGCCTGTTCCCGAAAGATTGATTTTGCTTATAATTAAAGTTCTACTCGATAATCTTTCCTACTTTTTGGTGACGATACTTATTTAAATCCGCTGCGTGAGTATACATGGACGGCGGCACTGGGGGGGGGGGGCGGTGGGGTCAAGCCCCCCTCATTTTTTTGACTCCCCCCCCCCACTTTACGGTCATCAATAATTAAGTTGATATGCATGTGTTTAACCGCCCCCTACTTTTTATGAGAACACCCCACTTTTATAACTGTCCCGCCGGCCCTGGTATATAATACTGTTTTTTTTTTTGTGGTATTGATAATTTAATACGCACGCTTCTCTGTACAAGCACTGTAAATGCTCCAGCGAAAACGATTTCACATTTTAATATCAAATAATTTTCAAATTAACTGGTTAATGCGACAAACACAACCTCTGGAAAATATCGCAGGTTAGTTCAAAACGCGTCTGTGAAGCAGGAATAAAAAATGCCCAAGGAATCCACGTGTCAATTGTTTCCTTGAGCTGGCGAACAATGTGGCAACTCTCGTCAACCGCTTGACTAAAAAAAAAAAGATCAATTTGCAGCTAAAACTACTGACGGAGCTAGCTTCATAGATTATCACCGTTTACAAGCAGTTTCGTACAAAAATCAAAATACGAAACAATGGGATAACCAAAAATCGAAATAGGAATAACACAGATTAATGCAAATATGTATAAAATAGGAAGTAACACAATTGTTAGAAATTAATCCCAACACAAATGATTAGGATTGATATATTTTTGTTTGCATTTTTTTTTTTCAGAAGTTACCGAAGCCGGACAGAAGATAACGTCAGTGTATGTCGAAGGGATTTCTTATTCTTTGTACACGACGAAAATTGTCTTCGTGATGGCCGAATCCCTCTTGGACAATTTTGTAGAGAACTTTGAGAAGACCTTGGAAATAAAAGAAAATCCCACCGCATTAAAAAGTAAGAACAAGACTATGATCAGACACAATTAAATCTAAACTTTAGTCAGAAGTTGATATGTTCGGTCAGTGTCGCTTCAGTGTATGTTATTTCGCTTCAGAGGGGCATAATAAGAAAATAAGACAAACACATATGTTAGAAAAGAATGAATAGCGTTGTATTACAGCAATGCAAAGTCGCTAGTGTAGCTTCTTTTACTCAGCGTCTACTCCCTTCCCACGGAAAACATATATTGCACAATGCCCTAAGTTTGGAAAGAACAGGCCAGACTCCCCCCCCCTCCAAAGGACGGGCAACTCTGGCTAAAAATAAATGTCTTGGCACTTCCGTAAGCATATCCCGATTAGAACCCCACAGGCAGTTGGCGATATACCAGTATTTATTTCCCTTCCACCGCAGGAAGATGTGACACAAGGACGGGGGTTGGGTTTGAAGGAAAAGCCAGTGCACAAAAAGCGGAGCACTATAGCCCTAAAAAAAAATACCTGGACAGCCCCGTCGGCATTCCCCGGTAGGGGCGCCCCAGGCGATTAGCAATAAACTAATCCCTTCTCAAATAGAATTATTGTTAAGTGTCTTACTTAATTATCAAATAGAATTATCGTTAGCATATCTTACTTAATTATCAAATAGAATTATCGTTAGCACGTCTTACTTAATTATCAAATAGAATTATCGTTAGCATATCTTACTTAATTATCAAATAGAATTATCGTTAGCATATCTTACTTAATTATCAAATAGAATTATCGTTAGCACGTCTTACTTAATTATCAAATAGAACTATCGTTAGCATGTCTTACTTAATTATCAAATAGAATTATCGTTAGCATATCTTACTTAATTATCAAATAGAATTATCGTTAGCACGTCTTACTTAATTATCAAATAGAACTATCGTTAGCATGTCTTACTTAATTATCAAATAGAATTATCGTTAGCATATCTTACTTAATTATCAAATAGAATTATCGTTAGCACGTCTTACTTAATTATCAAATAGAATTATCGTTAGCACGTCTTACTTAATTATCAAATAGAATTATCGTTAGCATGTCTTACTTAATTATCAAATAGAATTATCGTTAGCATGTCTTACTTAATTATCAAATAGAATTATCGTTAGCATGTCTTACTTAATTATCAAATAGAATTATTGTTAGCATGTCTTACTTAATTATCAAATAGAATTATCGTTAGCACGTCTTACTTAATTATCAAATAGAATTATCGTTAGCATGGCTTACTTAATTATCAAATAGAATTATTGTTAGCATGTCTTACTTAATTATCAAATAGAATTATCGTTAGATGTTTTACTTAATTATCAAATAGAATTATTGTTAGATGTCTTACTTAATTATCAAATAGAATTATCGTTAGCACGTCTTACTTAATTATCAAATAGAATTATCGTTAGCATGGCTTACTTAATTATCAAATAGAATTATCGTTAGCATGTCTTACTTAATTATCAAATAGAATTATCGTTAGCATGGCTTACTTAATTATCAAATAGAATTATCGTTAGCACGTCTTACTTAATTATCAAATAGAATTATCGTTAGCATGTCTTACTTAATTATCAAATAGTATGTAGTATTCTTTGTATGTATTTCTTGCATCGTTATAAGAACCCTGTCTTGGCAATTTCGATTAATAGGTGCCTCATATACACTTATTGTTTAAGGCTTACGAAATAACTGTACTACTTGTGTAGGTTTGATATAAAACATATTTCGTTTTTCAGCTTGGCATACGATGGGCTTATTTTTCAATCCATTCAGCGAGTATCTGTGCTCAAAACAATGCCAACTCAATTTCTACGAACGATTAAGAGATCTGGTCAAAGTAATTGATATGAATCCGGTGAGTTGCATTTCTTTATTTTCGGCGAACCCCTTTTCTCACATTTTGTTTTAAAATTAATACGACATTTTGAATTATCTTGGTTTATTTTCCGAAATGTTTGAGGATTGATAATTTGTATTATTTAGACTCTTTCTTATCTTTGATGGTATTCTCACAACTTTTCGGCGAATATAATCTCTGACCTTCTATATGTACCTCAATGAATCCAATTACGAACTTGCATCAAAGGTTTAAACATATGTACTATTAGCAGTAAAAGTTTCATTAATCTGTGTTATAAATACATAAAGAAACATTTTTGTGTAATGTGTTGTAAACTTGGCCATCCCTACTACAGGCCAGGCAATCGTGCAACTGGGGTCTTTTACTGGGGGCCATGTGGAATTTTCTTAAATATTCAATATAGAAGTTGCAAACTATATCATCAACTGGTGCGGATCCTTTTTTTCTTTTTAACCACAATATACAAGTAATGATCTTTTGACACTAGTACAAAATCTCTAAAAAAAAAATCCAACATTGAAATAAAAATTCTTCATTGAAATATGCATTTGCCTTTGTTTATTCAAAATTACCTGTCTCTTAATTTATAGGAATTTGTCAATTGTCAAATTTATCAATTAGCTCATTGTGGTTCTTATTATTTGGTATGCAAAACACATAAAAACATCAAACTAATCTCACAGAGGAATTTTACCCTTGTTTGCAACTTCTATATCGAATATTTAAGAAAATTCACATGGCCCCCAGTAAAAGACCCCAGTTGCACGATTGCCTGGCCTGTAGTAGGGATGGCCATGGTTGTAAACTTTTGTGTGGTACTGTATATAGATATATATATATGTATATTATCATTTTGTTTGTTGTTATTTTTGCAATATTGACAAATGAGATAGCATTTTTTACTGGGAAGGGTTTCCTAAATGCTATGTGGGAAACGTTGTTCCCTTTCACCAGTGTTATACCCCCATATGGGGAGCATCGATATTTATAAAAATATAATTAACCACGGACACATGTTTCGCCGTTTTATGACTCATCAGCATGGCTGAATCCAGCGAGATTCGAATCTCGCTGGATTCAGTTCCTTGCAGTTGTTGTAGCTAGTCGAGTTCTTGCTGTGAATGCTTTACAGGGGGAACCAGAGATTTAAGCCCAGTCGAGTATTGATTTACTCCTCTCCAGGAGTTAGGCACAAGGCCAGTTTTTTTTTTTATCTTACTCCCACAAGTAAGATGTGACCCAAGGTCGGGTCGGGAAAGTGGGATTTAAAAATTGCCTGGGCAGCCCCGTCGGCATTCCCCGATAGGGGCGCCTCAGACAGTAAGCAATAAACTTACTCCTCCCCAAAGAGGGGAGGCGAAGCGTGGGAGGGTGGACCTCCTAGAACTGCACAGGACAGACCCATAGACCGGCGTAAATCAAGCCCTGAAGGCCAATACAATACCAGTCTATGGGGTGCAGTATCCATCGGAACAGATACTACACTTTGATCTTAGTCAAAAAGCCCAGTCGAGTACCTACAATGAATCCAAGCCCAGGGGAGCAAGGCATTCAGAGTATGACACGTGTCTGATGGAGGGTATTTGCTTGGTTGCACGTCTCTGAACGGTCAGGGTTCTGAGCAAGATTGGGGTTCAAGACTGATTGTTCAAGACTGATGATTGTTCAAGATTGGGGTTCAAGACTGATTGTTCAAGACTGATGATTGTTCAAGATTGGGGTTCAAGACTGATTGTTCAAGACTGATGATGTCAATTTATGAAAAGAAAATGATGTTTTGGAAGATTTGAGATGAGGATTGATAATTTTTATATTATTCGGACTACTGTTCTCATCTTGGATGTTATTATCACAACGTTTTGTTTCTGATGTAACCTCAGACTTTCTTCAGGTGCATCTTTTTGAACTCGGGAATCTTTATTTCGAACTCGGAAATTTATACAGAATTTAAAATTTAAATGTAAAAAATCTGATGATGCAAATTCTAAGAAAGAGGAGGATTGATTATTTGGATTATTCGGAATATTATTCTTATCATCTTGGGTGTTATTCTCACAACGTTTCAGCGGATATAATCTCTGACCTTCTTCATGTGCGTCTTGTCGAACTCGGGAATCTTTATGTCAAACTCGAATTTCGAAGGAAACCCTTTATTTAATCAACGAGTGTTGCTTGATTTCGTTCAATCAGCCTTGTAAGGTTTCTGAGAAAAAAGTGCTCGCTCTCTTATGAGATTTGAGTTGTCTTGTGCCTTAAGAGTGAATGAAGCGGATGGTTGAAAAAGAAAGATGCCCAAAGAGGCTTAACACGAACATATTGATAAGTAAACGGTAGTAAATGGCATATAAGTAAAAATAATAATAGATAATAATTAACCTTAATAATAATAATAGATAATAATAGATGAAGTAATAATAGATAAATAATAGATAAAAAGTAATAATAGTAATATAAGTATTAAAAATATAATAGTAATAAAAAATAATAGTAATAATAATAGTAATTATAATAAAAATAATAATAGTAATAAAAGTAATAATAAATAAGTAATAATAGATAAATAATAGATAAAAAATAGATAAATAAATATATAGACAAATAAATAAGATATATAGATGAATATATATTTATATAATATATTTAATAATTTAATAAAACTATCATCATCATCATCATCATCATCATCATCATCATCATCATCATCATCATCATCATCATCATCAACAACAACAACCGGTTTATTTGTTGAATCAGGCCACAATTAATCCTCTGATGAGGGTGGGACCTGATTGTCTAGTCTCGAAATCTAAGTCTTCCTCTCCACTCCTGTCTTTGGCAAGGTTTGATGGAATCCATACCCATGGCCTTCCTATCACGTTTGACTACGTCCTCCCAAGTCAACTTGGGTCTGCCAGTGGTGATGTTCTCTGCTGGCACATTCAACTTTCGGACTTTAGCAATCCAGCCATCGCTATGCTCAATGTGACCCAACCAACGCAGTCTGTTCTTCCGCATGATGTCCGTAAGACTTTTCAAGTCGACCTGTGAGAGCAGGACTATATATTTAATAAAGATATATAGAAAAATAAGATATATAGATAAATATAAATGAATAAGATAAATAAATATATAGATAAATAAATAATATAATTAAATATGATAGTAGTAATTATAATAGTAATTATAATAAAAATAATAATAGTAATAAAAGTAATAATAAATAAGTAATAATAGATAAATAATAGATAAAAAATAGATAAATAATAATAGATAATAATTTAATAAATAAAAATAATAAATAAGTAAACTCTTTAACGGCAAGTGATGGGGATTTTGTATGTAGAAAGCGTCGACTTTGTTGCTATGGACTATAACTGATAAATAAAAATGGTCGACCATAGTCGAGGGCGACCCGAAGGCTCCCTTTTATTTAGTTACTACACAGAGGTAGTAAGGGGGAGCACTACTCCTTCCTACGATTACTCCACTTAACCTTGATCCTCACCTTATAATGCTTAGTGTTTCGCAAAGAGGCATCAAGTACCATTTCTTAAGACTTTGGTATAACTCGATCGAGGATTGAACCCTGGCCTCCAGGCCCATTATCGAACACTCTTACCATTGTATCAAATAGGCAGGGCCCAAAATTACAGATAGCAATGACAAAATGTGAACTGTACTACCTCAAATGTTCTACATCTACTAACCCAAGAACTCTCATCCATTCTTTCAACGTGACCACACCATCGGAGTCTCCTGTTTTGCACACATCCTTTTATACTGTCCAGATTTAATACTCCTCGGATATCGTCAGAACTAATCGTGTCTTTAAGATTCACATTACACATCCTTCGTGTCATTAACCCTTTATTTATTCTACCTGATCATGGCTGATGAGACGAGAACAATCTACAGGGCTGAGGGGTCTTAATGTGGGCTATATTTAGTTTTAGTTTTAGTTTTATGAAAAAGAGACAAAGAGGGGGTGGCAACCCTCTGTGAAAATACAAATACCTCCGATTTCTGTGAAATGTTTGCAATAGGTATTAGACATCAATTAATAAATATTCCACAAATTGTAGTTTCTCTGAGGTATTAAATAAAGGGTTCAGTTGAAAATTCCCGAGTTCGACATAAAGATCCCCAAGTTCAAAAAGATGCCCCCGAGGAAGGTCGGAGCTTACATCGGCGTAAAAGTTGTGAAAATTACAACGAAGGTGAGAATAGTAGTCCGACTATTTTAAATGATACACATTATCAATCCTCATCTCAAAAATTCTAAAATATATATTTTTCTTTTCCGGCTTGTAAGGACATCAAAAATCTTAAAATATGTCATGACACTCATCATGTCAGCCACCAAATTTTAAAGCCACCATCCGCCCATGCATGGAGTATTGTTGCAACATCTGGGCTGGTGCATCACCCACTAGTCTCTCCCTCTTAGACAAGGTAAAAAAAAAAGAGTCGCCAACCTAATAGGTCCCTCACTGTTAACCAAGCTCCAGTCTCTGTCCCATCGCCGCAATGTAGCATCCTTATGTTTGTTTTACAAATACTTCAATGGATTATGCTCCGATGAATTGGCTACTCTGGTGCCCCCTCGACGTAAATTCACTAGACCAACTCGACAATCAACTAAATCTCATTCATTCACTGTGGAGGTCCCCAGATGCCGGAGAACCTTCTACTCAAATAGCTTCTTTCTTCGTGCTGCTGACCTCTGGAACTCCATCCCTGCTCCCTGTTTCCATGACAGTACTGACATGCAGAAATTTAAAACTAATGTGAACAGACATCTCGCTGCGCAGATCCCAATTTAGGCTGATCCCCCCCAACCTTCTCCCCTTTTCTTTTTTTCAGTAGCCCCTTAAGTCTACAGTGGCGGCCTGCCTTGTTTCGGGTGAACCATGTTAAAAAAAAATCTCATGTGATGGTTTTAATGTATTTTCTTTTTTTTTTTTACAATAGATTAGAGACAGCGGCATTGCGGCAGATGGTATAGATGATAATTATTACGAAATGATTCCTGGTAAGTAATCTGTTTAATTTTTGCCCTTTATTTTAATCGTAGATGCTATCCCGTTACTTCTAGTATTTAGCTCTAACTTCCGGGAACGAACTGTTACAGGCAGTACACCGAATTTGTATCGATGTGTGTATTTAGGCAGCAGTTTTTTCATTGACACCAGTTTGATTAAATACAAGTGAAAGTTTTATGTTTATTCCTTTGTTTATGCATTCTTTCAAATTGGCGGACCAGCGATCTGATGTCATGTACCAGTGTAAGCAGGAAGTCGCCATGATTGCCAGTACTTTCGACTCGCATAGGTCGTCCCTAGACACATGATGACGTTGGTACAAGATAAAACGTTTTTTAATTCACCAATTTTAATTGGTTGTGCCAACATTATCACGTGCCTCAGGACGACTCATGCGAGTCAAAAATACTTGCAAATACACAATCGTAAACTTTATTGTTTTTTTTTTTACTAATTTAAGATACATGAAATTTATATATATATATATATATATATATATATATATATATATATATATATCTCAATGTCTTTCGCTCTTTTTGTCTCTCTCTCTATATAGATAGAGATAGATATATAGATAAGTTATTTATAAGCGGTAAAGATATCCCGTATTTCAGGCGACATTGACATAGCTACATGCTATATATATATATATATATATATATATATATATATATATATATATATATATATATATATATATATATATATATATACAAACGCGAAAGTTCCGTGATGTTCAACAACGCTTGCTTAGATAATGACTTGCTGCCTAAATATATATATATATATATATATATTATTTATAAGCGATAAAGATATCCCGTCTTTCAGGCGACATTGACATAGTTTAACGGTAAAGTGCTCGACTACGATCCCTATGGTTGTGGTTTCGAATGAGCCGTAGTAATAGCGAAACACGTGTCTGTGCATATACATATTGTATTCAAAAAATATATATATACGCCCCTCCGACATAATATAATGTATGTAACTCTCCCCCTCCCCCATCTCTCTCAAACCCTTAGACAAGGCACCATCGTAAGATGCTTCTATTCAGCTATCATTATTGCAAAAAAAAAAAAAAAATAAAATAAAAATAAAAAATAACTAAAAATTTATAAGCGATAAAAATATCCCGTATTCTAAACTGTTTGAAACGAATCGTTAACTTACAAATTATTTAATTTTTGGAAGAACATACGAACAAAGAGAGTCTTAATTTTACAGTTAAACAAGATTCATTAGAAATTTAAACCATACATTTAAACAATCTATAAGGTCATAACAATACAAAAAGATGTACGCAAGCAGTTGGACCCCCACACACATACACACACACACATATATATACACACATATATATACATATATATATATATGTATATATGTATATATATGTATATATATATGTATATATATGTATATATATATGTATATATATGCATATATATGTATATATATATATGTATATATATATGTATATATGTGAGTATATATATATGTATATATATGTATGTATATATATGTATGTATATATGCATATATAAGTATATGTATATATATATGTATATATGTGTGTATATATATATGTATATATATGTATGTATATATATGTATGTATATATGCATATATAAGTATATGTATATATATATGTATGCATATATATGTATATATATGTATGCATATATATGTATATATATGTATGTATATATATATGTATCTATATGTATGTATATATATGTATATATATGTATATATATATGTATGCATATATATGTATATATATGTATGCATATATATGTATATATATGTATGATTATATATATGTATCTATATGTATGTATATATATGTATATATATGTATATATATATGTATATATAAGTATATATGTATGTACATATATATATATATATATATATATATATATATATATATATATATATACATATCAATATAATCGTCTGGTGTAGGATCGTTTCCAAGACGAAATAATTGTTATTAATTCCAGTAAGTCTTTTCTCTTTACACCGATTCTATAACATCACAAATAGAAGTCCAACAAAAAATCAACATAATTCATCTGTAAAAACACAGTTTTCGTAGAAAATAACACATTATACAAATAATAATAAAATATAAATATAAAATATAGAATATAGGAATTAAATAAATCTAGAAAAAAAAACACAGAGTTGTCGTGGCATTAAAAACACATGCATGAATAATAATAATTAGAAAATTGATAAAAAAAAGAGAAAATATCGAAACAATCGTGCAGCAAAAGATTACATTGATAGAACTGATATAAATAATATGTCATAATATATTGATTTCAATCCTTTTGGCTAAGATCAAAGTGTAGTATCTGTTCCGATGGATACTGCACGCCTGTCTTGTGCAGTTCTAGGAGGTCAACCCTCCCAGGCTTCGCCTCCCCTCTTTGGGGAGAAGTAAGTTTATTGCTTACTGTCTGAGGCGCCTCTACCGGGGAATGCCGACGGGGCTGCCCAGGCAATTTTTAAATGGCCAGAGTGCTCACCTCTCGAGCGCTGGCTTTTAACCCCACTTGCTCGACCCGATCTTGGGTCACATCTTACTTGTGGGAGTAAGATAAAACTGGCCTTGTGCCTAACTCCGCGAGGAGTAAATAAAAATCCTTTTGGCTAAGATCAAAGTGTAGTATCTGTTCTGATGGATACTGCACCCTATAGACTGGTATTGTCTTGGCCTTCGGGGCTTGATTTACGCCAGTCTATGGGTCTGTCCTGTGCAGTTCTAGGAGGCCCACCCTTCCAGGCTTCGCCTCCACTCTTTGGGGAGTAAGTTTATTGCTTACTGCCTGAGGCGCCCCTACCGGGGAATGCCGACGGGGCTTCCCAGGCAATTTTTAATGGCCAGAGTGCTCACCTTCTCGAGCGCTGGCTTTTCAAACCCCACTTTCCCGACCCGACCTTGGGTCACGTTTTACTTGTGGGAGTAAGATAAAACTGGCCTTGTGCCTAACTCCTGGAGAGGAGTAAATAAATACTCTATAACTTATAACATATAGAAATACAGTTAATAAGCATATACAGATTAGTTGAAAATTAGATTTTCGACCAATCAGTGACAGATATTAGCTGTATTTTTGTTTAATTTTCGATTTTTGAGATGCTTTATGACGTCGAAGTTTTCACATGGGGTGAAATAAGGCGCCATGTCGAATACGTCGAAGTCATCGATTAAAATCTAAATCAAAAATGCTTTAAAATTCTATCAAGTTATGCAGGTAAGTAGAAAAGCCACTTTGGTAACATTTAATTTGTTTACTATTTGTTTTTTTCACTCCTTTTTTTTCCTCTGTTGAAATTTCTACACAATCGCTGATGAGTCGACCGATTTACTGGCCTCCACAAGCATTTGTCTTGCTGAACCTATTTCCCTGTAAGTAATTAAGGTGATCGTAATCGGATTCAAGCATTCAAGCATGTTAGCCCCTACTTAAAACTATAGATGCGGGGGAGCCCAGTCAGCCAAAACGTAGAGAAATCTTTTTTGTTTGCTTTAAAACTATGAATACTTATTTAACAAATCTTATTTTAATTACCTAAATTACTTACACTAGAAATTTTATGAGTTTTTCTTTTAAATTGATACTCTAACACTTCGTTTTATTAAATACAATCATTATTTTATAATTTACCCTGTCAACGCTAAAACATGGATGAATTTTATTTCACCAACTAAATTACTTACAGTGAAATGGGTTATATTCTGATTTTATTTTCAGAATTATTACTATAATAGTTTTTTTAAAATTAAATTATTACTTTATATTTCCCTCGGGTAACGGCGGGACACGTCCCTGCTAGTATATCATTAATTAAGCAGAGAAAATAAGATATATACACATTTATATATATATATATATATATATATATATATATATATATATATATATATATATATATATATATATATATACACTCAAATATACACACACATCAAATTATATCATATAGAAAACACACAATGAATAAAATATAAAGATCGATCTTGAACCTGCAAATACTAATAGCTCAGTATTCCGTGAAATATATATATATATATATATATATATATATATATATATATATATATATATATATATATATATATATATATATAGAGAGAGAGAGAGAGAGAGAGAGACAAAAAGAGATAGATGGATAAGTGTGTAGCTCCTATGTATAACTCATCTTCGTTTTAGGCTGTTTCATATTCTTGCTTATGTTTATCAAATATGTTCATTTCATATTTCTAGAAATTGTAGATAAACTAGATAATTTAGATTTGTTTAGATTTATTTTTATACAGAGGGAGATTAATCATTTATATATATATATATATATATATATATATATATATATATATATATATATATATATATATGAAAAAGGAAAGCCAAAAAATATATTATTTACGTATTCATCAACGTTTCGTCTTTATTGTAAGACTTCCTCAGGACGAAGAAAAATGAAGAAAAATCATACAAGCATAAATTTGATTAGCCTGTAAGGCTATCAGCTTCGGCCAGTTTATGAGCAAAGAAAAAATCAAGAAAGTGAGAAGGCAAAAAAAGATGCGCGGTAGTAGTAGCAGTTTATAGAGTTTTTTTTTATTCCGCCCCCCCTCCATCAACGGCCCTTTACAAATGTCTGACACGGTGACCCAGACAACCCTTAGCCAAACGTTCTTCTTTCGAGGCTGAAGTAATAAACTGATTTGAACGAGCACATCATCCCCTCTCCCCCCTAAAAACTCTATAGACTGCTACTACTACTACTACCGCGCATTCTTTTTTGCCTTCTAATTTCTTTGATTTTTAAATTACATAAATGTAAATACAATCTTAGGATATTTTGTAACAAACATTTTCATAATTGTTAACAGGTAATAATGATGACCACTATGTGCCTCTCCGTAACAAAGGTAAGTCTGCAAAATTATTAACTCTCTCTGTATAAAAATGTAATATTGCCTGTTACTGCTTTAAACATATACACGTATCTATAAGGTAGTATGTGATTGAACCAATATAATATAATATAATATAATATATATATATATATATATATATATATATATATATATATATATATATATATATTTAGGCAGCATCCCTTCTCTTATGCATGTTTGGTTAAACAATAGCGCCAGCTTCTGTTTATTTATTTTGCATACTCATTCATCCGCCTGAAGATGACCCGACGTCGGTCGAAAACGTTCACGAAAATATGGCGATTTTTTATACAACATGGACGACAATACCAAATCGGTCGTGCGACGAATCGAAAAAACGAATAACAAAATAAACAGAAGCTGGCGCTATTGTTTAACCAAACATGCATATATATATATATATATATATATATATATATATATATATATATATATATATATATATATAGTCATCCACATACAGACTGTTTCGCTGTTTCACAGCTCATCAGTGCGGCTAGACCATATATATATATGTATGTATATGTATATGTGTGTGTTGTGTGTATATATATAGGCAGCATTTTCTTTGTAATACAAGTGTTGTTGAATATGACAGACAACTTATGTCTGGATATCCTTGTGTGGATCCTTTCCATTTAACGAATCAGGTACTTTGTTTCGGTGGAGAATTGGCTCATGAATCTGTCATAACTGTAGATGTTCCAAGTACTTTCACGCCCATCCGGGTCCATCTTCAGGGGAATCAGGTAAATACCATTCTGTTAATGTTAATAATAGATAGATAGTTTTGGCGGGAATTATATTATTAATACGGAAATAAAGTTAGAACTATAAACATCTTAGAATGATATCACACCGAAGATGTTATTGTAATTTATTTTTTTCTAACACGCTTGAACATTTTGCAAATATACTTTCTAACTTTACATTTTTTCACAACGCTTTGCTTTAGAAACATTAACTTTTGTCAAATGCATCCTTTTTAAGATGGTTTCTTTAAACGGCGAATTCTCTTTTGCTTAACAACTTTACTCATTTCAACCTTTTAACATCTTTAATTATTTTAGCAAATGTAAAAATGAAGTACGCACTAGTTTCAGTACTGGCGCCAATTAAACTAGTCGGCACCTTTGCGCCATAAAGAAATCAGAAACAAACCGTTGGACATGTAGCAGCGTTGGTAAAGAAGGTGACGGTGGTTAAGTGGATAATGACACGGACTGAAGACCTGGGTGTTCCAAGTTCACTTAGGGATGTTGGCAAGATTTCTAACTACAGGGTGGGCCAAAAAAGGGTCCTATCTTTAAATTTGAATAACTTGAATTTGAATAACTTCCACAAAATAAAAGTTAAACTCACCAAACTTTATGTGTGTGTAGACTGACTGACCCTTCCGAGATTTTTTGAAATAAACAAAACAAATTTTAGCCGAAAAACACTTCTTAAAACTTACAAAAACTAAAGTATTGTTTTTTACACTGTTTTGAGTTTTTTAAGCAAAAATAATGTTTTCTATATGAGGGTACGTTCCTTAGGGCTAATACGGCTCATACTTGCTTCGGAAGGGGTCCTTTACTTATTCTAAAAAAAAAAAAAATTAAAAAAAATCAATAAATAAAAAAGTTATGAATTTTTAAAAATAGGACCCTTATTTTTGCCCACCCTGTAGATAAACATCGGGGAAACTAATGCCAACACCAGAATCATCTGATTCACACGAAAGAAGAAGAAGTAGAGGACCGGAAGCGATCAAAATACACCGGTCTTCCCAACAGATATGTGTTCAACCTATTGCTATAGGCCCCGCCAAGCGGAACTTCCTCAACAGGTCTATTAATGATGCGTCAAACTCGGAACCATCGTGAATTGAGTTGGCTTTATAAGCGCCACTCCATTACCACTTTTTCTCGGGAAACCCTTTGAGCCTGCCCTCGGCCTGCACATCTGATGAAATTTCCTGAACTTTTGCATATTGGTTTTGCAAAAGTACTTTATATTAATTTACTAGTATTTATTATTTATTAAATTTTTTTTTTTTAACGTAGTTCACCCCAAACAGGGCAGTCCGCCACTGTAGACGTAAGGGGATATTGAGAAGAAAGAAAAGGGGAGAAGGTTTTTTTTTTTTTGGGGGGGGGGTCAACCTAGACTGGGATCTGCGCAGCGAGATGTCTGTTTACATTAATTTTAAATTTCTGCATGTCAGTAATGTCGGGGAAACAGGGGGCAGGGAGGGAGTTATAGAGGCCAGCAGCACGAGGAAAGAAGCTATTTGAGTAGAAAGCTCTCCGGCATCTGGGGACCTCCACAGTGAATGGATGGGATTTAGTTGATTGTCGAGTTGATCTAGTGAATTTACGTCGAGGGGGCACCAGAGTAGCCAATTCATCGGAGCATAATCCATTGAAGTATTTGTAAAACAAGCACAAGGATGCTACATTGCGGCGATGGGACAGGGACTGGAGCTTGGTTGACAGTGAGGGACCTATTAGGTTGGCGACTCTTTTTTGGACCTTGTCAAGGAGAGAGAGAGAGTAGTAGATGATGAACCCGCCCAGATGTGGCAACAATACTCCAAGCATGGACGGATGGTGGCTTTGTAGAGATACAGGATAATGTCATGTGTGAGGAGTTTACTAGCACGGTAGAGGGAGCCAACCATATTATTATGGAAAAATTGTATTCTCTTATATTATTTAACTAGCTAATACTTGTTGTGCTAGAAGCAGAAGTAGTTGTGTAATTTGCATAAGTTTATGACCCATTCAGTTCATTTAGTTAGTAGTAGTAGTAGTAAGATCAGCAATTCAATTCAATTCAAATCAATATATTGGCAAAAGATTAGAACGAGGCTAGAGATGTCATTTACACAGGTAATTATTCAAAGGTCATCGGCCATGATGAACCCAGCGCTGTCTGGAACTGTTTGGACGTTTATTCTGCAGACCAGCGGCACGGACCAAATAGGAAGCCTTCCGACGATTCAACTGAAATCGTCTCCGTTACAGCTTCTGCACAGCTTCATGTGCGAAGAAGAGGTCTGATGGTACATTCTAGTCGGTGCAGATGATGTTAAAGGCAAGGACGAAGCCGCCACGCAGCCCCCACCCTATGCTCCAGCGAGTATAGGTTGAGGGCTCCTAGCCGTTGTTCATCGGACTTTGTTCATGGATCACCAGACTAGACCCAAACTGAGAAACCTCCGCGTCCTGCGACGCACGAGGCAGTCGAAGTAAACCATCGTTTTCATTCCGAAGCCAGACCCATAGCGTTACCTCCAGCTTCTTAACGTTGCGATCAAATCTCTCTCGATTGTTTGCTTCCAGTTCATTTTTGGTCTTCCTATTCTTCTTTTTCCATTAAGGTGTCCACTGAAGCACTTGGTTGGCCATGGATCATACATGTCGCCAATCTCTGAACTCGTTCCAGTTTCTAGATTACCCGAACACAGTAGTAGTAGTAGTAGTAGTGGTATCAATAGTAGTAGTAGTATGTTCATTTGTATACATTTATGACTCATTCAGCATTCCAAGGATATTGATTTACTCCTCTCCAGGAGTTAGGCACAAGGCCAGTTTTTATCTTACTCCCACAAGTAAGATGTGACCCAAGGTCGGGTCGGGAAAGTGGGTTTTAAAAATTGCCTGGGCAGCCCCGTCGGCATTCCCCGGTAGGGGCGCCTCAGGCAGTGAGCAATAAACTTACTCCTCTCCAAAGAGTGGAGGCGAAGCCTGGGAGGGTGGACCTCCTTGAACTGCACAGGACAGACCCATAGACTGGCGTAAATCAAGCCCCGAAGGCCAAGACAATACCAGTCTATGGGGTGCAGTATCCATCGGAACAGATACTACACTTTGATCTTAGCCAAAAGGCCAAGATGTTTCCAAGGATATTTCAAGATAAATATAGTACAACTTACAATAATATTAATAACAATAATAGATATTCATAAGGTCTAAGATTATTAGTCAGAATACTATTATTATTTACTCACTAGGAGTTTTTTTTAAACAGGTCATCATCAGTGATTTATCACTGGAAATAACCGGTGGTATTCCCTGGAGTCTGATTAATAAGTACCCCAGATTTTCAGTACTCTCTATCTCTTCCGATAACCATTGCAAACAATTTGGCGTTATCGCGACAGTCGTATACCATTGATTATTCGCAGGTAACAACCATTTGCTGTTTATGATTTCAAGGTCCCCGTTACGATCCGCACCCTTGCAGTGTATGGTTAGTTCTCTCCTACGTCGGCCTTCCGTCCCTCTTTGACTTTTTACAACCGTTTGTGTGCTTATAAGTCGAGACTGTTGCCAAAACAGTATGTGTGCTTTTTTTGGGAAGGGGGCAGTTTATTAGATTTCCTTCAGCTTCAGTTTCCCCTAGTTTACGTGGTGTTCTTTCCATGTTTTTAAAAATTTCTATTGAAACTTTCATATTATTTACAGTTTTAGCTTTTTAAAAAAAAATTCCATTGAAACTTTCATATTATTTACAGTTTTAGCATTTAAAAAAAAAAAAATTCCATTGGAATTTTCATATTATTTACGGTTTTAGCTTTTCTTTAAAAAAAATTCCATTGAAACTTTCATATTATTTACAGTTTTAGCATTAAAAAAAAAAAAATTCCATTGGAACTTTCATATTATTTACGGTTTTAGCTTTTTTAAAAAAAAAATTCCATTGAAACTTTCATCTTATTTACGGTTTTAGCATTTAAAAAAAAAATTCCATTGAAACTTTCTTCGTATTTAAAATTTTCATTGACAAATTCATCTTATTTACGGTTTTGGCTTTTTAAAAAAAAATTTCATTGAAACTTTCATCGTATTTACAGTTTTAGTTTTTTAAAAAACTTTCATTGAAACTTTCATCTTATTTACAGTTTTAGCTTTAAAAAAATCCATTGATACTTTGATCTTATTTACGGTTTTAGTTTTTTACTTCTTAATTTCCATTGAAACTTTCATCGTATTTACAGTTTTAGCTTTTAAAAAAAAAATTCAATTGAAACTTTCATATTATTTACAGTTTTAGCTTTAAAAAAATAATTTCCATTGAAACTCTCGTCTTATTTACGGTTTTAGCTATTTTAAAAATTTCCATTGAAACTTTAATCGAATTTACAGTTTTAGCTTTTTAAAAAGATTTCATTGAAACATTCATCTTATTTACGGTTTTAGCTTTAAAAAAAAAAAATTTCATTGAATCTTTTATCATATTTACAGTTTTAGCTTTTAAAAAAAATTTCAATTGAAACATTCATCTTATTTACAGTTTTAGCATTTAAAAAAAATTTCCATTGAAACTTTCATCGTATTTACAGTTTTAGCTTTTTTAAAAATTTCAATTTAAACTTTCATCTTAATTACAGTTTTAGCATTTAAAAACAAATTTCAATTGAAACTTTCATCGTATTTACAGTTTTAGCTTTTTTGAAAAATTTCAATTGAAACTTTCATCTTATTTACAGTTTTAGCATTTAAAAAAAATTTCCATTGAAACTTTCTATGTATTTACAGTTTTAGCTGTATTTAAAATTTTCATTGACAAATTCATCTTATTTACGGTTTTGGCTTAAAAAAAAAATTTCACTTCGTATTTACAGTTTTAAATTCAAAAAAAAATTTCCATTGAAACTTTCATCGTATTTACAGTTTTAGTTTTTAAAAAAAACTTTCATTGAAACTTTCATCTTATTTACAGTTTTAGCTCTTAAAAGAAAAAAAACCATTGAAACTTTCATCTTATTTACGGTATTAGCTTTTTTAAAAAAAATTTCCATAGAAACTTTCATCTTATTTACAGTTTTAGCTATTTTTTAAAAATTTCCATTGAAACTTTCATCGTATTTACAGTTTATGTTTTTTTTTATTTTAAAGTT
>OY744545.1:47150695-47163195 GCA_963556195.1 Sepiola atlantica
TCTCGGATGTTATTCCCACAACGTTTCGGCCGATGTAACCTCCGGCTTTGTTCAGGTATTGTTGTCGAACTCTGGAATCTGTACAAAATTTCGAACGAGACGATTTATTTAATCTACAGGGTAACTTGCTTGCGTTCCATCAGCCATGACCGGGTACAAGTCTTAAGTAATTTGCAAGTACCCGTGGCGCAACGGATAAAAGTGCTTAGATAATCAGTTCTAAGCGGCACTCTCTTGAAGGTTGAAGGTTCAATCCTCATTGCGGGCGGACACTGAGAATACAATTACGAATTACTTATGGCTTTTACCAAGTCATGGCTTACGAAACGAGAGCAGGCTACACCCGTGGATTAAATAAAAGGTTCCGTCCCAAATTTGGGTATAAAAATTCTCGAGTTCAAAAAGATGTATCTGTAAAAGGACGGAGGTTACATCGGCCGAAACGTTGTGAGAATAACATCCAAGATGAGAATAGTAGTCCGAATAATCCAAATAATCAATCTGCATCTCAAAAATTCCAAAACAAACGTTTTAATAAATAGAGATAAAAGATGTATCTGTAAAAGGACGGAGGTTACATCGGCCGAAACGTTGTGAGAATAATATCCAAGATAAGAACAGTAGTCTGAAAAATCCAATTAATACAAATTATCGACTTTCATCTAAAAAATTCCGAAACAAAAGCGATCAGTTTGTTTTTTCTTCTTTTCTAGTTTCTATTTTGCATTAATATATATATATATATATATATATATATATATATATATATATATATATATATATATATATATATATATATATGGTTATTTGTGACATTCCTATTCCCTTCCAGCTTCCGGTTCATGTTAACAGCTAATGACGCCTCATATCATTTACGGATTACCAGAAATCATAAAAGGCTTTCTTTATAATACATACCAATTTCGGAAGTGTAGTATCTGTTCCGATAGATACTACACCCCATAGACTGGTATTGTCTTGACCTTCGGGGCTTGATTAACGCCGGTCTGTGGGTATGTCCTGTGCAGTCCTAGGAGGTACACCCTCCCAGGCTTTGCCTTCTCACCCTTTGAGAAGGGGTTAGTTTATTGCTAATCGCCTGAGCCCCCCCCCCCCCTACCGGGGAATGCCGACGGGGCTGCCCAGGCAATTTTGAATGACCAGAGTGCTCAAATTCTCGAGCGCTGTTTTTTTAAAATCCCACTTTCCCGACCTTGTGTCACATCTTACCTTGTGGGAGGAAGATTAATAACTTCAGACTTGTCTATCGTCATATTATTTTACGATCATCCGTATGTGATATGAGGTGTCATTTGCTGCTGAGTGGAACTGGAAGCTGGAAGGAATAGAAATGAATGTCACGAATAACATATATATATATATATATATATATATATATATATATATATATATATATATATATATATATATATATATATATATATATATATATACAGATAGGTGAAAGAAGAGTGATAAACATGTACGAATGTCCAAATTTATTTCAACTTCGATTGTTCAATGCAAGGTATATTCGGTAATAAAATTATGTTTATTATTCTTTCCTTAAGCCAAGATCCTTGAAAAGCCTTGGCTTAAGGAAAGAATAATAAACATAATTTTATTACCGAGTACACCTTGTATTGAACAATCGAAGTTGAAATAAATTTGTCATTCGTACATATTTACCTTTCTTCTTTCACCTATCTTTATAATTGCTCTATCTCGTATATTGAGCTTTAACCATTTCACTATAGGTTCTATCTACGAAAAGTTTACTTTTAGTTTCATATTTTATTATATATATATATATACATATATATATATATATATATATATATATATATATATATATATATATAAATATATATATATATATATAATTTAATTATGGCAATATACAGGGTGCCTCCCCCCAAATAATTACCACTCATGTAATCGTTAATAAACATCACAATCCTTACTGCAATACAACCATATTTGGTACAAATAAAATTCCGTCTGTGCCTGTCTTTTGAATAATTCCTTGTCTACTGCCTTTACCACGCAGTTTTGTCTGATTTTGTATATTTTTTTAGTTTGCTGCATTCACTTATTATGTGATTTACGATTTCGTATCGTTATCCACCGAATCTACATTGACTGTTGACCTGGGGTTTTGTCTATTTTGGCTTTGATATAATTCGTTCTGATTGCATTGTTCTGTACAGCTGTCATTAGTCGTTCTGTTTTTCTTTATTCCAGCGTCCTTTTCGTAGGCATGCACACGACTTTTCGTGTATCTCTTCTCTTGTCAGTCTTACAAACTATCAATGTAGCTACTACTCTTTCCATTTGTCTTTTCTTGTCTTTTTATTTCCAGTTTTGCTATTCTCTATATTGTTCTTTTCACAGTGCTTTTACAGCTGTGATCAGCTTTTCTGTGTTTGAGGTTATGCAGTTTCCTAGTTCTTTTTAGTGTACTCTACAGTCTTCTATACTTGCCAGTCCTCTTCCCTCTTCTCACCATTTTACGTAGAGTCGGCCAGTATTATCCTTCGGGAGTATTGCATTGTGGATGGTCATTAGTTTCTTAGTCTTCTGTTGGTTGGATTGTGTCTGCTTCCAATATACTTATCCATTCAGCATTTCTGTTGTGATCTTGTTGCTTTATTATTATTATTATTATTATTATTATTATTATTATTATTATTATTATTATTATTATTATTATTATTTACTCACTAGGAGTTATCACACTGGTCATCGTCAGTGGTCACCCACTGCCGACAACCTGTGGTATTCCCTGGAGTCTGAGTGACAACAAGTCTCCTCAGGCCTCCAGTATGCTCCACCTCTTTTCGTTCATCACCGCTGATGACCTTGCGGTAATCGCAACAGCCACCTACCAACGATTTCCCGCTGATAAGGGCCATTGGTCCCCTCTGGGGCCCGAGTGGCAACAAGCCTTCCCAAGGTCCCAGAGCTGTCCGCGCTCTTCCAGTGGAGGTCTGGTTTTGCGCTTTCCCTCCTCGACCCTCTGTCCATAATTTTCGTGGCGTCAGCCTATGCTTGCGCCTCTCTCGTTCGGTTGTATTTTCCCCGGTTCTGTTGTTTTGTGCTTCCATGTGTTTGTTCTCCATTCGTTGCTTATGTGGGTTGGTTTCCGCATTCGAGGACATTTCTCAGGATTGTAGCTGTTTTGATCATTACTGTCCTTTGTATGGTCTCAGTTATCCCTTTGATTCCTATTTCTCCTAGTCTTTTCTCCATGTTTTTGGGGACTGTTCCTAGTGCTCCTATGATTATTGGTGTTATACTGACTTTCTTCATGTTCCATATTCCTTTCAATTCTCTGGCAAGTTCAGTATATTTGCTTCTCTTTTCCGTCTCTTTGATCTTCACTCTGTGGTCTGCTGGAACGGCAAAGTCCACGATTTTGCAGGATTTTTCTTTCTTGTTGATTATTATCATATCCGGTCTCCTTGCTGTTATGGGTTTGTCTGTTTGTACATTCATATCCCATATGATTTTGTGTTTTTCGTTTTCTAGTACAGTTTCTGGTTTGTGTTTGTACCGTTTTCTTGCATATTCGAAATTCAGTTGTTTGCACATTTCCCGGTGTACTTCTTTCCCCATGCTGTCATGTCTGTTCTTGTATTCCCTTTGTGCTAGCTTGCTGCATTCACTTATTATATGATTTATCGTTTCGCCTCTTTGTCCACACAATCTGCATTTGCTGTTTTCCTGGGTTTTATCTATTTTTGCTTTAATAAAGTTTGTCCTAATCGCATTGTTCTGTGCGGCCATCAGCAGAGATTCCGTTTCTCTGTTCAGGTTTCCTTTTCTTAGCCATGCCCAGCTGTTTTCATTGGCTTCATCGCTTGTGAGTCTTATAAAGCGTCCATGTAGTTGTTTTTCTTCCCACTTTTCCTTTCTTGTCTTTTTGTTTCTGGGTTCAGTGCTTCCGGGGTTGTTTGTTGGGCTGGTGTCTCTTGCTGTGGTGATCAGTCTTTCCGTGTTCTGGGTTACATATTTCTCCAGCTCTTTTTTGGTGTCTTCCACACAGTCTTCTATACTTACCAGTCCTCTACCTCCGTCATTTCTTTTCACGTAGAGTCTGTCCGTGTCGTCTTTTGGGTGCAGTGCATTGTGCATAGTCATTAGTTTTCTAGTTCTTTGGTCAAGGTGCCTGAGTTCTTCTTTGGTCCAGCCTATGAATGGTCCAGAGTATCTTATTAGTGATACAGCCCATGTGTTTATCCCTTTTACTAGATTTCTGCTATATAGTTTAGTTTCTAAGAGTTTCCTTGTTCTTCGTAGATATTCTTTTCCAATCTTCTCTTTCATTTCTGTATATTTGATTGTGTCTGCTTCCAGAACTCCCAGGTATTTGTAACTATCTTGTTCTCCTAGCGCCCTCATCTCCTCTTGGTTGGGGAGTTCTATACCTTCTGTCTTTTCCGGTTTTCCTCTTTTGATCTCTAGCAGTGCACATTTTTCTATTCCAAACTCCATTTGGATATCCTGGCTGAATATCCTGGTTGTGTTTATCAGCTTTTCCAGTTCTTTTTTGTTTTTTGCAAACAGTTTAAGGTCATCCATGTACATCAGGTGGTTTATTCTTTGTTCTGTATCCGTAAACCTGTATCCGGCATCACACTTTCTGAGTATGTAGTTGAGTGGCATCATGGCTATTATAAACAGTAGTGGTGACAGAGAGTCTCCTTGAAAAATGCCTCTCTGTATTTTTATCTCAGACAGGTATTGTCCTCCGGCTGTCAGTTTTAGTCTCCATGTTTCCATTGCTTTCTGGATGAGATTAATAATCCTGTCTGGTATCTTGTATATTTTTAAGCATTCAATAGATGAAAAGCTTAAGGAAAGAATAATAAACATAATTTTATTACCGAGTACACCTTGTATTGAACAATCGAAGTTGAAATAAATTTGTCATTCGTACATATTTATCTTTCTTCTTTCACCTATCTTTATAATTGCTCTATCTCGTATATTGAGCTTTAACCATTTCACTATAGGTTCTATCTACGAAAAGTTTACTTTTAGTTTCATATTTTATTATATATATATATACATATATATATATATATATATATATATATATATATATATATATATATATATATATATATATATATATATATAATTTAATTATGGCAATATACAGGGTGCCTCCCCCAAATAATTACCACTCATGTAATCGTTAATAAACATCACAATCCTTACTGCAATACAACCATATTTGGTACAAATAAAATTCCGTCTGTGCCTGTCTTTTGAATAATTCCTTGTCTACTGCCTTTACCACGCAGTTTTGTCTGATTTTGTATATTTTTTTAGTTTGCTGCATTCACTTATTATGTGATTTACGATTTCGTATCGTTATCCACCGAATCTACATTGACTGTTGACCTGGGGTTTTGTCTATTTTGGCTTTGATATAATTCGTTCTGATTGCATTGTTCTGTACAGCTGTCATTAGTCGTTCTGTTTTTCTTTATTCCAGCGTCCTTTTCGTAGGCATGCACACGACTTTTCGTGTATCTCTTCTCTTGTCAGTCTTACAAACTATCAATGTAGCTACTACTCTTTCCATTTGTCTTTTCTTGTCTTTTTATTTCCAGTTTTGCTATTCTCTATATTGTTCTTTTCACAGTGCTTTTACAGCTGTGATCAGCTTTTCTGTGTTTGAGGTTATGCAGTTTCCTAGTTCTTTTTAGTGTACTCTACAGTCTTCTATACTTGCCAGTCCTCTTCCCTCTTCTCACCATTTTACGTAGAGTCGGCCAGTATTATCCTTCGGGAGTATTGCATTGTGGATGGTCATTAGTTTCTTAGTCTTCTGTTGGTTGGATTGTGTCTGCTTCCAATATACTTATCCATTCAGCATTTCTGTTGTGATCTTGTTGCTTTATTATTATTATTATTATTATTATTATTATTATTATTATTATTATTATTATTATTAGTAGTAGTAGTAGAATTTTATTATCATTATTATGATTATTATTATTATTGTTATTATTATTATTAGTATTACTATTATTATTATTATTATTATTATTATTATTATTTGTATTATTATTATTATTATTATTATTATTATTTGTATTATTATTATTATTATTATTATTATTATTATTATCATTATTATTATTATTAGTATTATTATTGTTATTATTATTATTATTATTAGTAGTAGTATTAGTAGTAGTATTAGTATTATTGCAACTACTACTACTATTATTATTACTACTACTATTATTATTACTACTACTACTATTATTATTACTATTATTATTATTATTATTATTATTATTATTTCATAGTAGTCTCAACTTTTGGATGTTTTCTGTTGGATTTTTCTGTTAAAGTCATTTATGGTGGCTTTTCATTATGGTTCTAAGTGTTCCAATTACAACGGGAAGCACCTTGACTTCTTTACATTTCCATAGTCTAACTAATTCCCATTTCAGGCCGTAACATTTTTTTCGTGTTCTTTCTCCTGCACTCCAGCTATGTCAATGATTAAGTCAAGTTCTATTGTTTTCGTTTAGAAAGATTAAGTCGGGTTTGGAATGTTCAAGAACCTTATCAGTTTGTATGCGCATGTCCCAAAGATGTTTGACATTGTCGTTCTCCTGTACCACTTTTGGCTTATGCTCATAGCACTTCCCATTGTGGTCCAAATCTAAAAATTATTATTATTATTATTATTATTATTATTATTATTATTATTATTATGATTATTATTTACTCACTAGGAGTTCTCACACAGGTCATCAGTGATTGCTCACCGGCAACCGGTGGTATTCCCTGGAATCTGAGTGACAACAAGTCTCCCCAGATTTCCAGTATTCTCCACCTCTTTTCGATAGCCACCGCAAATAAATTTGCAGTATCACAACAGCCGTTTACCATTGATTTCTCGCCGGCAAGGACCATTGGTGTTTTCTGGGGTTTGGGTGGCAGTAAGCCTCCCCGAGGTCCCAGCAGTTTCTGCACTTCCAGTGGAGGTCTGGTTTGTGCTGTCCCTTCTCGGTCTTCTCATCCTCCTTGACCCTATGCAGATATTTTGTGTGGTGTCAGCCTAGACTGGTACCATTTTTTTAAAATTATATATACATATATATTTTTTTATATTATTTTTTTTATTTATTTATTTTTATTTTATTTTATTTATTTTTAAAAATTTTATTTATTTATTTATTTTTCTTTTTAAAATATTTTTATTTTTTTGGGGGGAGGGGGGAGCTGATTATTTTTTATTTATTTATTTATTTTTTGAGGGGAGCTGATTATTTTTTATTTATTCATTTATTTATTTTGTGGGGTGGGGGTGGTGAGCTTATGGTGTTACTTGCTATTTCTGTTCATTGGTCCATTTTTGTGTTGTGTCAGTTGAGGTCGCTGTAATTTATTGGGGGCTTATTAAGTGATGTTTCTTGCATTTTCTGTTTCTTTGTTTGTGGTGTGTTCTTTCATTAGTTTTGTTTTCTTCCTGTGTTAGGTTCCGTATGATCCTTCGTAGCTTATGCGGGTTAGTTTCCGCATTCAATAATTTTTCTTAAGATTGTAGCTGTTTTGATCATTGCTGTCCTTTGTATAGTTCCAATGATTCCTTTGATCCCAATTTCTCCCAGTCGTTTTTCCAGGTTTTTGGGGATTGTTCCTAGTGCTCCTACGATTATTGGTATTATACTGACTTTCTTCATGCTCCATATTCCTTTCAGTTCTCTGGCTAGTTATGTGTATTTGCTTCGTTTTTCTGTTTCTTTGCTTTTCACTCTGTGGTCTGCTGGAACGGCGAAGTCTACGATTTTGCAAGATTTTTCCTTCTTGTTGATTATTATAACATCCGGTCTCCTTGCTTGTATGAGTTTGTTTGTTTGTATATCCATATCCCAGATGAGTTTGTGTTTTTCGTTTTCCAATACTGTTTCTGGCCTATGTTTGTACCATTTGTCTGCGTATTCGAAATTCAATTGTTTGCACAGTTCCCGATGTACTGCTTTCCCCACACAGTCATGTCTGTTCTTATACTTTTGGGCAAGTTTGCTACATTCACTTATTATATGATTTATTGTTTCGTCTCTTTGTCCACAGAGTCTGCATTTACTGTTTTCCTGGGTTTTATCTATTTTAGCTTTAATGTAGTTTGTCCTAATTGCATTGTTCTGTGAAGCCATCAGTAGAGATTCCGTTTCTCTGTTCAAGTGTCCTTTTCTTAGCCATGTCCAGCTGTTTTCGTTGGTTTCTTCTCTTGTCAGTCTTCTGAAGTGACCGTGTAGTATTTTTTTCCCCACTTTTCTTTTCTTGCCGTTTTGTTTCTGGTTTCGGTGCTTTCCGAGTTGTTCGTTGGATTGGTGTCTCTTGCTGCAGTGATAAGGATTTCCCTGTGTTGAGTTATGTATTTTTCCAGATTATTATTATTATTATTTGTACTCACTAGGACTTCTGACACAGATCATCGTCAGTGATTGCTCACCGACAATAATCATTGGTATTTCCTGGAGTCTGAGTGACAACAAGCCTTATAAGATTTCCAGTATTCTTCACCTCGTTTCGCTAACAACCGCAAATAACCTTGCGGTATCGCAACAGCCTCTTACCATTGATTTCTCGCTGGTAATGACAATTGGTCTTCTCTGGGATTTGGGTGGCAATAAGCCTCCCCAAGGTCCCAGCATTCTCCGCACTTTTCCAGTGGAGGCCTGGTTTGTGCTGTCCCTCCTCGGTCTTCTCATCCTTCTCGACCCTCTACAAATATTTTGTTTGGTGTCAGCCGAGTCTGGCGCCATTTTTTATTTATTTATTTTAAAAATTTTATTTATTTATTTATTTATTTTATTATTAATTGGAACATAAGGTCAATTCCCTTGACCTTAGACATTCCTTAAACATTCAAGCTGTACCTTAACACTTTCGACGTTCCTAATAGGCAACTAGTAGTCCGAATTTATCCAAATAATAAACATTATATGTTATTTGTTATTTGTTTTATTTAATTTTTTTTTTTTAGGTTTACAGGTGCTTGAGTGTTAACTATTCTGTACTTTTACCACCCAGTCGATATATATTTTGATTATAACAAAAACTTTTAAATGATTAAAAAAATATATTTTGTTTTAGGCAAGCCGATTCAAGAAAATGTTTATTGGAAAAAAAGTAATAGAGTCAGAGAATATTCCAAGAAACAACCCATATAAAAACAGAGTAAGTATTCATGGGATACATATTTGGTTAATCAAAGACATGGAATAATGCTGTAGAAAGTAAAGATTTGAGAGGGAATGTTATCAAGACCGAAGTGATGATCAGTGTTGGAAAGCCTACAGAAAAAAACAATCCCTGCTCAGTTTGTAGAAAGAGAGTCGGGTGCAGTTCAATTTTTTGTGGTATCTGTAAACATCGGGTACACAGGAAATGCAGTTTACGTACTGGTAGGTTGAGAGAGGATAACCAGTTTGTATGCAAGAAGTGTACAACAATGAAGGTGGATGAGAACTCAGATGTGGAGAAAGTATATATGGATGGCGAAGGTATTGAGGTTGTCTGGAAGTTTTGTTACCTTGCTGATAGCACAAGGTGGAGCTGGTCCAGGGAACTTCTGCCATTACTAACTAGCAGAGCTACCCGGCGTTGCCCGGGGATTATTCTTCTCCAGTTGCTCTCCATCACCGCCCGTAATAATGTATGGAAATGAAACCTGAGTGGTGAGGTGTTGCATGGAAAGAAATTATATGAGACTGATGCGATAGATGTGTAATGCAAGTCTTAAAGACTGGCTTAGATCTGATGACCTCAGAGGAAGATTTAATCTGGGTAGTATAGGGAAATGTGGGCAGAACTTTATTGGTATGGCCACATTGAAAGACTGGATAAGAGTTCTTGGGTTAGCAGGTGTAGGAAAGTTAAGATTGCAGGGTCTGTTGGCAGGGGAAGGCCGAGGAAAGCATGAGAGGAATTGATAAGTATGGGCGGAGATAGAGGGATGAACACAACTTGCCTAGTTTGGAAGTCAATTTCTAAAAGCCATCCCACGCAATGGATTTTAATCGAAATTAAAGTAAGATGTCTAGACATAAGGTGTTATATCGTTATATCCTTATATCGTTATCGCCCCCATCTCAGCTTCAAAGATGTCCGCAAGCAAGATATGAAGGCTAGCTCAATTGACATTAATACACGGGAAGCCTCTGCAGCTGACAGATCTGCCAGGAGGAAACAGATATGCCAGGGAATGATCATCAGTGAGAAGACCCTCCATGATGAAAACGCTGCGAAGAGAGCTAGAAGAGCGAACCTACAGGCAGACCAACAAGTGGAGGTGACACATTGCGCAACAGCTTTCGTATGTCAAGGCTGTAGTAGACCATGCAAATCAAGACTTGGTCTCTACAGTCACACAAAAAGATGCGCACAAACAACATCCCAATACGGCGCTGATCCATAGTTGTTGACGACTGACGGTTGCCAATACACATACATACATACATACATGCATACATGCATACATGCATACATACATACATACATACACACATACATACATACATATATACATACATACATACATACACACATACATACATACATACACACATACATACATACATACATACATATATACATACATACATACATACATACATACATGCATACATACATACATACATACATATATACATACATACATACATACATGCATACATACATACATACATACATACATACATACATACATACATGCATACATACATACATACATACATACATACATACATACATACATACATACATACATACATATCCTAGTTTTAATCTTCGTAAGGGATATAAAATGGTGTAAAACAGTTCTGGGACCGGAATTCTTCCTGCTCATTTATAAAAGCTTTAGGTAAATTGGGAATCAATGTTTGTAAAATATATGGAAATTTGATTAAAAAAAACATATTTCACCCCAAACAAGACAGGCAGCCACTGTAGACGTAAGGGGTTACTGAAAATTAGGGTGTAGGTTTTAGGTGTTATCCTAAGTTGTGAGCCGTGTAGCGAGATGTCTGTTTACATTAGTTTTAAACCTCTGCATGTCGATACAGTCGGAGAAACAGGGTGCAGGGAGGGAGTTCTAGAGGCCTGCAGCATGAGGAAAGAAGCTATTGGAGTAGAAGGCTCTCCGGCATCTGGGGGCCTCTACAGTGAATAGATGGGATTTTGCTGATTTTCGAGTTGGTCTAGTGTATTTATGTTGAGGGGGCACTAGAGCAGCTAGTTAATTTACAAAAGTTGTTTTGTTCTCATTAAAGTCGATTTATATTTTAATACGTATGTGTATATATATGCCCATCAAGCGACACCATAGTAAGCATAAGCAGCAGCTAACATGAAGTATTCGTATTGTTTTGATTTTTTTTTCAGGTAATGTCAATTTAATGAAATATGTAAGAAGCAATGAAATTAGTTTGTCGCCAGTTTCAGTTTTTTTTTATGTAAACAAGTCAGCCATTTTAATCTTTTGCTAATATTTGAAAAAAAAAAAAAGAATAAATTACTATCTTACATATGTGTGTGTTTCTTTTTGTTGTCGTTTTAGAATATGTCCACGAAACGTACAGCTATGGCCCGTACTCATAAGGCTTACACTGTTCCGGATTTGCCACCTCGACCAACCAACCAACCCATATACATACCACAACATTACTATAAACAGCAAACTGCCAGTAACCCAATTCTGCCCAGAAGGTAAAATGACCTCTGACAGGTCAGGATGCACATCGTGTGAAGAACGTGCTACAAAGTTGATAGGACTCAGATGACAGATGAGTTACTTCCCTTGAATAATTATACACGAAGTGGAGACTATTTAAGGCAGACAGACTGACTGCCCAGGGCGTGACGTAAGTGGACCATTAAATGTCTGTGGAGGCTGTGGGGGAATAATAACAAGTCTTAATGTTCCCCATCGCCTCCACAGACATTTAATGCCCCACTTACTTCACGCCCTGAACAGTCAGCTTGTCTGCCTTAGATAGTCTCCACTTCCTGTATATTCGTTCAAGGGAAGTAACTCCCCTGTTATCTGATATTAACACATCGTACATTCAATATTAATAGGAAAAATCATGCGGTCACCAAACCTGTATTTGATAAAAAAAAAAAATGCCAAATCATAAATAAATTTGAACTTTTTAGACCTTCAGACAGAATTGAAATGATTGTATAGTTATATATTCAACATCTAATGTCTGCACTTATTGTAGTATTGAACTTTTTCTCCCCCTCTCTCCATCTCTCTCTCTCTCTCTTTCCCCTCTCTCTTGATTTAATGTTACTTGTCTCCTGTTCAGGGATCAAACTTTTTTTTACATTTTGCAAGCTCACTCTCCAGTTCTCGTGGTTCAGTCGCGATCAACTCCTCCAAAATCCACTCTGTAAGATCTTGTATAATCACTTAAAACCGGTCAACAGTCCTGCAATTCAAGCCATCTAACTTTCTA
>OY744545.1:47168195-47223195 GCA_963556195.1 Sepiola atlantica
TTTAAAAAATTCTTTGGTAAAAAAAAATATATATATATATAAAAATTAATATTTTCGTAAGAAATAGAAATATTTTAGAATCCTTAATGGTAAAAATGCCATTCACATACAAAGGATTTGAACATATGTTTTGGTTAGTTTATTTTTAGGAGATTTTGAAACGTTTGAATGAAGTCAAATCTCATATAATAAAACATTGAACGTTATAATACTTAACTCGTTTGATGCTGCTGCACGACCAGGATTTGTTGGCGATTCTGTTACTGACGATGGCTGAAACGTGTCGACAAAAGTCGCATCCCACAATATTCAGGTCTTCTCGACAGATTTGCGTTCCAACCGATCGCCGTGGAGACGAGTGTAGCGATAGGCCACGCCACTTTCTCAACAGCCCTGGTCTGTTAATGACGTGCCAAGCCGGGGACCATCGTAAATTGACTTGGCTACTATTCGTGGAAACGCATTGAGCCTGCTCTCGGCCTGTCAAGCCAGCAGGACATCCGATAAATCTTCCCGATACTTGCATATTGGTTATGAAAAACGACATTTTAATAATTAACTATTATTTATTGTTTTTTTTTACTGAATACATTGTGAGATTTGTTTTGATGTTAAATTAAAAAAAACAACTCGTATTCATTATAAAATACGTATTTTATTGAATAAATGCTGGAAACCAAATTAACTCGTTAACCTCGTTAAATCATCCAGCGCCAACAGAAAAAAACACATTAAACATCAAACGAATTCACCGATAAGCATTATTGATTCAAAAATACAGGATTACCCCTCCCGCTCCCCAAAACCGGACCCGAAATTTCAATGAGCCCTATTCCTTAATTGTCTTCAAGGATTAAATGAAACTTTGCTGATAACTGGTTCATTATGTTTAAAACATAAAAGGCTTTGGACTCTTTTTCTTTATTCCAAAGCATCTGCTCAAAATGGCCTCCATTTTGTTCTGTGCATTTCTGGAAGCACAGCATAAATTTGTTCATGACATCTTTACAAATAAACCGACGAATGCCTCTGGCGTTTCGTCTTTTTGCTTTCTGGAGTTTCGTGGTGATCCTGAATCTCCATGCATACCCCTGGTTTTAAGGGATCCACAAAGGAATAAAAATTCAGCGCCACTGTCTACTGTAATCTAACTAATAAGAGAATGTGTTTATCTTACATAATCTTTAATACTAATGGCACCCAAATCAAAATAAATACCTACCCGGTTCTCTTTTAACAAGTCTAATAAAATGTCTGACTACAAAGTAAACGCGTTGCGTTTTGAGTCTTCCATTTCAAATCGCCCTTTAACCTGGTCATCACCCCATCCCAGGTCAGAGACATCATAAAAACCTTGACACCTCCAAAGCTTGTGGGCCTGATCTTATACCAGTAATAGTAATAAAGAAATGCTCTTCTGAACTGGCCCCTGTCCTCTCCAAACTCTACAATAAGTGTCTAGCTGAATCTTGCTTCCCCGATAGCTGGAAAATTGCCTCTGTGGTACCAGTCTACAAGAACACTGGGAATAGAACCGATCCTCAAAACTATCGCCCAATCAGTCTGCTGCCGATCTTTGCTAAAATGTTTGAATCCCTAATCAATCTAGCGATAGTACGGCACTTAGTTAATGCTAAACTTCTTTCCGACCGCCAGTATGGATTTAGACAAGCACGATCTACTGCAGACATCCTAACGGTCATCTCTGAGCGCATGTATCATGCACTCGACGGGGCAGGAGAAGCCAGAGCAGTAGCGCTTGATATATCCAAGGCCTTTGACAAGGTTTGGCATAAAGGGCTTCTCCTGAAAATACGCTCATACGGTATTACTGGGCAATTACTAAATATAATTAGATCCTTCCTAGACAAAAGAAAAATCCAGGTTGTCCTCGATGGTCGCTCATCTATGCAACATGACATAAATGCTGGTGTACCCCAGGGATCTATCCTTGGACCTTTGTTGGTCCTGATCTATATAAACGATCTCTCTGATGGCATAGAGTCTGAGATTGGTTTATTTGCCGATGACACCACACTTTACTCTCGCCATGTTGGTAAAACCGACGCAATCATATCCGAGGCAATGGCTGAATCTTTAGAAAATGACCTCCAGGCTGTAGTGGATTGGGGCCATAAATGGTTGGTAACTTTTAATGCCGCGAAGACAAAGCTCCTTTCCTTCAATAACTACAAGGAACCTTTGCAACCACCGATTGTCATGGCAAATAACACCCTACCTGAGAGTTCATCATTCAAACTCCTCGGCTTAACCTTCACAGGTAACATGAACTGGAACAAATACATTGAAGACATTGCCAAGGCTGCCGCAAAGAAGGTTGGCTCCCTCTACCGTGCTAGTAAACTCCTCACACCTGGCATTATCCTGTATCTATACAAAGCCACCATCCGCCCATGCATGGAGTATTTTTGTCACATCTGGGCTGGCGCATCATCTACTAGTCTCTCCCTCCTTGACAAGGTCCAAAAAAGAATCGCCAACCTAATAGGTCCCTCACTGTCGACCAAGCTCCAGCCTCTGTCCCATCGCCGCAATGTGGCATCCTTGTGCTTGTTTTACAAATACTTCAATGGATTATGCTCCGATGAATTGGCTGTTCTGGTGCCCCCTCGTCGAAAATTTACTAGACTAACTCGACAATCAACTAAATCTCATTCATTCACTGTGGAGGTCCCCAGATGTCGGAGAGCCTTCTACTCAAAAAGCTTCTTTCCTCGTACTGCTGGCCTCTGGACTCCTTTCCTGCCCCCTGTTTCCCCGACAGTACAGACATGCAGAAGTTTAAAACTAATGTAAACAGACATCTCGCTGCGCAGATCCCAGTCTAGGTTGACCGCCCCCTATCTTCTCCCTTTTTCTTTTTTCTCAGTAGCCCCTTACGTCTACAGAGGCGGCCTCCCTTGTTTGGGGTGAACTATGTTAAAAAAATTTTTATTTTTACATAAGACCCATTTGCTATTTGGAAATGCTATTTTATTTTTCACTAAGTTGAGTCTTGCGTCCACCGTACTACTGACTACTAAGAAAATCCCAGCAGTGTGCTCGACTATTAAGAAAAAAGAATTAAAAATAAGAGCGTAATATTTATATATGTATTCCATCATAGCTCCTTGGGTAAAACTTATTCGAGCTTCCGGCACTTGACAATGTTTATATTGAGATATCACTTACATACAGTCAGTGTCGTATGATAGCGTAGGGGTAGAGACGCCGACTGTCAGCTCGACGGTTGAGGTACTAACCAGTCTAACCGCACTAAAGAGCTGTGATACAGCGGGACAGTCTGTATGTGGATGACTATAAAAAGCTCCCTTTCTTGAGTCGAGCTTGCTTGTAAAGATATCGTCAACTGCCAGTCTGTATGTGGATGACTATATATATATATATATATATATATATATATATATATATATATATATATATATATTAGTAGTATGTTTTTAAAAGGCTGTGGGCAATGCAAATTCTGGGTAAGATGTAAACTGCAAGGAACAAAAATAATAAATCGAATACGAAATGGAACTTACAATTTATTTTTTCTTAAAATCTTACATAACAGCAAGTGTGGTGTTAGCTGTTTGTGTGATGTCCGGATGATTATTAAAAATAATTTATTTAATATTTCGGGAAAAGAAACTTTTCTTGATAAAAAATAATAAACACCAGAGGAAAAACTCCGTCTGTGCAGAGAATCTGCCAAAATGAATGTCATATATATATATTGCTTTATATGCATCATTCCTTCACTTATAGAAGTTGAATGCCTGTATGTCTCGCCGCCTTTAAATGTGTTAAAATTATCATTGTTCATAAGCTGTTCAGAACTGGCCTATCGGTTAGCGACGTTGGATTGGGGTTGAAAACTACTTGTAGTCAAGGGTTTCGAATCGTGTGACCGGTAGTGAATAGTCGTACTTCTATGCTGATGAGTCTTGATTGAAAAGAGACGAAACGTATACGTCCATAGATAAATAAACAATAAAAAATATTTATATTTGAAGCTCCTCGTTAAAAGTAGAGCACTGTAAATGGTAGTAATAACACAGCGTGACGTCACTTGCTTTATATGCATCATTCCTTCACTTATAGAAGTTGAATGCCTGTATGTCTCGCCGCTTTAAATGTGTTAAAATTATAATTGTTTATAAGCTGTTCTGGCCTATCGGTTAGCGACGTTGAAAAATACTTGTAATCCAGGGTTTCGAATCGTGTGACCGGTAGTGAATAGTCATACTTCTATGCTGATGAGTCTTGATTGAAAAGAGACGAAACGTATACGTCCATAGATAAATAAACAATAACAAATATATATATATATATTTATTATTTTTATTTAATTTTAAAAAATATTTATTATTATTATATTTTAAATTTATACTATACCTCATTATTATTATTATTATTATTATTATTATTATTATTATTATTATTATTATTATTATTATTATTATTATTATGTATGTATGTATGTCCTTTCTATAAATCTATGTATGTGATGATGAATACTTTTGATGTTTTTTACGACTTATAATTTTGGTGTGTGTAGAATCTGTGCTGCTGAAGACAACTTGACATTAATAAAGACCGTTCGTCTCAGAAACGATCGTACACCTAAACTCTTGGTGATATTAAATTATCGAAACATATAAATGAATATGTCCTAATTTTGTTCATTTCTAAATTTCAATACATAAATATACACAGAGATATGTGTACCTGTGTACATTGTACATGTTTTTCCATATTTTATATGCTTTTGTTTTCTTTTCTCTGCGCGAATCCCCAGCTATCTAGCTGGCAGGAAGTAATGTTGTCTGACCCTTAACATTACTCGTTCATTGGTTGTTTTGTTTTACGACATATCAACCCTTTTCGGGTTATTTAATGCCGAATCAGGTCATTTTAGTAAAAAGATTTTATGGTTCAAGGTCTTTATATCTTCAAATATTTAATCATGGTGTTTTGTTTTTCCATTTTTGGTCAGTAAGCCGAGATTTTCAGGCAGCTTGTAATTTTTTCTTTTTCTCGTTTTTATTTTTCTACGTGTTAGTCGAATGTAAAAAAGAAAAGTTACCTTTCATTTTTTTCTCCTTCCATTCTGCGTATATTTTCTCCCCCTCTTACTCCAACACGTTTCTTTTTCTTTTCTTTTTCTCTGACTCTCACTGATTTTACTCTCTACCTCCCCACCCTCTCCCTCTTTCTCTTTACCTCCCCCTCTCTATCTACCTCCCCACCCTCTCTCTCTACCTCCCTCTTTTGTAATGCATTTTTCAAATTGATAACATTTTTTTTTGTTTTTGCATTTATATACCCGAAGAAGGTATACCGAAACGTCAGATGAATTCAGTACATTTTATTTCTTTTTATATAATAAACTAGCAGGAAAACCCGACGTTGCTCGGGATTGAATAAAGATCAGTACTGTGTACTACTTTGTAGCACCCCTTTACTCGTTGAAAGTACATTAAACGAATTAAAAATGTAAAAAATTAACAAATTAGAATTGAATAACGTAAATAAATAAGATATTAAATACAAATTTAGAGTGCAATAAATATCAACTTAATCATATAGTTACATTGGAAGTAAAATTGTGATACAAGCTAATCTATTCAGATATTTTAAGATAGGTAGATTTTATTTACTCCTCCCCAGGAGTTAGGCACAAGGCCAGTTTTATCTTACTCCCATAAGTAAGATGTGACCCAAGATCGGGTCGGCAAAGTGGGGTTTGAAAAGCCAGCGCTCGAGAAAGTGAGCCCTCTGGCTATTAAAAATTGCCTGGGCAGCCCCGTCGGCATTCCCCGGTAGGGGCGCCTCAGACAGTAAGCAATAAACTTACTCCTCCCCAAAGAGGGGACGCAACGCCTGGGAAGGTTGACCTCTTAGAACTGCACAGGACAGACCCATTGACCGGCGTAAATCAAGCCACGAAGGACAAGACAATACTAGTATGGGGTGCAGTATCCATCGGAACAGATACTACACTTTGATCTTAGCCAAAAATAAAAATTAATTGAATTTATTTATTTTTCGTTTTTTATTTTTAAATTTTCCTTTATATATATATATATATATATATATATATATATATATATATATATATATATATATATATATATATATATATATATATATATATATAGCTTCGGAATTTTTTCAACCATTAAAACTATGGAAAAAAATCAAACACTTTTGTCCCAAGTCTTTCGGTGGAAAATTACTTTTCTTGTAAGTCAATTTGTTTTTAATGATCTCTGATTACCCATCTGTCATTCTATCTATGGATTTTATTTGACTTTTCTTGGATTGCTTCGTATTTGTCGACTTAGCGTCTGTTTGATAAAGAGGAATTGCCCGTGATTGCTTCTGACTTCTCCAGAAACACGTGTAAAGTTATTTTGTTCTGAAATTCTCATTAACTCATCGAATCATATACCATCGATTTAATACTTTATTTAATTATTTAATTTATTGAATTTTTAAAATATCAAATTTTAAATATTATATAAAATATTGAACTTGGAAATTGATTTCTATTCGAATCGATCTGAACTATATACATATACTTTTCTATATAGATTTATGTATATCCTTCATATGAGCGATAAAAATATCCGTCCCATACAGAGAAATCTTTAAACACATTCAGCATGTGTCTGGAAGAAAGATTTACTAGCAATGAAAGTAAAAGAGGCAGTCTGTTGAACAATAACGGCTGTCAAAATATCGACACGAACGCATATACGTAGGTATGAGTATACGTGTGTATATCTATATATACGATTAAACCCTTGAGAACATTGCTTGTTCTCATTTCGTGATCGCGTACACTTTATCTGTACATGAATGTGTTCGATTGTAAGGGAAGGGCGAATGACGTAAATAAAGGGCGAATAAAAAAGCGGTTAGACGAATAGAATGATGTAAATAAATAAAATAACAGAGGAAAGGCGAGGGACTGGAAAGAGCAGCAGAAAATGCGAGAAAGAGGAGAGAGAAGAAGAAAGAGAGAGAGGTAAGGTAAGAGAGGGGAAATAAAACAAAGAAGAAAGAAGGGATGATGGAGAGAGGAAGAGGGGGGAATAGAAAGAAAAAGTCTATTATGCCATCACAATGTATTCTGAAATCCTTTGAATCACTAAATGAATTTGGTGACAGGACGAACGAATAACGTAAATAAAAAAGGGATCATGAGAGAATTGATTTACTCCTCTCCAGGAGTTAGGCACAAGGCCAGTTTTTATCCTACTCCCATAAGTAAGATGTGACCCAAGGTCGGGTCGGGAAAGTGGAGCTTGAAAAGCCAGCGCCCGAGAAGATGAGCACTCTGGCCATTTAAAAATTGCCTGGGCAGCCCCTGTCGGCATTCCCCGGTAGGGGCGCCTCAGGCAGTAAGCAATAAACTTACTCCTCCCCAAAGAGGGGAGGCAAATCCTGGGATGGTGAACCTCCTAGAACTGCACAGGACAGACCCATTGACCGGCGTAAGTCAAGCCCCGAGGGCCAAGACAATACTAGTATGAGGTGCAGTATCCATCGGAACAGATACTACACTTTGATCTTAGCCAAGAGGCCAAGTTTTCCAGCTAAACAATTAAGGGATAATAAGAGAAGCGAAAGAGAAATTAAATGATGTACATAATTAAAAAAAGACAGAAAGAGGAGAGATGGAAAATGAAGAAAAGGAAGAGAGATTATAAAGAGAGAGAGAGAGAGAGAGAGAGAGAGTGAAGGGAGCGAGAGAGAGAGAGAGAGAGAGAGAGAGAGAGAGAGAGGGTCTATTATGACATCGCAATGTATTCTGAAATCCTTCATCTGTTTAATCCTTGTGAAACATGATTATCAATCTATGTTAAAGTTTAGAAATTATATATTTAACAAATACTGACCCAACGGATGATCTAATCTAATATATACAATAATTTTGTCCGGGTTTTAAAAGTTGGATTTAAATAGCATGTAAGCTGACGAATCAAACTTTGATTCTGACTAGCCAATTATCATTTTTATTGTTGTTCCATGTTATTTGCAATAGATATACGTATTTCGCTATAATTGATTGAAAAATACTTCAATCCGTTAGTTTTCTACTAAGTCGATTAAAAAAAAATATAGTCACCTTAAAAGAAAACTCAGCTATGTGGATTAACTCTTCTTTATTGGATTTTTTTTTCAGTTATCTTTTCTCATTATTTTCTTTTTAAATAAAAACAAAGATCCATTTGTAAGTTAAACACTGATGGAATCTCTTCGTGAAAATTCAGATACCTGCGACTTTGATGAAATCTTTGCGATAGTTAATAAATCAAGGGAGGCGCGAGAGCGCTCTATCCCTTAATAGACTTCAAAAATGGCCTATGCTGGAAATCTCATTTCTTTGATCAATCATAACTCAAAAACCAATAAACCAAATAAGTTAAAACTTTGTACAAAATTTTTATTTGATAGGTTCTATAAGTGTATAGAATTTCAGCATCATTAGTCAAGGCAACCCAGAGATCCAGAAAGTTCAATCATGAAATCATGTTATCTGTGTGAACGTACGTACATATGTGCCACCCTGTATCTCATCAACTATTTGATGGATTCAGCTGACTTTTGGCAGAGATAGAGGTTCTAGGGTCTAGTTGATGGCATTTTAATTTCAGTTTACCATATACCTTAGTTTCCCAGAAAATTTCAAAAAACCTTATAAGAAGGCATTGGATTAAGGCATTGCCTTTACAAAAGTAGTGACATTCCATGAAAAATGCCAATATACTGAAATAATATGCCCTTAATAGGGTTAAGATGAAAATTCATATAGACTAAATGTACAAAAGCAAAGAAATTCCCAAATTTTTACACTTTTATTGTCATTAAGAGTATGCGAGCATTTCAACCAAACCATTTCATTATCACATCACTACAGTATAAATCTCTATGCATGAGTGGATGAAGTGTGTGAGGTGCGCTGAAGAAAAATTCCTACCAGTAAAATACATAGCCCTATTGTGCTCGCATACCCTTAATGACAATAAAAGTGTAACAATTCAGTATACTGGCATTTTTCATGGAATATTTCTCAAATTTAAGTCTTCTTATGATATTGTAGCAGTTTAAGCGGGCTTAATATTGTCACAACTGCCCACGTGAAAATTAATATATATCCGATTAGCATGACATCTGATCCATAGACACGAATTAAGCAAGGTTTCCTTGAAATTCAATTTCTTTTAAAAACCCCTTAAGCTTAATCCAAAAAACTTTTCAACATTTTTCTTGAATCAAAATCATTTAATGAATTTTGATCAACATTGGAATAAGGATTCTAGACATAACATTCAGTAGCATGTATATCTTGGTTTTAATCTTCGTAAGGGGGCATTAAAGTGGTGCAAAACTGTTCTGTTCAGTGAATTACTACTACTACTACTACTACTACTACTAATAATAATAATAATAACGACTCTATCATTATATTAAATGCGAGTTATTGAACGTTTCTTTCCTAAGTTTTTTTATATTTTAATCACAGAAAATACATGGTAAAATATTCCTCAGTTTTGGGATTAAGTTATGTTTGAAAAATAACTTCAATTGTAGTTGTTCTAATCATAAAATGAGACAAAAATAAAAATTGTTCTAGTCAAGAAAGATGTCTTTCTCCTTCTCCCCCTTCTTCAACCAAGGACAGAACGACTCACGAAGTCAGTTTATCATGGGAGGAAATCCAGTTTCCGACGGAGAACTCTGCAAAATTATAAAAAATAGTCGTGATTAAAGCCGTCGCCTTAGGCGACCAACATTACCTGCCTTCGTCCAGAAGAAGGGTTGGAAAGGATGGCCTCCTAGTACAGAACCAAAACTTACCTACCTCAGCAAGGCAAACCCTAGCGTCAGCTCTCTCTACTCTATCGTCTCTTGGCCTTTTGACTAAGATCAAAGTGTAGTATCTGTTCCGATGGATACTGCACCCCATAGACTGGTATTGTCTTGGCCTTCGGGGCTTGATTTACGCCGGTCTATGGTCTGTCCGGTGCAGTTCTAGGAGGTCCACCCTCCCAGGCTTTGCCTCCCCTCAAACGTAATCTATTCAAATTTGATATTCATTTCTATCCCTTACGCGCGTTTCATGGATAAGTGTATTCTTTTAAATTATTAGCTTTGGGGCTATTGTTTGAGAAATCTGATTTCTCCAGTGTGAAAATCTTATTAGGGTGGAATTTTTGTTTTCTTTTTTTCTGAAGTGATCTCCTTTTTCCCAAGCGGGTGTTTTGCCTTTATATACTTCAGTTTGCCGAATTCATATCAGAAATCAACTTGGAAATTCACCGTATTCCCCTTTCGGTATTTTTGTCATGACATGTTTTCTCTACACAACAGCATATACTGTAACCCTCTAAAGATTGGCAAAATTGGACTAATTGAAAAAAAAAACTTATCCGAATTTTGCCATGAAACGCACGTGAGGGATAGGAATGAATATATATATATATATATATATATATATATATATATATATATATATATATATATATATTAAAGTGAAATATTTTGAAAATCAAACAATCGTGCAATTTTAAATGAAAAATTCATTTATTTAATTTCATTTCGCGAATTTTCGTTGTAAAAACAACCTTGTCAAGCGAGACTGTCTTATAGTGTTTTTTTCTTTTCTTTTCTTCCTCCTCATATTGGTGGTATTAACCCTGAGGAGTCGAAAATACGTCAGATTCTTACGACGTTATGTTTTTAGTCCTGCCGATATACACACACACACACACACACACACACACACACACACACACACATATATATATATATATATATATATATATATATATATAAAAAATCGATCACTGATTGAATTTTTAATTTTTACCTTGAAATAAATTAATATAATGAGAACTTATTAAAATTAATCTAACACACACCGACTAACTGAAAATATATGAATAAATAAATATAACAATAATGAATAAATTTAACGAGATTTATTTCATAATTTAAAATATTTAAATCTATTTGCTGCGGGGATCACTGTGTGATTTGATAATGTTGAGACTAAATCAAATAAGATTTACCAAAATAAATAAATAAATAAATAAATAAATAAATAAATAAACAGCTATTTCGCTTTTGTTCTTCTTCCGAACACGGTATATCGTCATAGCCTTCTATGCTCCCTTCTATATAAAAGTTACATATTTTGAGTAGACTTTGTCATTCTTTCATTTGATAATGCCCTATCTTCTTCTTCTTCTTCTTCTTCTTCTTCTTCTTCTTCTTCTTCTACTAATAATAATACTCCCCCCTCCTCTTCCTCCTCCCATCCTCCTCCTACTCGTACCACTACAACTACTGCTACTTCTTCCCCTCCCCCTCCCCCTCTTCAGATTTGTTAATTGCCTATTTCTCGTTTCTTTCTTACCTTTCACTACGTGAAAGTGGTTTCGGCTGTTTATTTGCCATAAAATAATAAAATCACAAATTAGGCATGGGGCACAAAAGGTTTTGAGGGGGAGGTGGGTGGGTGGTCATGTTTTGTCTATTCTTCTCTTGTTCTTGGCCTTTTGGCTAAGATCAAAGTGTAGTATCTGTTCCGATGGATACTGCACCCCATAGATCGGTATTGTCTTGACCTTCGGGGCTTGATTTACGCCGGTCTATGGGTCTGTCCTGTGCAGTTCTAGGAGGTCCACACTCCCAGGCTTCGCCTCCCCTCTTTGGGGAGGAGTAAGTTTATTGCTTACTGCCTGAGGCGCCCCTACCGGGGAATGCCGACGGGGCTGCCCAGGCAATTTTTAAACCCCACTTTCCCGACCCGACCTTGGGTCACATCTTACTTGTGGGAGTAAGAAAATCAATACTCTATCGTCATTTCCAAGGAAGGTGCTCGACTGAGCTCCAATCTCTGATTCCTAATTGTGAGACATTCACAGCAAGACTCATCTTGCTACCCAAAACGAAGAAAACTGTCTTTTCTTCCCGTTTATCCCCAGCATCAGGCGACACTTTCTACAAACAGAGCTTCTTTACAAGGGCTTCCTGTCTTTGGAACACATTGCCACGGGACTGCTCCCCCGCTGATTACAACTTGATCGTATTCCTCTTCAAAGCCGATGTCAAATGATACATATCTAGAACCGTACCCACAATTTTTCGGATTTGGTTCTGACAACCATTCTATCTCACTAACCATTATCCTCGAGTGGCATTTGGCCTTGATAAGTGGTAACCCCTTGTGACCCATCGGCCAGGTAATTATATCGTTATCTTAAATATTAAATTCCCTTTGTGTTTTAGGTGCTCGACTGAGCTCCAATCTATGGTTCCTCACTGTAAAACATTCACAACAAATCTCGTCAAGCTACAACAACTGTCAATAATTTCCTTTCATTCTTCTATATACATAAAACTAAACGAATCTTCCATGAGCAAAGTGTCTTTATTAGAACTGCCCGTCTGTGGAACACAACACCGCGTGGCTGCTTTCCAGCTGACTACAATATATGCTAAAATATATGAATTACTAGCTGTTCCTATCCGGCGTTGTTCGGTAATAATTTTACTTTCATTTTTGTTTCAATTTATTTCGTTTTAAAACTACGCCTTATTTTCAAAAACGATTTTGGGAATTAAATTTAATTATTACGATATCATTTGGTGATTAAATTATTATTTGAACCAACTTGTTATGTGACTATAACTAATTTTATTGAGGTAATATTAAAAACCTTATTTATAAAATTATTAGCTGCAAATTGTTGATACATGAAGATTTTCTACGAATTTTAAAGCCAGAAATGACGTTATATTCGACAGCTTAAATGCTTCTAAATTCCTTTCGAATTTCGAAGGATCAAGAACTATTTCTTCTTTTTTCTTTTTTTTTTTTTTAACTATTAACAAAAGATCGAAATGGCTGACTTGTTTACATTCTGGTAGATTTCATTTCGTAATTCAGTCATCTTTTGAAATAGAGGGATTTTACAATGGAATTTCCATGAGCAAAGTTTCTTTCCTAGAACTGCCCATCCACGGAACACAATACCGTGGGGCTGCTTCCCAGCTGACTACAACATAGTCGTTTTCAAGTGTAATGAAAACAAATGCTTTATGAGCCATCCTTTTAAATAGTCAAATTCTGCACTGTCTTAGCCATCATACCAATCATCACTATGTTGTCTCACTGCCAACCTGACAAACTCTTTATAACCTTATCCTTGAGTGGTCTTTGGGCCTTGGTAAGCGGTGACTGATTAGAAAGAAAAAAAAAGAATATTTATTTACTCCTCTGCAGGAGTTAGGCACAAGGCCAGTTTTATCTTACTCCCACAAGTAAGATGTGACCTCAGCTTGGGTCGAGTAAGTGGGGTTTGAAAAGCCAGCGGCCGAGAAAGTGAGCACTCTGGCCATTAAAAATTGCCTGGGCAGCCCCGTCGGCATTCCCCGGTAGGGGCGCCTCAGGCAGTAAGCAATAAACTTACTCCTCCCCAAAGAGGGGAGGCGAAGCCTGGGAGGGTGGACCTCCTAGAACTGCACAGGACAAACCCACAGACAGGTGGAATCAAGTCCCGAAGGACAAGACGACACCCGTCTATAGGGGTGCAGTATCCATCGGAACAGATACTACACTTACTTCCTAGCCTGTGCCAGGTAAGTAAGAAAAAAAAAGGAATATGCTGCGCAGGGGAATTACGTTGTGGTTTCGCCGTTTGTCGTGCTGTGATTTCAATGGTTGATTTTTGTATGACGTAATAAAATGCACATTTTTTTCTATTCAAGCAATGTCTGCTCTCTTTTCGTTACAAATCACTGCTCTTACAATAGAAAGAAAATGATGAGATCAACCCACATAGACAGGTGTCACTGACTAACAATAAAACATCTGTCTATAACATTGTGTAACCGCTTTTCGCGTGTCTGTGTGTGTGTTTGTTTCTCGCCGCTACGTGACTTACACATTATTACTTTTACTAGCGTGATCAATTAGAAACTCTATGATGCTTTCTACATAAATATGTGTAATTTACTGTTAATAACAATATTCCTTTTGAAATAATAAATGTCTGTCAGGGTCAATATAATTAAAAAAAACAAACGAACCTGTAAATGTAATGTGAACAGCCATCTCGCTGTTCAACCCCCTATTTAGATAATTTTGGTTATTCGGACTACATTTCTCATCACAACGTTTCGGTCGCTGTAACCTCCGGCCTTCTTAAGGTGTATTTCTTCAGACTCGAAAATATTTCTGTCGAACTCGGGAATCTGGACGAATTTAATCCGCGGGGGTAGCATGCACTTGTTTCGTCAGCGATGTCTGGGAAAAGTCGCCAGTAATTCGCAATTCTTTGTATCGCCCATGACGCAGTGGATATAGTACTAAGTTAAATTCAGTTCTAAGTGATAGTCATCTGAAGGTTGAAGGTTCAATCCTCGGTGCGGGCGATTCTCTGGATTTTTAACCTTTGGATGCAAACTTGACTTGGATTATATATATATATATATATATATATATATATATATATATATATATATATATATAATATATATAATGCAACTTTAATTCCTATATAATTTTATTTCTAGCTACCATATCGCAGAATGGTTCTTGCGTGTAGTGTTTAGATAGCATCATCATCATCATCATCATTATTATTATTATTATTATTATTATTATTATTATTATTATTATTATTATTACTACTACTACTACTACTACTAGTATTATTATTACTAGTATTACTATTGTTATAAAGAATTTTATTTGATATGCAAATTACCATATCGCACGGTAGTCTTAAGGGTAGTATATTATTATTATTATCATCATTATTATTATTATTATTATTATTTATTTATTTATTTATTTATTTATTTATTTATTTATTTATTTATACATAAGTAACAATTTAAACTGAATTATTTCGACACTTGATTGGGGAAATGGTAGTTTGATCTGTACCATTGGAGAGCCATGCATATAACTGTCCTGTTTTTAAATCTCCGAAATAGTTTCATGGTAAACAGCTGATGATCCCCGTGTTAATATTAGATGCTTACGTTAAGGTCTCCTGTTTTTGTTTCACTGTTAGATACTTAATCCCCCTTTTTATTTTATTTACATACTATTATATATTTTATTTTTTTATGAATTTTCCAACGAATGTTAAGTCCGCACTATTTTGGATTTAGTTAGTTTCTGTGGGAATTTAAACTGCATTTTCCTTCTTTTTTGTCTTTTTGTTTAAAATAACTCAAAGCTTCTTTAGACTATATATATATATATATATATATATATATATATATATATATATATATATATACTATAAATATTTATTTAAATATTCAAGTGTTTTTCGCCTACAGAGGGTATCGTTTCCGGTTTTGTACTCTCATCAGTGCAGGAGTGGCGGTTGCAGGAATTCGCATGGGCTTGAACGCCGTTCGTAGATTCAGTCTAGAATCACGAGACAAACGCCCAGGACCACACGGCCGCGAAAAATCAGCACAGACAGCAATTGAAATTAAGATACACTTACCCAGGAGGCGGGGGAAGTGTCATTGCTGTCTAGTGTTCGATAGTCGCGCAGAACTTTAGATATATTTTTTACGGTCCGTTTATTAGTGGGTTCCCCCACGTGTGAGTTTGCTCTTTTCTTTGTTTTTTTGTTTGGTTTCACCCAAAAATGAACCACTGTATAGTGTAGGTTTTTTCAAGACACTTTAATCCAAGAACTTTTTACTCTTTGTGAATTTTTCTGATGATTTTATAATGTTGCAGAGACGATATTAACATAAAAATGTTGTTTGGTACAAGACAAATGAAACGGACCGTAAAAATATATCTCACAGAAATGTTATGTTTTTTGGAAATGTGAAATAAATAAAAATAAAAATAATAAAATAAAAAGATGGTTATTGAAATATAATATGAACCTGACTTATATTTGCTCTGCTGTCACTAATTGACAATCATCGAGCGGAATCTTTTAAGGAGACTGCAAAGTAAAAGGGCACTGATAGTATATGCTAATACATATATTGTGATTAATAATTATATATATATATATATATATATGAATTATTTTAATACCTACTGACATCGATGCTTCATGCTAACGCGATCTTCAGTGCAGGAAGCTAATTCTCAACGGTCGGCGGGCGCGAACCCCGATCACAAATCGCCACTGATCTGTAGTCAAGAGTCTTAACCCCTCGGCCATAGACAATTAGGTAATAATTAGGGAGGAATTTAACTTTGTAAATAGCGAATCGGCGGCTAAATTTACACAATCAGTTAGAGTGATCAACGAACGTATTCGGATCGTGCATGTAAGATTTTATCAAAACTATTAGCTTCATATATATATATATATATATATATATATATATATATATATATATATATATATATATATAAGTATACATTTTTATTTATACAAACATTATTGGTTACATATGTGCATACATGTTTCGGTTGCACTTTTCCCAGAAAGTCAACCTCATCAGACCAAGAATTTTCGAGAAATATATATATATATATATATATGAAGGTAATAATTTTGATAAAATATTACAATATGTTTAGAATAGAAGTATCAAATGACGTCACAGTACAATCAAATAAAATAAAACTCGTATGCAGAGCTAATATTTCGTCTTTATTCATCAAAAGACTTTGTCAGAGTACAAAATGAGGATGAATTTTAATTACAAATTATAAAAATATATAAGCAGTAGACATGAGAAGGTAAGTCGGGTTGTGGGGGGGGGAGATGGGGAAGGGAAGTAAAATAAGGAACGGAAAAAAGACATAAATATATATATAGAAAAAACATAAAAAAAGAAAGAAGAAAAAAAAAGATTGGTTATAAGGGAAGACAAGAAAAGAGTTGATGAGAAGAAAGTGTCATTTCAGATTTAACCAGGAGACAAGGTAGGGTAAATTGATTCAAAGCCAAAATGTCGGCCAAGGCTAAATCTAAATGATAGACGGCTGATGAAGGCAGAGGCGTCGACAGCATTAATAATTAGGCTAACTATATATAAAGCAGCCATTTTGGTTTAGTATTTGTTATATTCTACCCCTCTCTTTTTCCCACCCGCTATTTCTCTCTTCCCCCCCCCCGTCTTCCTTCCATTTTCTCGTCTTTATACCCACTCTCTCTCTCCTGCTGTTCCCTATTCCCCCCCTCTCTCTCTGTCCCCTTCTCTCTTATCACGTCTCCCTTGCCACCTATCTCTCTCCACTTTCTTTCTTCCTTTTAATTATTACCGCCATTCGCCTCTTCCCACTACTCTTGCCAATCTCTTCTCTTGGCCTTTTGGTCAAGATCAAAGTGTAGTATCTGTTCCGATGGATACTACACCCCATAGACTGGTATTGTCTTGGCCTTCGGGGCTTGATTTACGCCGGTCTATGGGATTGTCCTGTGCAGTTCTAGGAGGTCCACCCTCCCAGGCTTTGCCTCCCCTCTTTGGGGAAGAGTAAGTTAATTGCTTACTGCTTGAGGCGCCCCTACCGGGGAATGCCGACGGGGCTGCCCAGGCAATTTTTGATGGTCAGAGTGCTCACCTCTCGGGCGCTGGCTTTTCAACCCCCACTTTCCGACCCGACCTTGGGTCACATCTTACTTGTGGGAGTAGGATAAAACTGGCCTTGTGCCTAACTCCCGGAGAGGAGTAAATAATACTACTCTTGTCAATCTTCCTTCATTTACCTCATTCGCCTTTTGTGACGTTATCAAGTGTGCACGGTGACAAACAAGCAAGATCACAAACAAGCAAGCATGGCCCACTGTTTTATATGCATGGTAGACTCTAGGGAGCTAGGCGGTTCGTTTAGTAGACGGTCTGTGATTAAACCCCCCCTCTCTCCCTCTCTCTCTCTCTCTCTCTCTCTCTCTCTCTGATTCGATGGATAACGTCATCATTTTGTGATTTCATCTGCTGTGAACGTTTTTTCCTTTAATGGATAGCGTCATCATTTATGACGCCATTCGTTTATGACATTATCCATTAGAACGAGGACAAGTAAATAAACAAAAAACAAGCAGACAAGTATATATATATATATATATATATATATATATATATATATATATATATATATATATATATATATATATATATATATATATATATATATATAGTGTGTGTCAGGTTGTATATGAAAAGAAATCAAATAAAGTGCTCGATCATATAAGAGAGCTAATATAATTTATTTAGATACTGTATATTACATATTTCAGTAATGTACCGCGCTTTCATCCAAAAGGGCAGATTTAATTCTGCCTTTTTGGATGAAACCGCGGTACATTGCTGAATAATGTAATATACAGTATCTAAATAAATTATATATATATATATATATATACATGGTAGTTACATGGTAAACAGCTGATGATCCCTGTGTTGATATTAGACACTTAAGTTAAGGTCTCCTGTTTTTGTTTCACTGTTAGATACTTAACCCCACTTTTTATTTTAATTACTTATTATTATTTTTTTTATTTATGAATTTCCCAACGAATGTTAAGTTTGCAATATCTTGGATTTAGTAAGTTTTTCTGAGAATTTAAACTGCATTTTCCTTTTTATTCTTCTTTTGTTTAAAATGACTAAAAGCTTCTTTAGACTATATATATATATATATATATATATATATATATATATATATATATATATATATATATATATATATATATATATATATCAAGCGCATGAAAAGTAACTTTCAGAATTGGAACATATCTGATTTAAGACAGCAGCACTTGCACGCACAAAGTGCTCGATATTCCTTTATGATAGAGCTTTATAACAATACTATATAATAAAAAGGGGCGTATTATTATTCTTTGTGTAATATATAAACTATAGTCGGTTTCTAATGATTTTGTCATCGATAGTTTTTGTCTTACAAAGTAGATAATCAAATATGTTTCTATATAAAACTCTGGTTTGATTTTACCGATTTCCATATTTAATCCGATGGATATTTCATTTTGGAATAGAATAGTTTTGTATGCACCGGTGTCAGGCCGCATAATGATATCAACTTACAAAAGAGTTGAACAAAATTATTCATTTTTATTATAATTATTTTAAATAAATATAACATAATATTTTTTTATTAATATACTGATCATGATCAGTATATTAACTGACGTCGACCAAATCATCATTTTCGTTTACTGCGAGTCTTCTTTTTTAGAGAAGCAAAGAGAGGAGTTCACGCTAGGAGCAATTAATCGTTTAAAGCAGCTTTACTTGACTTATTAGCAGTAGTTGCCAAAAATACTTATATATATATATATATACAGGGTGGGCAAAAATAAGGGTCCTATTTTTAAAAATTCATAACTTTTTTATTTATTGATTTAAAAAAAATTTTTTTTTAGAATAAGTAAAGGACCCCTTCCGAAGCAAGCATGAGCCGTATTAGCCCTAAGGAACGTACCCTCATTTAGAAAACATTATTTTTGCTTAAAAAACTCAAAACAGTGTAAAAAACAATACTTTAGTTTTTGTAAGTTTTAAGAAGTGTTTTTCGGCTAAAATTTGTTTTGTTTATTTCAAAAAATCTCGGAAGGGTCAGTCTACACACACATAAAGTTTGGTGAGTTTAACTTTTATTTTGTGGAAGTTATTCAAATTCAAGTTATTCAAATTTAAAGATAAGACCCTTATTTTGGCCCACCCTGTATATATATATATATATATATATATATATATATATATATATATATATATATATATATATGGTTTACAATTGTTTAAAAAATCTGCATAGCATTTCAGGTAGTTTACAATAAACACAAATACTTTATTTCATTAATCTTTAGCTCCGGAAAAAAAGAAAACATAAAAATCGCCAAACGGATTCTTACATTTTTAACTTATTACATCAAATTCATATTTTTGCGCCTATTTTTTTTTTTATTTACTCATATGTTTGATCTTTTCGTTTTTTGCCAGATTTTCCAACTCTCTAATGTTTTTTAAAATTATTATTTCGGGATAGAAGCTATTGGTTACCGATTTTTACATTTTTAACTTATTACAGTGATTTGATATTCTTACACCTATTTGTTTTTATTTACTCATTAGTTTGATATTTTCGTTTTCTTTCCACATTTTCCAACTCTCTAATGTTTTTTTAATTATTAATTCGGGATGGAAGCTACTGGTAACTGATTTTTACATTTTTAACTTATTACATCAAATTGGTATTCTTGCATATATTTGTTTTCATATATTCATTGGTTTGATCTGATCGTTTTTTCCACATTTTCCAACTCTCTTATGTTTTCATTATTATTAATTCGAGATGGAAGCTACTGGTAACTGATTTTTAAAGTTTTAACTTATTACATCAAATTAATATTCTTGCATATATTTGTTTTCATATACCCATTGATTTGATCTGATCGTTTTTTCCACATTTTCCAACTCTCTAATGTTTTCATCATTATTAATTCGGGATGGAAGCTACTGGTAACCGATTTTTAAATTTTTTACTTATTAAATCAAATTAATGTTCTTGAACCTATTTTTACTTTACTTATTGTTTTTTCACAACCATTGTTAAATCTTCTTTTTTTGACTGATTATCTCTCTTTTTGGCGATTTTTATATTTATTTTCCTGTGGTTATCATTAATATTACCAACATACATTATTTTAAAAGACCTACTATTAGGAAATTAGTCAAATATAATTAATTTGACTTTGCTTACTACTTTATAACCTATTTGCGTTAAAAATATAATATTTAATATTTAAAAAACAGTTTTACCATAAATAGTCGTTGAAGTAAAATAATCCACGTTCAGCCATTTTGATTATGGACATGAACTAACTACATAACCGTAACGGAAGTGATTAAGGGCCAAAAATGCAGAAGCCAAGTATTTGGCCCTTACTCGCTTCCGCTGCGGGTATGTACGTGGTAGTTTCTGTCCAGAATTAAAATGGCTACCGCGGATTATTTTACTAAATGACTGTTTATAGTAAAATATAATTTACTTAATTTTTAAAAAAAATATTAAATGTTAAAATTTTCTATCGCAACTGGGTTACAAATTAGTACGTAAAGCAAAATAAAGTTTTTTTAACGGTATTTCTTTAAAAATGATTATTTAAAAATTATTTATTTAAAATAATTATTTAATTTAATAATTAATTTAATAATTAATTTAATAATAATTAATTTAATAATAATTAATTTAATAACTATTTAAAATAATTATTTAAAAATTATTTATTTAAAATAATTATTTAAAAAGTATTTCTTTAAAAATAATTCGCAATGATTACCTCAACCGTCTACTTATTTATTTATTGTTTTAATAAATATTGGTCCCCCGATTTATAAAATCGGGGGACCTATGTTTTGAGGCATTTCCGTCCGTCCGTCTGTCCGTCTGTCCGTCCGTCCGTTCGGATTTTTCTCCGCAACCATCCATTGAATTTCTCTGAAATTTTGTATGAAGTTGTAACTTTGGTCAGGTTAGAAATTGAAATTCTCCGATTTTTGAAAAAAAATCTGGTTAGCCCCCCCCCCCCTCAGGGGGTCAAAAGGCTCCGAAATGGCAAAAAAAAAATGACATTTTTTGCCCCATAACTTTTCATCAATCGATTCAATTTTTCTGAAACTTGGCCAAAATGTGGAGGCAATTGTTCCTAGTAGAAAATAAGTATCATTGACCTTGGAAACAAATCTGGTTCGCGCCCCCAGGGGGTCAAAAGCCCCCAAAGTGGCAACAAATTACCCTTTTCTCCCATAACGTTTGATCCATCCATTCAATTTTTTTGAAACTTTACCAAAATGTAGAGGCAATTGTTCTGGATATAAAATGAGCATCCTTGACCTCAGAAAAATTCTGGTTCGCGCCCCCAGGGGATCAAAAATGCCCCAAATTTCCCAAATATATTGCATCTTACATTCGCCACATCGAGTCACATACAGAGGGGGACCACGCACGCGCGGCTTGTTGTTATCATTATCCTGTTTTCTCATACTCTTTCTTCTCTTTGAAAACGAGTCTAGTCACATGATAGACTGCCATCTCCCCGGTTAGTTTCAAAATCATTCGTCTTTTTCAGCATCTTCAACGTTGGACTGGCTCGAGGAGGCTTAGCCTTGAATAAGGTCGCAGCCGAAATATGTATGCACACATGTAGCCAACATTTTTGTGTAAATAAAAAAAAATCATGCAAGACTGGACATCATAAGAGTCAACAACAACATAAAAAACCTGCTAAATAATGAATTTCGCCGTTCCAGCAGTTGTAGGGTGAAGATCAAGGAGGCTGTTATCAGCGGTAAACGGCTGTTGGGAGAACGCAATGTGATTTGAAACGGTGACCGAAAGAAACAGAGAGTGAAATCTGGGAACACATGTTTTGCCAATGAGCGATCACTGCTAATGAGTCATGCTAGCGAGTAAGATATAATATTAATAATAATACTGATAAAATTACTACTACTACTACTACTACTACTACTACTACTACTACTACTACTACTACTAATACTACTACTACTACTAATAATAAATAATAATAGCATGTAAATCAATGTCGCTTTGAAGTTTAAAAAAAAACTATCAATCTATAAAAATTGAAATGGAAATTTCTAGCATGTGGCATATGAAGACAGCAATACTTCCAGCTGTATTGGCAACCCCGCCTTTCATTGGGCAACTTTCTGATATTCCGATTACAAGCATCTTTGTGGGTTCACGTCTTGAGAGGAAATACTAATAGAATGTTATCAATCGCACAAACCCCATTAAAACTTCTCACACCTGCCAGTATCCTATATCTCTACAAAGCCACCATTCGACCATGCATGGAATGTTGTTGCCAAAGAGAGTAGAAAGTGGACCGTAGGTTTTCTTTCGTCAGCCTCGTAACTCTCGCTTCCCGTCCCGTCCTTTAGTCCTCACATCCCATGAGCGATGTTTCTGACAAAGGGGGAAGAATCGCTGAATGCTGGGTCAGAATCTATCCATCTAACACTTATCGTTGGCTAGTTTTTGACCTTGAAGTAGTATTTTTTTTTAGCTTCTTGCATCCAGTGGCTTCATGCCTTGTCTAGAGCGATTTCCATAAAAATCAACAACAAAAAACATATAAGCTGGTGCACCAACCACTAGTCTAACCCATTTAGACAGAGTCCAAAAATGGGTTCCAATCTAATAGATCCCACACAATCTACCAAACTTTATCCTCCGTCCCATCACCGCAATGTTGCGTTCCTGTGCTTGTTTTGCAAGTGCTTCCATGGAATGTGCTCCGAAAAACTTGCTGCACGTGTTCCCCCTCAACGTAAATAACGTCTGACTAACCCGACAATCAGTAAAATCCCATCACTTCACTGTAGAGGTCCTTAAATAGCGGAAAGCTTCTCTAATAGCTTATTTCCTTGAACTGCTAAGCCTTGGAATCCCCTCCCTGCTCACTGTTTTTTCCGTCTGTGCAATTCCAGCAGAAATTTAAATGTAATGTGAACAAACATCTTGCTACACAACCCCCTACTTAGAATACCCCTATTAATTTGGCCCATAATTCGAGGTACCCCCCTCCGTCTCAGTGGTAACGTGCCTTGTTTAAAGTGAATAAAAGTACGAAACAAAATGAACGTTCTCTGTGTAAAATGTGTATATCTTTTTTTCTATGATATAGACCAGGGGCGGCAACCTTTTCAGAGTGAGGGCCAGATGAGACTTTTGGAAGGAGATCGCGGGCCGGAGTGAAAAACGAAATCTCAGAATTACTATATTTTGTTTACATGAATAAATTGTACAAAAATTGCATTGAACACTCTACAAATCTAATATTTTTTTCTCAAGAGACTTCTGTATGTGATGTTATAAAAGGCGCCGACGAAGAGCCATTTTGGAATCATAAAAAATAATGACGGGGGAAGTAGCAAGTTAATCCAGCATTCGTTTTGACACACCTCACATAGGTTCTCTGTTTTATACCCTTTCCTCGTCTCTCGTTTCCTCTTTGCCTCTCTCTTTCTCTTTTTCTATTTCTATTTTTATCTCAGGCCAAGGATTTGAAATTAATCGTTAAAGAAAAATGAAATATACATGCATCATCGCTCGTTGATATTTATACATTTTCATCCCACTGTAAATCTTAATCGAAACCTACTTTTATGTGTATGTCACAAAATGATATGAGTTTTACTGGGACGTCCGCGGGCCGGATTGCAATAATAAAGCATAGCAGGGTGGCGGGCCGGACGCTAAGCTTTCGTAGGCCGGATGTGGCCTGCGGGCCAGAGGTTGCCCGCCCCTGATATAGACATTTGATTTTCTAATTTTATTTGAAAATATAAGTAAATCTGTTCCAGGACGGGTCAAATGACTTGTCCGAATAGAACAGGTTTGCACCGTTTTCATGTCCTTTTACGAAGACTAAAATCAAAATATAACGCCACTTAACCTCATGTCTAGAATACTTATTCCAATATTGATCAAAATAGATTACATGGTTTTGTTTTTTAGAAAAAAAGATTTTAGGCTTTAGCTTAAAGGGGTCTCAAGAAGATATTGAAATTCAAGAAAACTTGCTTAATTGATACACAATGACTATGGGTCAAGTTTAATTTACAAATGGGAGGTTGTCTCCATATTATGCCCCTTTAAAATTCTTTAAAATACCCCCAGATACTGAAATTTCGGGAATAGTTATCACTTGATGTCTAATAGCTATCGTTAAAATATAAGACACATTGGAGGCATCTGAATTGTCACAAAGGGTTTCCATGCCCTCTTTACACCCGTGAAATGAAACTAAATATACCCCACATTACCCACGGTTACACTTAACAGCTATGTTCCAAAATTGATAATGATCGGTTAATTAGTTTAGGAGTGAATCATTTACATAGAAATATATAAACATACACACACACTTAACTTTATATAAATAGAGATATGCCCATTTATTTTTGTAAGTTTGTACATAACTGGGGAAGAAAAATGGAAAATGCATGGCACCATTTCTGAACTTAACTCTTTAGCTAAAATCCGAGGGAAAATGAATCGGCGAAAGTGTTAGAGTTAGAGTTAGGGTTAGGGTTAAAAAATGAATAAATAGCAGAAGTCAATGAAAATAGTAAGTTGGTGCTATTTTTGTTTTCAGGCACACCAACCATTTTTCAATAATTTAATTCTGAATTCAGTCAACGTTTTCATGCTTCAAGTTCGTAATATTTTCACATATTTATTCTATTTTATTCCTTTTGGATCATTCGGACTACTATTCTCATCTTGGATGTTATTCTCACAACGTTTCGGCCGATGTAACTCCCGATGTTCTTCAGGTGCGTCTTGACATCGGGAATCTGCACGGAATTTCTAACCCTAAACCTAAAGTTAATCCATGGGGTTGACTGCCCTCGTTCTGTCAGCCATCACCGGGTAGAAGTCTTAAGTAATTCTTAATTATGTTCTTAGTACCTTGAACTTTTAAACTCCAGAAGACTGTCCCTTAGCACTGATTGCACTTTTTTATACTTAAGTTCACCCCAAACAAGACACAATTCAACTGAGACGTAAGGGACTACTGTGATTTAGGGGAATCCTATATGGGGAGTTTTGCAGCAAGATGCTTATTCACACTACATTTAAATGTCCGCATGTTATTACGGTCAGGAAAACAGGAAACAGGAAGGGAATTCCAAAGACTAGCAGTACGAGGAAATAAGCTATTAGAGTAGAAAGCTCTCCAGCATTTGGGAACTTGAACAGTGAAGGGGTGAGATCTTGCTGACTGACGAGTTGATTGGGAGTATTTACGTAGAAGGGACAGCAGTGCATCACATTCGTTGGAGCACACTCCATTAAAGTACTTGTAAAACAGGCATATAGATGCAGCATTGCGGCGATGGGACAGATGCTTGGGCATGCTTGATTGTGATGGGCCTATTAGATTAGAGACTCTATTTTGGATCCTGCCCAAGAGGGAGAGACTAGCGTTTGGTGCACCAGCCCAGATGTGACAACAATACTCCACGCATGGGCGAATGGTGGTTTTGTAGAGATATAGGATATTGGCAGGTGTGAGAAGTTATCTAGCTCGGTAGAGGGAGCCCACCTTCCTTGCAGTAGCCTTGGCAATGTCTTTTCTGTATTTGTTCCAAGACATGTTATCTGTGAATATTAGCCCTAGTAGTTTGAATGATGAACTCTCAGTGCTATTAGTCATGACAATCGGTGGTTGAAAAGGTTTCTTATAATTGTTGAAGGACAGGAGCCTTGTCTTAGTAGCATGACACGTTACTTGCCATAAGTCGTATTCATAAGTACTCAAACTATGTTTATTCCATTCATCATTTTTCAATCCTCTCTGAATATTCTTCATCATTCACCTGTCAACCCATCTATCACATTAACCTTCATCCTCGAGTGGCTTTTGTCTTGATAAGTAGTGCCCGGTAATACCTTTACCATTATCGCGTCTTGTATAGAATAGCTTCCCCTCACATGTGTTCTCTCTTTAAGAAACTAGTTTAAAAAAATCGTCGGACATTTATTAATATGTAATCATCTTAATATATATGTCTTAGTAGCATTGTATGTTACCATCCACTTATGTCCCCATTCCACCACAGACTTAGCACCTTATCCGTTGCGCTACGGGTCCAAGACGCACCTGAAGAATGTCGGAGGCTACATCGGCCAAAACGTTATGAGAATAACACCTAAGCTGAGAATGATAGTCCGAATAATCCAACTAATACAAATGATCAATCCTCATCTCAAAAGATTGTATTTTGTGTACGAATGGTTTGTAGATTAATCTGTTAATAAATGGTCTGTAAACGATAGAGTCTATTTAAACTATAGATGCCCCCCCCCCCCTGACAGGTACTACCACGTACTGAGGATTGAACCTTCAACCTCCAGAAGACTGCCACTTTCAACTGATTATTAACTAATCCCCAGTATGCTTCTATTTATCTTCCTCCCACAAGGTAAGATGTGACACAAGGTCGGGAAAGTGGGGTTTGAAAAGCCAGCGCACGAGAAGGTGAGCACTCTGGCCTACAAGAAATGCCTGGGAAGCCCCATCGGCATTCCCCGGTAAGAGCGCCTCAGGCAGTAAGCAATAAACTTACTTCTCCACAAAGAGGTGAGACAAAACCTGGGAGGGTGGACCTCCTAGAACTGCACAGGACAAACCCACACACCGGCGTCATCAAGGCCCGAAGGCCAAGACGGTACCGATCTATGGGGTGTAGTTTCAATCGGAACAGATACTACATTTTGATCTTGGCCAAAAGGCCCAGCCCCCGGCTGATGCTAATAAGAATACAATTAAGAATTACTTAAGACTTCTACATGGTCATGGCTGTCAGAACAAGAACAAATTCCACTGTGGATTAAATAAAGGCTTCCCTTCTCTAAATTCCGCACAGATTCCCGAGTTCGACAGGACGCACTCGAAGAAGGTCGGAGGTTACATCGAGTGAAACCTTATAAGAATAACATCAAAGATGAGAACAGTAGTCCGAACAATTCAAATTATACAAATTCTTTTTTCCTTTACAAAAAACAAAACATTCAGTAAGTCTTAATTTATTTGTTTTGTATTTAGCAAATTACAAGTAAAAACAACTTTGTAAGAAATATGTTATGCAACCTGCATAAAAAAGGAGGATACAGTATAATTCTTTATGAACACCTCTTTGTACTGGCACTAATTATAATTATTGCACTATACATACATAAGTTTAAAAAAATCTTCCGAAATGTGAAATCTGCTAATGAACAGATATTCCAAATATACTTCTCAAAACATCCTGGTTGTATACCGTTTAAACGTCGCTAAATATAGCCATCAAATGCGTATTTTATGAGTCAAACATTAGTAAAATGTAGTTATTCTCTTTGTGCATGAGTTGAAGCCACCAGTAACCATCAGTAGACGCCTTTTAAAATAACACTCATAAGTAAATTCCTATTACATGTGTAGAATGTTGGAAAAAATTCGTAGCTTTCATAATAAAGCACCTTGAATAAAGCGTTTGAGCTACTTTTAAATGTATGAAAATCATCGTGTATCCATTTCATCTTTTTCGTCTATTGAACAAATTTAATCATATTATGGTGTGTGACGTATTATGGTTATGACGTATTATGGTTATGACGTATTATGGTTATGACGTATGAAGTAGAAACAGAGAAACATTAAAAGAAAGTTTCAGTTTCATTTTTCTTTTATTTAAATTCAAATTTCAGTTTTGTTGTTTCATCGTCTGATAACAACCTATTTCTGTGCTTGTAAAAAATAAGTAAGTTTATTAAAATGTAATTTGAAATGTATTTTTCTTCATTTACTGATTTAATTAAATTTAAGTAATTGAGTTTTGAAGAAAATGCCTACAGAACATTAGTAAGAAGAGATGCAATTTCCCGAGAAACATAAACGAAAAAAATGTTTTCTATTAACATATACACCAGTAAATGTCTCCTTTTCGCATTATTATTATTATTATTATTATTATTAGTAGTAGTAGTAGTAATATTAGTCGTAGTAGTAGTGGTAGTAGTAGTAATATTAGTCGTAGTAGTAGTGGTAGTAGTAGTAATAATATTAGTCGTAGTAGTGGTAGTAGTAGTAGTAGTAATATTAGTCGTAGTAGTAGTGGTAGTAGTAGTAATAATATTAGTCGTAGTAGTGGTAGTAGTAGTAGTAATATTAGTCGTAGTAGTGGTAGTAGTAGTAATATTAGTCGTAGTAGTAGTGGTAGTAGTAGTAATAATATTAGTCGTAGTAGTGGTAGTAGTAGTAGTAATACTAGTCGTCGTAGTAGTGGTAGTAGTAGTAATATTAGTCGTAGTAGTAGTGGTAGTAGTAGTAATAATATTAGTCGTAGTAGTGGTAGTAGTAGTAGTAATAATATTAGTCGTAGTAGTGGTAGTAGTAGTAATATTAGTCGTAGTAGTAGTGGTAGTAGTGGTGGTAGTAATATTAGTCGTAGTAGTAGTGGTAGTAGTAGTAAAAGTAGTAGTAAGAAACAAATATACGGTAACTGCATCGATTATTTAGATATTAAAATTGTAGGGAACCGATCCGCGTGGTGCACCGGTGCGGTGTCACAGCTGGGTTGTTTCCCTTGGTTTTATCCGTGTTTGTAAAAATAATTAAGCTTATTAAAATGTCATTTGTAATGTATTTTGTTTTATTTAATTAAATTTAAATTACCGAGTTTGACTCGGTACATATTAAAAAAACATACATAAAAATAAACATTAGTAAAAAGAGATCCAATTGCCCGAGAAACTTATCCGAAAAAAAAATGATTCCTATAAAAAGATACATCAGTAAATGCCTCCTTTTTCGTATTATTATTATTATTATTATTATTATTATTATTATTATTATTATTATTATTATTATTATTATTATTATTATTAGTAGTAGTAGTAGTAGTAGTAGTAGTAGTAGTAGTAGTAGTAGTAGTAGACAAATACACGGTAACTGCATCAATTATTTAGATATTAAAATTGTAGGGAACCGATCCTTGTGGTGCACCGGTGCGGTGTTACTGCTGGGTTGTTTCCCTTGGGGTTTCCCGAAAAGGGTTAAAAAGTATCGAAAATTCCCCACCGTCTTCCACGGGCGTCCCGCAGAATGAAGAATATCTGGGTTCTCCGGATATTTATATCACTATCTTAAAAGGCAGGGTAGAAACTAATGTTATTAACGTTTTGTATAATGTTACGTTTACGATTTTTATGTTGTCAACTGTAAATAAATGTGTTAATTGTACTTGGTTTTAGTTTCTCCTCCTTATTCGTTCTTTTAACATTCATGGTTGGGATAGAAATTTATTTACAGTTGACAACATTAAAAAAAAGCAGCACTGTAGCATTATACAAAACATTAATGACAGGAATTTTTACTTTACCTTGTAAGATATAGATATGCGGAGAACGAATTATATTCTTTATTCTGCAGGATCCTCGTAGGAGTCGTCTAGCGGAAGGGAATTCCGGATACTCTCTTACGCCTTTCGGATAAAACCAAGGGGAACAACCCAGTGAACCACGAGGATCGTTTCCTACAAAATTATTTTAATATGTATTAGAATATTAGTTGAATGTTATTTTATCGTAAGCTTTACTTAATGTATTAAATAGAAATGATATATTGTATGAAGATAGTAATGCTTAATTCTAACGACGGGCTCCTTGTTGGGAGGTGGGCATAGAAGGCAAAAAGTTTTGACAAAAAATCATTGTATAATATGAGCCTAGAAACACAACTGGAAATACGAAGAAAACCAAAGTAAATATATGTAAGTATGAGACAAGTTTAAACGCGGGACAAATAAGCAAATTTCGCATAGTTAAAGAACGGAACATTTGATATGAGCTTAGGTAAACAAATAAGCAAATTTCGAATAGTTAAAGAACGAAACATTTGATATGAGCTTAGGTAAACAAATAAGCAAATTTCGCATAGTTAAAGAACGGAACATTTGATATGAGCTTAGGTAAACAAATAAGCAAATTTCGCATAGTTAAAGAACGGAACATTTGATATGAGCTTAGGTAAACAAATAAGCAAATTTCGCATAGTTAAAGAACGGAACATTTGATATGAGCTTAGGTAAACAAATAAGCAAATTTCGAATAGTTAAAGAACGGAACATTTGATATGAGCTTAGGTAAACAAGGTCATAGAAGATAAATTGGTTTAAAAACCGAACAAAAATGTTTAATTATAATGAAATTCAGATTCAACTACGCCGATTGAAACGATAACTTTGAAATTTTAGAATCAGTTAACATGACGCGAGATTTTGTTAAACAAATGAAATATTTATTAAATCATTTTTTTAAATCTTTTTATAAATCCCAAATTTTCGGTTTTCAAAAAACTTAATCATGGTAGACAATGCTTTTTTCCCCCCTCTTCTGGTGTTATGAAGATACTGTTTTTTATTTTTTTATATGTCCGATTCGTAGTTTTCGCGTACTGAAACGCATGTGTACGATAAAAAAAAATGATTTAATAAATATTTCATTTGTCTAACAAAATCTCGCGTCATGTTAATTGATTCTAAAATTTCAAAGTTATCGTTTAATTATGTTTCAGAATTATTTTAGATGAAAACTGATAATTTTCATTGTTTATATTACTCGGACTACTGTTCTCATCTTGGTTAACAACGTTTCGGCCGATGTAACCTCCGACATTCTTCAGGTGCATCTTTTCGAACCCGGGAATCTTTATGTCGAGCTCGGGAATCTATACAGAATTTCGAACCGAAACCGTTATTTAATTAACGAGTGGAGATTATTCTCGTTCCGTCAGACATGACCGGTTGGAAGTGTTAAGTATGTGTTAAATGAACCCGTAGCGCAATGGATAAATGCCTTGAGCAACAATCAGTTCTGAATGACAGTTTTCTTGGGGTTGAACGTTCAATCCCCACTACAGGAGATATTACCTAATAATAAAATAAAAATGACTTAAGATTTCAACCCGGTCATGACTGACGGAACGAGGATAATCTACCCCCGTGGATTAAATAAAAGGGTCTAGTTGCGAAATTTTCTATAGATTCCGGAGTTCGAAAAGATGCGTCCGAAGAAGGTCCGAGGTTACATCGGTCGAAACGTTGTGAAAATAATAACGAAGAAGAGGGTAGTAGTCCGAATAATACTAAATAATACTAACTGTTTCGATAAACATTAAATCAACGGAAATATATTCTGACGTATAGTTTAGAAATAATTCATATAAAATAGAGTTTTAGATATACAATAGAGAGTTTTAGATATGAGAGAGACAGAGATAGAGAGGGTGGAGCCTGCCATATTCGGTGGCGATATTAAAAATAGACACATTTTGAAGCAGAAGGAAAATCGCCCCCTTTCTTTTTCCTCTTACGTAGTATTATTGTAAGCAAATAAGCAGACTGCTAAAACGAACACATAGCAAAGAGCCCGTGAATATTTTTTACTTTTATTTTCTTGTAGGAACTGAAAGAAGTGAACACCTTGTCGACACCCATTATCCTTACCCTCTTTGAAGGCGGTTGACATTTTCACGCGGTCTCGTAACAATATAAACATACAGATCCTCATGACGCCTTTCCTCTACAACACGTACTTCTTGGCGCTGTAACTTTACCCCCAACACATACACAAAAAAATCATCAAGTCACTATATTACACAATCATTGAAGCAGTAACAATCTAATTTAGGCATACAAATAATGAAGACAAACACACTTCAACGCGATTACACTAGCCATAATACTGATACAATTATTTAATGATAATCTCGATTATATTTTACATAAAACTAAACAATACATAACAATTTTCGTCTGTTTTTTTTTCTTGGAGAACAGAGATTACCAATTCAATTATTATGATCTCTTTTTCAACGTCAAGGGAAAGGAAGCAGTCCAGTTTGAAGAGAAGTTGTTAAGTCCTCATAGAAAAATACTTTGCTTTCTACTACGTCCGTTTAATTATTTCGCCATCTCTCTCTCTCTCCGTCTCTTTTAAGTAAGCGAGTGCCAGTAGCCGACTTGATCCCGTTGACTGGTAATCATCTCGTTCCAGTGTTCCAATTCTTTTCCACGGGCAAACATGAAAGATCCGAGGACGACTCGACCAATAGATTTATCTATTAAAAATAGAAACAAGATATATATTAGTCCATAAAAGTTGAGGAGTTTAAAAAAAAAAAGTTCGAGAAAATTCAAGACAGTTACAGAAAATCTAGAGAAATTCAAGAAAATTACAAGAAATTAAAAAAAAAAAAATCATGAAAGTTGAAGAAAATTATTTGAGGTCAGTTGTAACACAATATATCGGAAATGTTTCTGATTGGTTAAGTTTGAACATGTGACATAGAAAGAATTTGAAATTGGATACTCGGTTGCTGAATAAACTATAGTTTCGGTATACATAATAATGTAATGTTATGCTATACAGAAGTCACTCTTAAGTAAAAAAAAAAGAAGAAACATGGATACCTGTACAGTTAAGATAAATAATCTATATACTACTGAAATTCGAATGATGCTGTTACCGTACTTGCTTGCATACCTAATTTGAAATGGTAAGAGAAATGGTATGATATAAATGAGTACAATAAAGCGAAAGGTGAGAGATAGTGGCAATGAAAATGAGAGGGGGGCGGACAGAGTGAGAAGAGAGGGAGAGAAGGGGAGAAGAGAGAGAGAGAGAGGAGAACAGGAGAAAGAGTGGGAGGGAGAGTCTATTATGACATCACAATGTATTCTGATATCCTTTGATTTGTTTTGGAAATTCTAAATACATTGTGATTTCATAATAGACCCCCTCTCTCTAATAATAATATGTATGAAATCTTTTTGGGGAATTTCCAAATATTTATGAAAACATTTTCCATTTTCCAAAACGTTTTCATAAATATCTAATGATCTATTATCATAGTTAAACAGAGTTAATACACGTTTGTTTTATTAAGGCTTTTTTCCTACATATTTTAATCACACGAAATACATGCTAAAATATTCCTCAGTTTTGGAAATAAGTTATGTTTGAAAAACATCCATTTTAGTTGTTCTGATTAACTGTAATTTGTAATTGACTCACCAAGTTACCCATATCTTACTAAGATTCTATTTATCACTCTGACTCTCTCACTGTATGTTGTTTGACCATCCGTTTATACAGGGTGGGCCAAAATAAGGGTCCTATCTTTAAATTTGAATAACTTGAATTTGAATAACTTCCACAAAATAAAAGTTAAACTCACCAAACTTTATGTGTGTGTAGACTGACCCTTCCGAGATTTTTTGAAATAAACAAAACAAATTTTTGCCGAAAAACACTTCTTAAAACTTACAAAAACTAAAGTATTGTTTTTTACACTGTTTTGAGTTTTTTAAGCAAAAATAATGTTTTCTAAATGAGGGTACGTTCCTTAGGGCTAATACGGCTCATGCTTGCTTCGGAAGGGGTCCTTTACTTATTCTAAAAAAAAATTTTTTTTTAAAATCAATAAATAAAAAAGTTATGAATTTTTAAAAATAGGACCCTTATTTTTGCCCACCCTGTACTTATCACTCTCGCTTCTGCCTGCCTGCCTGCCTGCCTGTCTGTCTGTCTGTTTCTGTCTGTCTGTCTGTCTGTCTGTCTGTCTGTCTGTCTCTCTCTCTCTATCTCTCCTTCTGCGTCTCTGTTTATTAATAGTCGAAAGATAAAGTAACAAGATTGGAATAGGCAATTATAAACAAAAGGAAATATAACCACAATAATAATATTATTTAACCAGTAGCTGTAGAGAGAAAGAGTGAAATATAGCTAGTAGAAAGAGACGGATTTTATCTTTTTAAAATATTAAACTAACTTTGCAAACTCACTTTGTCTTGATTGAAACAATTGAACTCAACGGGTTACCCTTTTTCTAATATATATATATATATATAGCTTGTTTTGTAAGGGTATCGTAAACGGCCATTAGCTTTAAGGCAATGCTCATTAGGTAAAACTATTTCGAGCTCCGGCAATTGCAATGGTTACATTTCGTTACATTGAGATATTTCTTACATTCAGTCAGTGTCGCATGATGGCGTAGGGGTTAGCAGCATTGACTGTCAGCTCGACGGTTGCGTTTCGGTCCCGGCTTGAGGCACTAACTGGTCTAGCCGCACTGGTGAGCTGTGAAACAGCGACACAGTCTGTATGTAGATGACTATATATATATATATATATATATATATATATATATATATATATATAGCTTAATATAAAATGAAATAATAAAATAAGGTGCGAATCAAATTTTATTAGAATTCAAAATTCAGGCAAAGTATCTCAACGAGAAGGAGTTCTGTTTACTTAGCTTGCGGGAGAGTGATTACTTTCAAATTTAACTTTATTTTTATCGGACCCGGAAGAAAAAATGGCCGAATATATTGACTCAGTTTGATTTAATTTTATTCAAATCGGATTCAGCGAATTTTCCATTTAACCAGCGAATTTTGGGTTGTGCTGCTCTGATCAAATCTTTTGAACCCTGAATTTTAAACATCATGATTTCAACACAAAGTGAGTTCATTGAAATTTTTATTTGATTTGGTTCATTTATCATTGTATTAATTAACATAAACATTGGATGCATTTTTCACTGTAATTTACTGCATCGATTGCGGACGCATTTCCAGATTGGATAACTTTTTCGGTTTTTCAGTTCTTTCAATTTTTTCGCTTTTGGACTGTCACTCAATACCTGGACCAATCTTCAATCAACCTCTTGGATATCTTTCCTGAATATGTTTTAATTTGTATGACTTGGATGGATTTTATAACTTTAACAAATAAGTATGTTTTTGGCTTGATATATTTGATGTGTTATGTACTTTTATGTATTTTTGTATATATTTTTATATATTTTCAAAGTGTAATTTTATCACCTGCAGTAACGTCACTGCGGTAATGGTCCTCTGAGGAGAAGAATTATATTTGAAAACTCATGAGTTAAGGACGCTGAGATACTTTGCCTGAATTTTGAATTCTAATAAAATTTGATTCGCACCTTATTTTATTATTTCATTTTATATTTAGTCTATTAATGCTCTATCCAGTATATTGAGCTTCAGTCTTTATCCGGATGTTTCACTAATTAAAAGATATTAGTTGCCTCTTATATCTTTTGTTGATTAACTTAATATATATATATATATATATATATATATATATATATATATATATATATATATATATATATATATATATATATGAGAAAGGAAGGATGAGAGTAATCTGACATAATGGGAAATGAAAAAGGAAAATCCAAGAGATATTGTTTTAATATATTTATCAACGTTTCGTCTTTATTATAAGACTTTCTCAAGATTATAATTTTAAGAAAAATGTCATGCAAGTACATCGAAATATTGGGTTGACATGATGGGTTGATAAGGAAAAGTAGTAGCCATTGCTACTAAGAGCGCTGGACAAGGATCCAGGCTGCGAGAAGTCAGTAGTGATTTCGATGTACTTGCATGCCATTTTTCTTAAAATTATCATCCTGGGGAAGTCTTACAATAAAGACTAAACGTTGATGAATATATAAGAAAATATCTCTTGGTTTTTCCTTTTCCATATATATATATATATATATATATATATATATATATATATATATATATATATATATATATATATATATATGGTGATTCATAACTCATTTAGCTATTTATTTTTGAAATTCTAAAGTTAAAAAATACGGTAATACAAAACAGAAAGTTTATTCAACAAATTCATTTATGGGAGTTTAAAATTACAGCAAATTCTCAAAATTTCCAACTTCGTTCTGCATGCAGAGCTCCATTCTTTTTTGCAAGGAATTTACGACTCTTTGTAGCATATTTGATTGATTATGAAATAAATATATATAGAAACAAATATATAAACGAACAAATAAAAAATAAAAAAATAGCAGTAATTAGAAAGTAAGATAACAATTATCAAAAGTTCATAGTATGTTTGTGCTTCATATGGTAATCATTTTAAATAGCTAAGTGAAGTGACTTATGAATCACCCTGTATATATATATATATATATATATATATATATATATATATATATATATATATATATATATATATATATACTAGCTGGCTTTGTCAGCTCGCTATCGCTTCGCAAAATTCGCTACTCGAAATACTTGAAACCAAAGTGTTAAATAATAAACATTTCATTCATAAGTTTGTTGTAAACACGCGTATTAACATTTTGGTAATTTCGATCTTTTTAATGAAATCGCCAAAACATGCACAGAAAAAGGAAATCAATTCGACCTGCGCGCGCGCGTGTGTGTGTGTGTGTGTGATTTCTTGATTTTTATTAAAAACAATTAAAAACAAATGTGACGTCGGTCGCTAACGGAAGGAAGCAGTCAGACACGCTTTCCCCTTCTTCTATATGACGTCGCTAACGGGAGAGAGAGAGAGAGAGAGAGAGAGAGAGAGAGAGAGAGAGAGAGGGGAGTCAATCAGTTAACCTTTTACCCCCCATTCAGAACTATTTCTTATGCCCATGTATCTTTCCGTGGCCGTCATAAAGCTACGATCTTTCTCTCTGGTTTAAATTACTTCCCCTAGCAAATATTTTAAGAAAATTTAATAATTTATCCTTTTTAGTATTAAATTATTTTTTATTAATTACTGTTAATATCGACAAAAATATTGCATATATATGGAATAAACAGAACGATAAAATTACGAATAAATGACACAAAAATTAATTAATTATGAATTGTTTAAAAAATAGTTGTGCAAATTAGGCATGGAAAGAGTTATTTGTGCCTTTCGTCTCTACGATATATATACAATATTTTAAAATATTATGTTGTATTATTGATTTAAATAACACTAACCCGTTTTGATGGTAATATAGAAGGGATAAAAAACTTTCGCATTTATTCATTTATATATATATATATTTTATTTTTATTTTCATATATATATACACACACACACACACACACACACACATATATATATATATATATATATATATATATATATATATATATATATATATATATATATATATATATATACATATATAATGTATTTTTATGTAATTATTTTTATTGGTGATTAAAATTAAAATAATTACTAAAAATACATTAAATATTTAGGTGATAAAAATCGTACATATTTCTAGACAGAGCGTCTTTATCCAGTGGTAGAATTCTGGACTATAGACATCAATATCGAAGGTTCGATCTCTGTGTAAGTTAGTCATGCTGATGACGGCTGTGAGTCAGAAACACGTGTCCATGGATTACTTTTATACGTACATAAAGTACGTATACTATATATATATATATTTTTTAGTTCATATATATATATATATATATATATATATATATATATATATATATGTCTTACTCATTTATTTTTATCTGATTTTTTAAATTTAATTTTTTTACTTTACGTTTGGGCCGGTCTTATTTAATCATACTCTTAACCAACTGGGAATCCCTTTTAAAATCTGCAGTACTTTTAAATCTTTTAAATATATAACACTATATCTCTGCCCGGCTTAGTATTTTTTCAAAATTTAAACTACTGATTCCCATTCTTTGAAACCCCCTTTTTTTCCCATCGGACACTCCTTTTTCTTTTAAATTCGAAATTATTATTGTCTCTCGCCCTAAACCCGTCTTTAATCACGTCCCCTTTCTTCTTTTTCAAATAATAAATACACTCAATTGACCTAAATCGACCTAAATTCTCAACCACGGCTAATCTCTACTGGCATCTGACTTAACATATGCCAAAAATAACTTTATCACTAGAACCTCCCTTCACTCCCCCTACTTCCTTTTCCATCAGCAGTCATGGCTTTTTCATCTAACCCTCCTACCATTTGCCCCACCTTCCTCTTTCCTTCCCACCTCCTAATTTGACCTTGATTTTAACTTAGGACTTCTTTTCTCAGAACTACTTCAATTTTCCATTGCTAATGTCATTCGCTTACGACCCATTTCTTGGCCAAGGAAGCATTGTTTTTAAATGGCCAGATTTCTTCATTTTAATTTCGTTTAAGTGCGCTCCATCTACGACTTGAACTCAATTTTCACCATTGGATTTACTTCATTTTGAACGCATTTCTGTGATGCCTCCACGAAACTTTTTCTTCTCCATCGAAACTTCCTTCCATTGGACACCTTATCGGCGGACAATTACCACCTGGACAAACCCAATATCTTTTTACATGAACTTTTTTCACCCATCATTTTCTTAATATTTTTCAAATGTTGAATTTTGGCTTTTCTATTGCCAACTTATCTATCTGTATAATTCCTCTGATGATAAGATCTCGATCTTTGAAAAGCCTTGGCTTAAGGAAAGAATAAACATAATTTTATTACAGAATACACCTTGCATTGAACAATCGAAGTTTGAAATAAATTTCAACATTCGTGCATGTTTATCACTCTTCGTCCATCTATCTTTATAATTGCTCTATCTCGTATATTGAGCTTTTACCATTTCACTATAGGATCTTTCTACTAAAGGTTTACTTTTAGTTTCATATATATATATATATATATATATATATATATATATATATATATATATATATATATATATATATATATAGTCTCGGAAGTTTCTCAACCATTAAAACTCTATTAAAACAAAAAAAACAAAAAAACTTATAGTCCCAAGTCTTCCAGTGGAAAATCACTCATGTAAGTCAATTTATTTTTTACAGTTATTATATTAGTTTATTTCTAACACTATTTTAAGGGATCATCAGTTGTTTACCATGAAAAACTGTTTCGATGAAAATAAATCATTGTCAAGTTTATAGTTAAAATTCCATTGTAACCATTACCCTTCTTCAAAAACAGCGTCGGTCAAAGCAGACACAGAAACTGTCTGGCCGTCGCGTCTACAGTCTCTGACGTTGAACAAGAGATAGATTGCAAATAATCACCGATGCTTCCGCAGACCGGAAACTACGGAGCACAGCGACCAGAGATGTGATGTAACTCCTGGATTCCGGTTATGCCAACTTCCGGCGAAAACCGCTTCAAGTACAAGCAAGTAAGTTCAAGAACAACTTCCATGTACCTGTATCCAAAAGTATCAAAAAGGAATATCATCAAACGTTGCTCTCAAGAAAGAGAAAAAGACGACGCCATAACCGACGGGTGTGTATAACCGACGGGTGTGTATAACCGACGGGTGTGTATAACCGTAAGTGTACGAACCTTTGGCGCTCGTGAAGTGGTTCATGGCCGTGACGCTGATGCTTGCCGTGTCGAGAGACGAAGAAGAGAGCTTAAATGTGAAGGATTCGCTGAAGTTCGGGTCGAAAGTTCGTTTGACGACGGCCGTCTTCTTCGTTTTGATGATTTTGTTCTGGATTAATAAGCAGACTTTGACGTACGATTCTGGAAAAGAGAAATAAAACAAAGTTATAAGAAAACGCTAACGGCGGAGTTTCCGAATTATAAAACCTTCCGCTTTTAAAATTATTGTTAAACATATAATGAAATTGTCAGACAACGTATCAGCCCGTGTGTAAACTCAGATCCAAACCAAACTTTAAAAGTTATCTTCTCATATGTAAATCACATTGCCACGGGATTACTTCTCTGTGAACTACAACATGGTCGTCTTCAAGTTCAATGCCAACAAATACTTGACAAGACGTCCTCTTAAGTAATCAAAATTTGTTCATTCTATTCATCGTTTTCAATCCTATTATAATATTCTTCATCAGTCGACTGAAAATGCATCAACCCCATTAATCCTTATCCTCGAGTGGATTTTGGCCTTGATAAATGGTGACTAATTAGTAAAATAGGTGCTTCTCCAGATTAGGACCCGAGCTAACTTTGGCCCCGTCGTTAGGGTCAGGGTCATAGTCAGGGTTAGGGTTATTGTTAGCGTTAGGGTTATAGTCAGGGCTATAGTTAGCGTTAGAGTAAGGGTTAGGGTCAGAGTTGGGGTCAAAGTTAGCTCGGGTCCTAATCTGAAGAAGTACCGCAAAAGATAATAATAAATCATAATAATAATAATAATAATAAATAATAATAATAATAATAATAATAAATCATAATAATAATAATAATAATAAATAATAATAATAATAATAAATAATAATAATAATAATAAATAATAATAATAATAATAATAAATAATAAATAATAAATAATAATAAATAATAATAATAAATAATAAATAATAAATAATAATAATAATAATAATAATAATAATAATAATAATAATAAATCATAATAATAATAATAATAAATAATAATAATAAATAATAATAATAATAATAATAATAATAATAATAATAATAATAATAATAATAATTTCAACGATTTATAAAGTCGGCCATTTTCTTTCGGAAACGATGAAACACAACTGTAAAATCTCGCTTTGTTATAAGTAAAAATAAAATGATCAGTCATAATCGAGGGCGACCCGAAGGCTCTCTTTCCATTAGCTACTACATCGAGATGTAGGGGAGGGCACCACTTCTTTTCCCAGGATCTCTTTACTTAACCTTGGTCCACACTTTATAATGCAGAATGTTTAAACACGGGCGCGCCAAGTACTATTTTTCGAGTGTTTGGGACGGCTCGACTAAGGAACGAACCCTGGTCTCCCAGTCCATTATCGAACACTCTTACTATTATACTAAAATGGGCCGTTCTTTTTGAAGGGCATTGATTAGACTAATATCGTCTTCAAGAAAAGATAAGAAAAGAAAACTATAACTTTGAAGAATGAAATAGAAGAGAAGACTCGATTATCTCGTTTGGTCAGTAAATAATCTAAAGATGATGTAATGAAAATGTCAAAGGAAAGTTACATCGATTCTGGAGGTGTGGGGGGTCCATAGTATCACAAATAGATTTACTTATATTTACATTCCATGAAAAATGCCAATATACTGAAATCATATGCCCTTAATAGGGTTAAGATGAAAATTCATATACACTAAATGTACAAAAACAAGGAAATTCCTAAATTTTTACACTTTTATTGTCATTAATTAAGGGTATGACTACATATCAACCAAACCATTTCATTATCACATCACTACAGTATAAATCTTTATGCATGAGTGGATGAAGTGTGTGAGGTGCGCTGAAGAAAAATTCCTACAAGTAAAATGCATAGCCCTGTTGTGCTCGCATACTCTTAATGGCAATAAAAGTGTAAAAATTTGGGAATTTCCTTGCTTTTGTACATTTAGTGTATATGAATTTTCATCTTAACCCTATTAAAGGCATATGATATCAGTATACTGGCATTTATCATGGAATGTCACTACTTTTGTAAAGGCTATGCCTCAATACAATGGTCATTTTAAAGGTGTTCTGGAATTTTCTGGAAAACTAAGGTATATGGTAAACTGAAATTAAAATGCCATCAACTAGACCCTAGAACCTCTATCTCTGCCAAAAATCAGCTGAATCCATCAAATAGTTGATGAGATACAAGCTGGCACATACGTACGTACACACAGATAACATGATTTCATGATTGAATTTTCTGGATCTTTGGGTTGCCTTGACTAATGATGCTGAAATTCTACACACTTATAGAACCTATCAAATAAAAATTTTATGCAAAGTTTTAACTAATTTGATTTATTGGTTTTTGAGTTATGATTGATCAAAGAAATGAGATTTCCAGCATAGGCCATTCGTGAGGTCTATTAAGGGATAGAGCGCTCTCGCGCATCCCTTGATTATTTGAAGAATTCTCTTGGATTAGAGTTAGGATTCAGGTTAAAAGACTTAAATGTCTTGAGTGATTTAAATATTAGCTGTCTTTAATGTTTTCTCATTCGCAATTTCAGGGAATTATCTGATTGCAAAGATGGTCCCTGGGTTTCGCCTATGGGTAAAATAAGATACATTTCGTCTTTGAAACGAAGTAGCTAAAATAAGTTAAACGTCATAAAAATCTATAATTTTCTTCTTTTTAATTACAGAAATCGTAGGCGTGTCCATTTACTTTCTGAGATTCTCATAGATAGCTCTGCTCTTGAGGAGAAATCGACTCGGAGTTCATACATTAGATTCATTGCTCTTTTTGCCTCTCGTAAGTCGGCTCTCTCTACCGCTCCAAACACTTTCTAACATCTTATGGCTATTCTCTATCTCTACAAATCTACCATCAGATCATGTATGGAGTACTGTTGTCATATTTGGGCTGGTGAATCTCTGTCCTACTTGAGGGGTCTTGATTAGATGCAGAAACGTATATGTAATTTCATTGGCCCCACCATTTCTTCTTCTCTACACCCTCTCTCTACCAGACGTGATGTTGCTAGTCTCAGTCTTTTCTATAAAGACTATTATGACATGTGTTTTTCAGAATTGTCTGATTTATTCCCTGCTTCTTTTGTTCCAGCTCGTTTTACTTGTTGGTCTAGTGGTCTCCAGAAAGAGAGACAGTCAGAAGGATATTCAATACTTGATCGCAATTATTACTGATTATTAATGAATTATTATCGATTAGTTCCTTTTAGACTCCGTGAATGCCGGGAAAACAAATTAGAGAGATATGCATGGCCATTTTAAAATGTGATCTATTCCCTGCTTCTTTTGTTTCAGCTCGTTTGACCTGTTGGTCTAGTGGCCTCCATCAATTCGCTGTTTTGATACCTCATTGTAATGCAGCTTTCTATTCCAATAGCTTCTTTTCAAGAACTGCAGGCTTGTGGAACTCTCTACCTGCTGACTGTTTTCCTCTTACCCATAGCCTTGGTCTTTTAAAGACTAAGACCATGAAATACTTTATCTTAATATTAATGCATTAATTAGTAACTACTAATAAATACATTAAGATCAGAAAAGTCTCAGCTTTTCGGTAGATCTTTTTACAATCAAGGATTTAGTACATGTTTTTGTTAAAAAAACAAAATGATTACACTTTCATTGCCCGTCCCTAATTGGTTCAACCGTGGGAATTAAATAATTAAAACAAAATATACTAGAATTAAATTAAAAGAAAACGTAATTCGTATGCAAGAGTACGTTACGATATTTTGACCAAATTCAGGTCTTTTATAATCAGATACACACAGAAAGGACCACGCGAAGGTTACCATAACATTTCAATAAAAGTGGTGTTATGGATCTGGCAGGACCCGAACACGAAACACCGATGGGGTCAGTCCGTGACGGTTTCCCATTCACAGATACACACAGGAAAGACCACGCGAAGTTTACCATAACAACTTTCAGTAAAAGTGCTGCTATGGATCTGGCAGGATCCGAACACGAAACACCGATGGGGGTCGGTCCGTGACGGGATCTAATTCACCATGGCCACCTCCCACCCAGTCGAATGGGAAAGATTTAGGGGTTTTGATTATTTACGATCAGGTAGGTACAATTGAATTAAGTACCTATTTACTTGCCTCTCCACGAGGACAGAGTTAGACACAGGGTCGATTTTTATGTGGGGAAAATCCAACTTTCCAAAAAGGGCCACTCTGGATTGGGACAAAAATAAAAACTGCCCGAGTCTAGACGGAATTCTTCCTTCACTGATCGAGGACAGAAAAGATGAAGTGTAGTATCAGAAGAGATATTACACTTTTTTCATAGTTAAAGGGTAAACTAATTAAAGAATTGGGCATACAATAACAGGAATAAAAGAAACCCTCATCCTCGAGTGGATTTTGACTTTTAGAAAGAGGTGATACATTATTTAAAGAAAGGAATAAATAGTTTACCAAAGTTTGAGATTCCTTCTAGCTTCTTCAGACCCTTGGCTTCGAAAATCCCAATAGTAAGGCGCTCCAGATGGCTGTTGTAAGACAAGGCAATGTAGACTTCACCCTTATCAGATGTCGACTATAATAAAAACAAATAAACAAAGATTAGAAAATTATCAAAAGATAAAAAATATTCAATTGTTTTGTTAACATAATTCTCTACTACGAAATTAACAGAAATGTATATTTATTTGTATCCATCCCGTCACACAAAAGTTAGCAAGTAAAATACTGCCGGACGAGTCCATTTCAGCGTATCCCCAAAAAACAAAATAGAAGTTAACAGAAAATCAGCGAAATAGCGTCTTACCTCTGATACTTCTTTTTCCAAATCTCTCCAAATAACCATTCGTACATTATTATCGAAATCGTACTCCTTCAACGGAAACAGCGCATGGCCGATAACATTATGGCGCTTGTGTCGGTCAACATCAAACATTGTAAACTTCAGGATTCGATCCTCAAAAGATTTGTGCGATACCTGAAAGGAAACAGAAATTATACTGTTAAATATTGGACGAGTAGAGCCACTAGTATATAAATCGGTTAGTTGAAAATAACAGGAAATGAAAGTTCAGTCGGGGTCAACTTGCTGAACTCGAGGTTAGAATTACTGGGGCTGTGGGAATTGGATGGGAAGCGGAAGTGACGTCATGTGACTTAAAAGGGAGTGAGTGAGAGAAGTCGGCAGTTCATTGGGAGCACTACACGTGTGAACATGTTATTTTAAAATGCTATGATAAGATATGATTGAATAGTGATTATTGATCTCTTTCTATATACATTCACTCCACTGGTAAGGGATTTGAAACTAAGACCAAGTCGAATAAACCTCTTTTGTCTTCAACGGTTTTGTCTTGCCTTAGTCCCTTTTCGAGGTATGAAAGAACCGATTTTCAGACGGCGTTCTCTCAATCAGAAAGGACGCGTTTATGAGCAAGAAGCTAACAAAGGTATTATTAGGAACTTCAAGATTCGATCATCAAATGATTTAAGGGATACTTAAAAGGAAACAAAAATGATAATAATTATGATTATTATTAAAACGTTTTGGGGATGAAGAATATTATGAGAGGATTGAAAATGATGAATGAAATGGACAAAATGTGATTACTTATGAAGACGGTTTTTGACAAATATCTGTTGAGATTTGATTTGAAGATGGTTGTTGTAGTCTTCAAGGAAGCAGTCTCGTGGAAATGTGTTCAGCAGATCTTGGTAATTCCGTTTCATGTTAAACGCACAGGGGAGGAAAGGAAAGTTCTTTTCAGTTGTGGCAGTAAGACGGGTTCTCGTTATAAATGTATTCCTTTAAACTCTTCCACTTAAACAACGCGTTTTTATTTGAATCGAAGTGAGATTAAACTTTTTTCGCAATTAGATAAATGCTCGTTTAGCGAACATTTTAAAGAGCAGTTTTATCGTGGATTGAACCTCATCTATAAGGTAAAGGTAAAGGTCGCATGTTAAGAATCACCGTGTCACAGCATACGGACCCCATCCCCTTGAACATTCCCTGAGTTTTAGTCAGGTACCCATTTACTGCTGGGTGGACAGAGGGAGTTTTCAGACCCGAAAATTCGCATGCCGTGCGTGGGATCGAACCCGGCCCAAAGACAAGTGGTATAACCACTCGTCCACAGGCCCTCCCCCTCATATCTAAATCAATATACTATAAGTAAGCTACAGTGCTTTATGAAGTGTGTCTGTTCGTACGCAAATAGAAACATATGATTGGTTGACAAAAAAGGAATAGGTAGAGTACACATAACTAGGGCAGTAATTTTTACGATATCAATAACGAAGTTCGAATCTCACGTAAGTTTAAATGATTGTTTTAAAACTGAATACATATTTTATGCATTTGGTTTGGTTTAGTTATTTTGTTTTACGGCATATCTTCAAATATTTATGCATGGTGTTTCGTTTGGTTGATTTGTTTTATAGCATATCAACCCTTTTCGGGTTATTTAATGCCGAGTACGGTCATTTTGGTAAAATATTTTAGGCGTCAACTTCTATATATCTTCAAATATTTATTAATGGTGTTCTGTTTGGTTGTTTTGTAGAAGAAAATTGTTTTTGTTTTGGCTTTGCAGAACATGATTGAGTTTTGCAAAGGGAAAGAATGAAAAAATAACATCAATGTTTGGTGCACTTTTGGTCAGGAAGCCAGTATCTTCAAACAGCCTGATCTGGTAGCACCAGTTTATAAATTTAAAGAAATTAATATAACATAATAAAATAAAAAGACATTACATAGATCTATTTTTAAACTATGTGATCATGAAGGGTATCAGCATTAGTTCAAAGCAAATTATCTTTGTTTAAAATATAATTTTTAATTAGAAATGGTGTTCCTGTTTAGAAAGCATTGTTTATATGGTAATATGAATTATTAAAAATAAGATCGCCATACAATGCATTTTAATTTTATTAAGTTTTTTTTTTTCAATTTTTTTTTCAATTAAATTTTCGAAGATATACTTCATCATCAGAATTTTGAATCAAAATATATAAAAATATACATTCGCTTCAACAACAGACGAATTAAGGAAGCACCAAAAAAAAAAGATAAGAAAAAAAAAAAAGAAAAAAGAAGGTATTTTTATATATCTTTTTTAAATTCTGATGATAAAGTATATCTTCGAAAATTTAATTGAGAAAAAATTTGAAAAAAAATCTTAATAAAATTAAAATACATTATATGGCGTTCTTATTTTTAATGATTCATATTACCATATAAACAATGCTTTCTAATCAAGAACAGCATTTCCAATTCGATTTGCACCGCCACGTGCCACGTTCTTGACTAGAGAGACCCTCATTCCACATTCGCTTCAACAACAGGCACATTAAGGACGCAGAAAAAGAAAAAAAGAAGGTATTTTTATATATATATATTTTTTAAAATTCTGATGATAAAGTATATCTTTGAAAATTTAATTGAGAAAAAAATTTGAAAAATAAACTTAATAAAATTAAAATGCATTTTATGCCGTTCTTATTTTTAATAATTCATATATAATTTTTAATGTTTTTTGCCATTAAAAATATGTAAATACATACATCGTAGTTACTTACTCTCTAATGCAAAAAAACAAGTAGCGTATTTTTTTACACGAAATTTCACATATTTAATTCGTACTAGCTATAGAACAGCGGAAGCTAGGTAAAGATGGACATTGACATATCCAGGTACCGTACCAACACCGCTCAAGGAGCGGGTATAAACTAGTTATGATTAAAATTTTAATGACATACAAACAGACAAACAATTTTAAGCCAAAATACCAAACATTGTAATAGTCAATAAGACGGGAAAAAAACATGCAAAATCAGGTACTTCGCCGTATCAGTCGATCGCAGAGAGAAGCTGAAGGAGACAGAAAAAGTTAATACGTGGGACGTGTCAGAGAGATGAAGACAATACAAAATTTCAACATTACGGTAATACCAATAGTTGTAGGAGCACTAATTCCCCCTAAAACTGTAAAAGAAAAAAAAAAACTCCAATGAAATTGAAGTGACAGATAGGACTGATACAAAAATATAATTGGTATATTAAGAAGAATCATAAAAAAACGTAAAGTGGTCGACCGTAGTAGAGGGCGACTTCAAGGGTCACTTTTCGTTGGCTAATCCACTGAAATGTAGGAGGGCACCATAATTACTCCAATTACCCTTTATTCTCACCTTATGATGCTGAATGTTAAGCAAGAGGGTATCAAGTATAATTTTTTAGTCTTTGGCATGACTCGACCAAGGATTGAACCCTGGTCCCTCGGCCTATTAGCGAACGCTCTAATCATTATGCCGAAATAGATGAATAATACATTTCGGAAATCAATCCGAAATTGTGGTAAACAACTCACCTAACCGAATTACACAAATTGGTCACCGGTAAGTTAAAATAAAATAACCATAGTACGAAAATAACCATAGTACGAAAATAACAATACTACGAAAATAACCATAGTACTAAAATAACAATACTACGAAAATAACCATAGTACGAAAATAACCATAGTACTAAAATAACCATAGTACTAAAATAACCATCGTACGAAAATAACAATAGTACGAAAATAACCATAGTACTAAAAAAACCATAGTACAAAAATAACCATAGTACTAAAATAACCATAGTACTAAAATAACAATACTACGAAAATAACCATAGTACGAAAATAACCATAGTACTAAAATAACCATAGTACGAAAATAACCATAGTACTAAAATAACCATAGTACTAAAATAACCATAGTACTAAAATAACAATAGTACGAAAATAACCATAGTACTAAAATAACCATAGTACGAAAATAACCATAGTACGAAAATAACAATAGTACTAAAATAACCATAGTACGAAAATAACCATAGTACTAAAATAACGATAATACGAGTACGAAAATAACCATAGTACTAAAATAACCATAGTACGAAAATAACCATAGTACTAAAATAACCATAGTACGAAAATAACCATAGTACTAAAATAACCATAGTACGACAATCAAACATAACTCGAAGGACAAATAGGGTTATATTAAGTGAAGTGTGACGATATGTGAAAAAAAGATGATGCCTCTTCTATAATCGATTGATACCACGGATAATGACCGTGAAGTGTCTAAGAGGATGGTAAGACTAAAGAGCGATGGCAAAATCATGGCGTCCACTAAAACTGCATGAAGAGTAGTGGAAGACAGAGAAGTTTTAATGTCATACAGATTTTAAGCAAAACTAATGCCCATCATCGGTGAGAAATGATTGAAAAAAGTTAGTAAATTCACAAAACATATAAATTAAAATTTACAAATATTATAATCCAGCTCCGGAAAGAAACACTTAAGAATGCCTATCAATATGTACGCGCGTTTCCCAAAAAATACTTTATTATCAAAATTAGATTAGAAACGTATATTATTTTTATCGTAAGCATATTAGATTTTAGCAATCACAATTGCAGGCAACATCAAATGGATATATTTGAAATCGGTAAACAACCAGGCAATGTTAAGATAGAAAAAAAACCCAAATAAAACGAAGATATTGTCAAAATATCTTCTCCTTAACACGATACAAGCAGACATAAGCTAACTCCTTGAAATTGCGAATGAAAAAACATTGAAAATAGCTAGTATTTAAATCACTCAAGACATTTAAGTTTTTAAACCTGAATCCTAACCCTAACCCAAAAGAATTCTTCAAATAATCAAGGGAGGCGCGAGAGCGCTCTATCCCTTAATAGACTTCAAAAACGGCCTATGCTGGAAATCTTATTTCTTTGATCAATCATAACTAAAAAACCAATAAACCAAATTAGTTAAAACTTTGCACAAACTTATTATTTGATAGGTTCTATAAGTGTGTAGAATTTCAGCATCATTAGTCAAGGCAACCCAGAGATCCAGTAAGTTCAATCATGAAATTATGTTATCCGCCTGTACGTACGTACATACGTACGTACGTGTGTTCCACCCTGTATCTCATCAACTATTTGATGGATTCAGCTGATTTTTGGCAGAGATAGAGGTTCTAGAGTCTAGTTGATGGCATTTTAATTTCAGTTTACCATATACCTTAGTTTTCCAGAAAATTCCAAGAAACCTTAAAAATGACCATTGTATTGAGGCATAGCCTTTACAAAAGTAGTGACATTCCATGATAAATGCCAGTATACTGAAATCATATGCCTTTAATAGGGTTAAGATGAAAATTCATATACACTAAATGTACAAAAGCAAGGAAATTCCCAAATATTTACACTTTTATTGTCATTAAGGGTATGCGAGCACAACAGGACTATGTATTTTACTGATAGGAATTTTTCTTCAGCGCACCTTACACACTTCATCCACTCATGCATAGAGATTTATACTGTAGTGATGTGATAATGAAATGGTTTGGTTGATATGTAGTCATACCCTTAATGACAATATTTACTGTATATGAATTTTCATCTTAACCCTATTAAGGGCATATGATTTTAGTATACTGTCATTTTTCATGGAATAGGAATAGAGTCATAGACTAGTTACTTATTTAGACTACATGCACACACACATACACAAACACACACCCACACACACACACACACATATATATATATATATATACAGGGTGGGCAAAAATAAGGGTCCTATTTTTAAAAATGCATAACTTTTTTATTTATTGATTTAAAAAAATTTTTTTTTTAAGAATAAGTAAAGGACCCCTTCCGAAGCAAGCATGAGCCGTATTAGCCCTAAGGAACGTACCCTCATTTAGAAAACATTATTTTTGCTTAAAAAACTCAAAACAGTGTAAAAAACAATACTTTAGTTTTTGTAAGTTTTAAGAAGTGTTTTTCGGCTAAAATTTGTTTTGTTTATTTCAAAAAATCTCGGAAGGGTCAGTCTACACACACATAAAGTTTGGTGAGTTTAACTTTTATTTTGTGGAAGTTATTCAAATTCAAGTTATTCAAATTTAAAGATAGGACCCTTATTTTGGCCCACCCTGTGTGTATATATATATATATATATATATATATATATATATATATATATATATATATATATATATATATATATATATATATATATATATATATATATATATATATATATATATATATATCGTCGATATATATATATATATATATATATATATATATATATATATATATATATATATATATATATATATATATATATATATATATATATATATATATATATATATAATTGCTCGCCGCGTCGAGAGATTAACGAGAAAATTTGCAAAACGAGAGAGCTGGTGGTCTTTAACGAAGCTAGTATAGCGTGTCCGGGGTTCGAATCGTGCGACCAGTCTAAACAGTTATCTTCACACTTAAGATTCTGCAAGGATAAAAATTATATGAATAATAATTAAAAATTTATTATTAAAATAATTTACATATATATCGCACATCTTCATCTCTCTTCCTTCATTTATCTTTATAATTGCTCTATCTCGTATATTGAGCTTAAATCATTTCACGATAGGTTTAATTCTCTTAAAGTGTACTTTTAGTCTCATATATATATATTTATGAAATTATTTTTTTTATTGGTGATTTTAGTGTTCGTTGTTATTTTGCTTACTATTATTTCGATTGTCTCACTTTCCTAAGTGATTAAGATACAGAAAATTGCATTATTAGTCGCCCTTAACTTCGTGTTTTTTCCGTTAATAAATATTTTTATTTATTTTATACGTACATGGACACATCGTCAGCATGGCTAACTTTGAGATCGAACCTTCGATATTGATGTCTATAGTCCAGCGTTCTACCACTGGACCAAGACGTTCCGTCTAGAAATATGTACGATTTTTATCACCTACATATTTAATGTATTTTTATGTAATTATTTTTTTTTATCGTTGTTATTTTGCTTACTATTATTTCGATTATTTCACTTTCCTAAGTTATTATTAAAATATTTATATATATATATATATATATATATATATATATATATATATATATATATATATATATATATATTAATAATATTGACATAAAAATGTTTGGCTCACGGCAAATGAAACGAACCGTGAAAAATACATCTCACAGAAATGTTATGTTTTTTTGAAATGTGAAAAAATAAAAATTAACAAATAAAAACATGGTTATTGGAATATAAAATGAACCTGACTTATATATGCTCTGTTGTTACTGATTGACAATCAACGAGCTGAATCTTTTAAAGAGACTGCTAAATAAAAAGGAACTGATAGTATATGCTAATACATATATTGTCATAAATAATTATATATATATATATATATATATATATATATAAGTTTAAATTTTTATTTATACAAGTATTATTGGTTACATATGTGCATACATGTTTCGGTTGTACTCTTCACAGAGAGTGAACCTCTTCAGACCAAAGAAGACAGAGAAGTGAGATGGATTTGGAAAACTTTCCCTATGAGTAAATCTTTTTGGGGGATAGGCTATTTTTTTTCTGTGAAGAGTACAACCGAAACATGTATGCACATATGTAACCAATAATGTTTGTATAAATAAAAAATATATATACTTAAGAACAGCTCTACTTGTTATTGAGCACTATTTATAAACACTTGAGTTTCAACGGATTTACATCTACAGAAACTAATACAATTCATGTACTATATATATATATATATATATATATATATATATATATATATATATATACATATGTTTGAAAAAAGACAAACGGAAAACAGGTTAGAATGCAGGAGAAAAAAAAACAGAAGATTTGACCGGTTTCGTTCGTATTATCGAACGTCTTCAGAAAAAGTGAAGATTTGGAAACAATTTTATTTTATTTTGAAGGCACACACATGGGAGAAGGAAAAGATGATCCGATTGGACCGTATGAGAAGACCCTTAGCTACAATGAAGTATTATTTGACAAGTAGGTGACATATTCCTCTTTATTTCTTATTCGTTTTATATTGTTTCCAAATCTTCACTTTTTCTGAAGACGTTCGATAACACGATCGAAATCGGTCAAATCTCTTATTTTTTTGTTTTTCTCCTGCATTCTAACCTGTTTTCCGTTTGTCTTTTTTCAAACATTTTGTCTACCACGGCATTTCATTTTCATGACTTATCGTGTACCTTACCCCATATATATATATATATATATATATATATATATATATATATATATATATATATATATATATATATATATATAATATTTTAAAAGGTTGCGCACATTCGCCTGGAGACTCTGGCTTCGAAATATTCCTCAGGCTTCGACAGATGGAAAACAACATTTTTTTAATTTCCATGTTTCGCAGCCCGAGGAACACTTCAAGCCCCACCTCACTTTTTGACTTGCCCCCCCCCCCACTTTACGGTCATCAATAATGAAGTTATATATGCATGTGTTTAACCGGGCCCCACACTTTTTATGAGAGCCCCCCCCACACTTTTATAACTGTCCCGCCGGTCCTGATATATATACATACATCTCAATCTATATGTATATACATATATACATATATATATCTAAATATACATCTAAATATATATATAGATATATACATATATATATATATATATATAGATATATGTATATATATGTATATATACATATATATATATGTATATATATACATATACAGGGTGGGCAAAAATAAGGGTCCTATTTTTTTAAATTCATAACTTTTTTATTTATTGATTTTTTTTTTATTTTTTAGAATAAGTAAAGGACTCCTTCCGAAGCAAGCATGAGCCGTATTAGCCCTAAGGAACGTACCCTCATTTAGAAAACATTATTTTTGCTTAAAAAACTCAAAACAGTGTAAAAAACAATACTTTAGTTTTTGTAAATTTTAAGAAGTGTTTTTCGGCTAAAATTTGTTTTGTTTATTTCAAAAAATCTCGGAAGGGTCAGTCTACACACACATAAAGTTTGGTGAGTTTAACTTTTATTTTGTGGAAGTTATTCAAATTCAAGTTATTCAAATTTAAAGATAGGACCCTTATTTTGGCCCACCCTGTATATATATATATATACATATATATACATATATATCTATATATATATGTATATATCTATATAGAGATATACATATATATATATATATATATATGTGTATATATATATATGTGTATATATATATATATGTATATATATATATATATATATATATATATATATATATATATGTATATATGTATATATATATGTATATATATATATATATATAGAGAGAGAGAGATACTATGTGTGTATGTACGTATGTTTGCGCAAAGATCAAACGGAGTTACGTTGACAAGTACGGCTTTATTTCAGGAACCTTTGATGACTAGAAGTTTTGAGTTTCAAACAGGTATCGCCCAAGAGTGTCCACTTCCTCAACCACTTTTTCTTGTTTCTTTTTTCGGCATCACCACTCTCTCTCTCTAACACACGTTTCCTTCTTCCGGTTACTGCCTCTCCTCCTCCTCCTCCTTTCCTCCTCCTCCTCCTCCTCCTCCTTCTCCTCCGCACCTTTTCTTTTTTATTCTTTTTTCTCAATTTTTCCTTTTCTACCGATTTTTCCTTTCTGTTGTTTTTACACCTTTTTTTTTTCAACTTTTACTTCTAGTATTTCCCCCAAAACTTTCTCTTTATCATCACGTCCATCCCAACCCCTTACCTGCTTTGAACAGCACCCAACCTTTATTTTTGTCTGTACATATCCACTTCAAATCACGTCTAATGTTCCCAACAACATTCACATAACAAAAAAATAAATAAATAAAATAAAGTATCAAAGCATATGAATTATACAAGTCTTACATTGTCACAACAAAATGTCAACATTCTTTCTGGTCTGGAAACAAACAATTTACGACAAACATTCCCTCGAACTCAATATTGTTTGTTTTTTTCAAGAAAACATGCAGATTGAAAAAAATACAACACTGAACAAATTTAAACATGTTTTCGTTTCGAAAGTGTAGTATATGTTCTGTAAATTGGAGCCCTTTCGTCATTTGGCTAAGATTAATGTGTAATATCTGTTCTGATACTACACTTTATTTGTTCTGTCCTCAGTCAATGAAGGAGTAATACTTCTCGACTAAAGAAATTTTAATTTTTGTCTCAATCCAGAGTGACCCTTTTTGGGTAGCTGGATTTCTCCATAGTAAAAA
>OY744545.1:47228195-47243195 GCA_963556195.1 Sepiola atlantica
TGACAAATTCAGTGTCTCCTTAAGAGTGACATCACGATGCCGTGTGAATGAAAGAAATACGTTCTTTTAGTCAGTCTGTTTCTGGAAGTAGTGCCGAGCAGATGTGAATTCGAGATGTAATTAAAAAAAAGGAAAATGGGAATTTAATTCCTAAAAGAGTTAATAGTGCCACTGATCTTCCCACCCTTCATTCTTTTCATGAGCTAAGTAGTTAACTTAAGAAGAACAATTTTGGCCTCTCTCCATTTAATGTGTGACTTTTATTCGGATGATGAGAAAATCTCTTCAAAATAAATACCCAGTTTAAACCCTTCGTCGTCTCGCCCTTTCTCCTTTCTGTGCATGGAAAGTACTTGATTTCCGACACACTACGATGATGATGATGATGATGACGAAATGCAGCACACTAGACAGTAATGATGATGACAGCAAAATGCAGCCACTACGATGATGATGATGACGACAGCGCCGGCGCGCGAGTATACTGAGAACATTCGAAGTAACTGACGACTGATTTAAAGAACGTGTTTAATAAACGACAACGTAACAGTAAGGGGGGAAACGTTGTTCCCTTTCACCAGTGTAAACCTCCATATGGGGAGCGTATATATTTATAAAATATAATCATCTACAGACACGTGTTTCGCTGTTTTACGGCTCATCAGCGTGACTAAATATAGCGAGATTCGGATGGGAGTCCCGGTTTCGAATTTCGCTATATTATGCCACGCTGACGAGCCGTAAGACGGCGAAACACGTTTCCGTAGATAATTATATTTTTATATGTTAAGGCTTACACTCAGTCCCGAGAAACAATATAGATCTTCTGTAAGGGTGCCTGAACCGGAAGTTTATAGTTAAGCAAGGGTTGTCTACTCCCTAACCGCACTCTTCTAGAACGACTAAAAACAATGACAGAACGCAGAGAAAGACCGGTTTTATTTTGGAGTTTTCGCTCTCGCCTATTTTCACAACCAAGGCTTGAGAGTCTGGTCTACACTACTATTTATTTCATAGCTGGAGGGGGGTATATTCATAGGGGTATTAATAAAAATGACGCTGTAGCTTCGACAAAACTCGAACCTAACATGCTGATCCACAGTTTCATTTCAAGATGGCCGTTCGATTGTCAGGGGAGAATTATGGTCGTGAAAGAATTTATTTCAGAATAAATAAATTTGTGCAAAAGAAAAGTTACTAATTTTTAGATTAGGTCCCTATTATACAAACATTTTATTCTTCCGAAATAGGTAATTTTATTTTTCTGCAAATTAAATTATTAAAAAACAAAAAAATCAGTCATGACTATAATGCATCACTCAGTGCATAACGGCCATGTTTAAATATTTTGAAAACCGCAATAAAAACCCAGGTATCTAGCTAGCGTGACATGAGTGATGATATTTTTTTAAATTAAATTAAATTAAACGTATTTATTCTGTTAGAAAACAGAATTTTAATGGTTTTATACAAGAAAAAGGTGTTTTGGAATAGTGTCGTGCGGCATTTTCAAAAAATCCTCTAAAGTTAAGATAAACTCTGAAAGCTTACCTGGAAAACGTAACTCTCCTCAAATTTTGGGTTGCAGGTCTTTTTCCTCAGCTTCGACTGCAAATATCGTCTTTCGTCAGGCATTAGATAAATTCTAGAAATAGAAAAACAAAAACAAAACAAAAAATTAAAATCACTGATAAATATATGCGCCATACGGATGCAAATATCTGACAGGTGTGTATGAATGCATATAACGAAGTTTCAGCTATTTCCCGTCTTTATTTCCAACGGATTTCTCATAAAATTTATACACAAAGCCGTTGTTTATATGTATTAAAATAAAGACATTGTGAATAATATGCGCCTTTCGGATGCATATATTTAATAGAACGAATGAAAATGTTTTTTTAGTGTTCAGAATACCGGGCATGATCTATTTGTGCTAAAATATATGAATTACTAGCTGTTCCTATCCGACGTTGCCCGGTAATAATTTTACTTTCATTTTTGGTTCAATTTAGTTTGTTTTAAAACTACGCCTTATTTTCTAAAAACGATTTTGGGAATTAAATTTAATTATTACGATATCATTTGGTGATTAAATTATTAATTGAATCAACTTGTTATGTGACTGTAACTAATTTTATTGAGGTAATATTAAAAACTCTATTTATGAAATAATTAGCTGCAAATTGTTGATACATGAAGATTTTCTAAGAATTTTAAAGCCAGAAATGACGTTATATTCGACAGCTTAAATGCTTCTAAATTCCTTTCGAATTTCGAAGGATCCAGAACTATTTCTTCTTTTTTTTTTATTTTTTTTTAACTATTAACAAAACATCGAAATGGCTGACTTGTTTACATTCTGGTAGATTTAATTTCGTAATTCAATCATCTTTTGAAATAGAGGGATTTTACAATGGAATTTCCGTGAGCAAAGTTTCTTTCCTAGAACTGCCCATCAACGGAACACAATATTGCGGGGCTGCTTCCCAGCTGACTACAACATAGTCGTTTTCAAGTTTAATGAAAACAAATGCTTTATGAGCCAACCTCTTAAATAGTCAAATTCTACACACTCTTAACCATCATACCAATCATCACGGTGTTGTGTCACCGTCAACCAGACACATTCTTTAACCTTTATCCTCGAGTGGCCTTTGGGCCTTAATAAGCGGTGACTAATTAAAAAAAAGAAAATCTCACACTATTGCATTGCCGATTTCAATAAATATTCAATTAATAGTAAAGAATAAAGCGAATCATTAAATATTCAATCCTCAAAGATCCATTGACGCGCGAACTGCACCCGTACATACGTGAAGCTGTCTTATAATTTTGTTAATATAGAGATATATATTAAATTATATAGATTAAATTTCGATTATATACTAGTCGAGTGTGTCAGGATGTTCTCGTTGAGCGCGTACCAGTGCAGTAAGTTCATCAGAGCACATTCCGTGAAAGTACTTGTAAAATAAACACAGGGATTCAACACTGTAGCGATGCAACAGGGGTTGGAGCTTGACAGACAGTGTGGGATCTATTAGGTTAAATATTTATAGAGGCCAATCTGGATGAGGAGTTAGGCAGCAATATGTTCGTTCACATATACATGTCTGTATGTAGGCACGGTCAAAGAAACAGGGAGCATGAAAGGAATTCCAAAGACAACCGACCTTAATAAAAGAGGCTATCAGAATAAAAAAGAAGTTCCAGCATTTAAGGACCTCTACAGTGAAGTGGTGGGAGTTTGCTATTAGTCGGGTGGATCGGGATATTCTCGTTGGGGGGTATCTTTGCAGTAAGTTCATCAGAGCACATTCCGTTGAAGTACTTGTAAAATAAACACAGGGATTCAACACTGTAGCGATGCAACAGGGGTTGGAGCTTGACAGACAGTGTGGGATCTATTAGGTTAAATATTATTTTTTTGCACTCTGTCCAAGAAGGAAAGGTTAAAGGTTGCTGCATCAGCTCAGATGTTCCGACAATTTTCCATGCACGGGCGAATGGTGGCTTTATAGAGATATAGGATACTGGCAGACGTGATATGTTTTCTAGCTCGGTAGAGGGAGCTTACCATCTTGGTCGCAGAATTGGCAGCATATTTTGTGTTCTTATTCTATTGCATGTTGTCTGAGAATGTCAGTTTGATGATTTGTTGATAATCAATAATTAAAAAAATTTGTTGAAAAATCTTATTTGAAAGAACAACAAAAAAAAACGGGTAACACGTCATTTTTATAATGTTTAATTTGTTAGGCTATATATAAATGAAATGACAGAATTAATCTTTTTAAAAATGTATTTTTGTTCGTTTTATTTATTGTTTGTAAATTTGTAAAATATTTAAATGTTGTTAATACTTGATAATTTTTAAAAACCTTTTTTTTTTACTTTAATTGCAGAGGACTTAATGTCCCCTCGCTGTATTGAACACAAAATTCTGTCTCCGAATTGCATATTTCTCGGCTGTTTGAAGAAGAACGCCGCACTGTTCCCTAATGCTGTCAGACCATCTTTTTGGTAGGCGTCCTCTTGGTCTTGCGTTTGAGAAGAATTATGATTATAATGTTATTGATATATATATATATATATATATATATATATATTATATATATATATATATATATATATATATATATAAGTGAATTTCGCATACAACAAAATCGTAGGATAAATTTCAGAGGAAACATTTGTTTAAATCAATGAAACGGGCGGGTGGACAAAAGAAAATCGCTAAAATTTTCCATAAGGCCTTATCGTCTGACCCTCTAAGAGGAAACGTCGGAATGATAAATTAAAAACTAAGAAAATCGAATGAGATATGAAGGGAACACATTTTGTTTAAGTTGGAGAAAACGATTGAGAAAAAAACAAAAAAAAGTAAATCTCTCAACGTTATGGTGGCTTTGACTCATTAAAGATCTCCAACTGATGCTTCAAAATCTTTTGTCTACACAGGCTAGGTCGAGAATTGTTAATAACTAACGCCTCAATAATATTGAGATGGTAGTTCGACCTGGCACTGTGTAAAACAGAAAACCACCCATCGGAACAACTATTTGTACTAACCAGGTGATTACCGATGGCTGATTCCTGTGCCTGGAAGTTCCCGGATGATCTCGAAACCTTGTGTAAGCGAATATCACGTGGTATGTGTTGGGATATATATATATATAAAAGGAGATTGTAGTTTGCTTGAAGCATTGCTGGTAAATGTAAGTGCAGATTAGTCGCCCGAGGCTATAGCAATGCGATGTGGTTGCCGTAAGATGGAAAAGTGAGACGAAATAAACGCAGGGAGAAAGTGAAACTCAAAACGATTTATTAATAATTTCACAAAAACTGATTAAATACCAAATAGTAAATACTGTCCGGTAAGTAACAGTTAGGCAAAGGGTAATCTTAAATTTTCGAAAGAAAACTTTCATTATCAGAAGACAACAATAAAAGACCGAATCGGTCGAAGAAAAACGACACCGGTTTTTTCCCGTTTTTTTTCCCGTTTTTCTTCGACCGATTCGATCTTTTATTGTTGTCTTCTGATAATGAAAGTTTTTCTTTCGAAAATTTAAGATTACCCTTTGCCTAACTGTTACTTACCGGACAGTATTTACTATTTGGTATTTAATCAGTTTTTGTGAAATTATTAATAAATCGTTTTGAGTTTCACTTTCTCCCTGCGTTTATTTCGTTTCACTTTTCCATCTTACGGCAACCACATCGCATTGCTATAGCCTCGGACGACTAATCTGCACTTATATATATATATATATATATATATATATATATATATATATATATATATATATATATATATATATATATATATATATATATATTAGTCGAATTCCTTTAATTTGAACATTTGTGTTACGTAGGTTTAAAAAAAAGTATCAGGTACTGCGTAAAACTTGAACCGTTCCCAAGTTTGAGGATAAAGAACACTGAGTTATTAATTTATTCAATGTACATAGATTCCGATACACACGTGCATCTCTGAGGCGAAGTATCATATTAAATAGCTTTTCATCTGTAAAGAGAGGTCTGAGAATTGGATGCCATTGGCCACATCAAATATTTATGGATTAACAATCAAATTTAACCAAGGTTTCGGCCTTCCTCGGTTATCGCATCTGGCTATCGCAACTTACATGAAATCTGTCGCTGGAAAAATGCATGGATCATTCTACGGTTCCAGAAAAAAAAAAGCCCTGACTCCCGATGAAATCTACTATCCAATTTTGGGCCAAGATCAAAGTGTAGTATCTGTTCCGATGGACACTGCAACCCTGTCCTGTGCAGTTCTAGGAGGTCCACCCTCCCAGGCTTTGCCTTCTCACCCTTTGAGAAGGAGTTAGTTTATTGCTAATCGCCTGAGGCGCCCCTACCGGGCAATGCCGACGGGGCTACCCAGGCAATTTTTAATGACCAGAGTGCTCAGATTCTCGAGCGCTGGTTTTTCAAATCCCACTTTCCCGACCTTGTGTCACATCTTACTTTGTGGAAGGAAGAAAATTTTTATTACTCACTACATAAGAGTCAGATACGCCCTACGATAAACTACTGCTGTCCCATGTGGGGAGGTGCTGCTTAGAGCTTTGCTAGAATACAAAATCGGCTTGCAATCTGGTGGAAGAGGGTATCTTTTCTCTCTCCCTACACCACCTTGGTCTTTTGGCTAAGATCAAAGTGTAGTATCTGTTCCGATGGATACTGCACCCCATACTGGTGTTGTCTTGGCCTTCGAGTCTTGATTTACGCCGGTCAATGGGTCTGTCCTGTGCAGTTCTGGGAGGTCCACCTTCCCAGGCTTCGCCTCCCCTCTTTGGGGAGGAGTAAGTTTATTGCTTACTGCCTGAGGCGCGCCAACCGGGGAATGCCGACGGGGCTGCCCAGGCAATTTTTAAACCCCACTTTCCCGACCCGACCTTGGGTCACATCATACTTGTGGGAGTAAGATAAAAACTGGCCTTGTGCCTAACTCCTGGAGAGGAGTAAATCAATACACCACATTTCTAACAGAAGAGTCGTTGCTAGCCATTTTCTAGTCTATCTGTATTTACGTGGTAGGTGCTCGACTGAGCTCCACCCTTCGGTACTCCTATAACACATTCAGAGAAAGAACTCGTCTTTTTTACCACCATATCAAAGAATTTTCATTTGTTCTCTGTATATCTAAAACAAAATGGTATTTCCATGAACAAAGTTTATTTCCAAGAACTACCTATATGTGGAATATATTACCACAGTATGTTTCCTTGCAGACTATAACATGGTTGTTTTTATTGGCATTTGAAGTGTAGTATCTGTTCTTATGCTACATTTAGTCTATTCCGTCCTCGGCCAGTGAAGGAGAAGTCCTTCTAGACTGAGGCAATTTTATTTAAGTTCTACTCCACAGTGACCCTTTTAAAAGGGGTTGGATTATCTCCACATTAAAAATCGGCCTTGTGTTTAACTCTGCCCTCGTGGGGAGGCAGGTAAATAGGAACATGATCCTCTTCAAGTCGAATGACAACAAATACTCGTCAAGCCGTCCTCTTAAGTAATCAAATTTTGTCCATTCCGCCCATTTTTCTTCAATCCTCTCATAGCATTGTTCATCATTCAACTGGCCATCTTATTGACTTTTATCCCCGAGTGGCTTTTGGCCTTGGTAAGTGGTGACTTATTAGTTATAAACAAAAACTCCGTTAGATGAAGAAATTTATCTTAGTATTATCTAGTCATGTCTATAATCACGTTGACACACCGGTTTCCATAAGTTCACCGAAGTTAAGCAACATTTAGCCTGGTTAGCACTTAAATGGGTGACCATTTTAAATACCAAGTTCTGTAAGTAAAACTCGATCCTAGTAGCCTTACAAGCCCAGAGCTATCTAGCGATCTTCACCTACACCAACGGTCCTGGGCTTGGTCGTTGTGATCTGCGCCGACCATACACTGGCTGGTGATCACAGATTTTTGTATTTTCCCCCCGGTCAGAAGGTAGATACTGAAAATCCAGTGCACAAGAAGCTTGTGCACTCTGGCCCACAAAACATGCCCGAATAATTCCATAGCATTCCCCGGTAGGGTTGCATTAGGCGATTAAAAAAAAAAACTTTATTTCATCCAAAACAAGACATATTGCCACTGCCCCAGGGGGTAAGTGTGATTTAGGGCCAGATTTATCGTGAGCGTCTTAAGTGGGGACTTGTGCAACAAGATGTTTGTTCGCATTACATTTAAATTTCTACACGTTGGTGCAGTCGGGAAAGCATGGAACAGGGAGGGAATTCGAAAGGCAAGCTGTACGAGGAAATAATCTATTTTGTTTCAAAAGTTTTTCGACATCTTGGGACCTGTAGAGTGAAAATCTCGCATTTCGCTCCTAGTCGGGTAGTTATTTACGTTGGGGGTACAGGCGCACTAAGCTCGTTGCAATAAGCTAACTCCTTTTCAAGGAGAGAAGGTTAAACCTCGGAAAGTAGCCCGCCTAAAACTGCACCGAACAAGACAGAAGCAACGTGACAACCTATTTAAAAATGACCCGGATTCTGTTGAACTGATTGTCGATGACGTATCATCGACTGGTATGTGCGATTCATACTGAAGAAATGATCTTCTGTTGATGATAGATAGATGTGAGATTCAGGTTTTTCAGTTTATTATAGTCTTCTATTCAAACAGCTTGAATACAAATACGGGTTCATAATAGTGAGATAGTTGAAACTAGGTTACGTAGTTGGCAGTTACCGCTGCCAGCCGCCCCAAGCCACACCATTGGGCCTATTAATTTCTGCCAACTAACGTCCCGTTTTAAAAACAAGATTTGATGTTTTTTTTCTTTTGTTAATTCATTTTTGAGACTATCAAGTGTACCTATTTACTTGCCTCCCAACGAGGGAAGAGTTAGGTACATAGACGGTTTTGATGTAGAGGAAACTCCAAATATTTTATTTTACTTTTAACAACCCCGGATACGTAAAGAGTATTTATTTACCTCCTCTCCAGGAGGTTAGGCACAAGGCCAGTTTTATCTTACTCCCACAAGGTAAGATGTGACCCAAGGTTGGGTCGGGAAAGTGAGACTTGAAAAGCCAGCACCCGAGAAGGTGAGCACTCTGGCCATTAAAAATTGCCTGGACAGCTCCGTCGGCATTCCCCGGTAGGGGCACCTCAGACAGTAAGCAATAAACTTACTCCTTCTCAAAGAAGGGAAGCAAAGCCTGGGAGGGTGGACCTCCTAGAACTGCACAGGACAAACCCACAGACCGACGGAATCAAGTCCCGAAGGACAAGACGATACCAGTCCATGGGGTGCAGTATCCATCGGAACAGATACTACACTTTGATCTTGGACAGAGTAGCTCCTTACGTATCCGAGATTGTTAAAAGTAAAAGAAAATATAGGGACCAGATTAATAGAGGCAAATCTGGGTGAGGAGTTAAGCAGCAATATGTTCATTCACATATACATTTCTGTATGTAGGCACGGTCAAAGAAACAGGGAGCATGAAAGGAATTCCAAAGACAACTGACCTTAATAAAAGAGGCGATCAGAGTTAAAAAAAAAGTTCCAGCATTTAAGGACCTCTACAGTTAAGTGGTGGGAGTTTGCTATTAGTCGGGTAGATCGGTATATTCTCGTTGAGGGGGTATCTTTGCAGTAATTTCATCAGAGCCAAAGAAACAGGGAGCATGAAAGGAATTCCAAAGACAACTGACCTTAATAAAAGAGGCGATCAGAGTTAAAAAAAAAGTTCCAGCATTTAAGGACCTCTACAGTTAAGTGGTGGGAGTTTGCTATTAGTCGGGTGGATCGGTATATTCTCGTTGAGGGGGTATCTTTGCAGTAATTTCATCAGAGCCCGTTCGGTTGAAGTACTTGTAAAATAAACACAGGGATTCAACACTGTAGCGATGCAACAGAGGCTGGAGCTTGGTAGACAGTGCGGGAGCTATTAGGTTAAATATTATTTTTTTGCACTCTGTCCAAGAAGGAAAGGTTAAAGGTTGCTGCATCAGCTCATATGTTCCGACAATTCTCCATGCACGGGCGAATGGTGGCGTTATAGAGATATAGGATACTGGCAGACGTGATATGTTTTCTAGCTCGGTAGAGGGAGTTTACAATCTTGGCCGCAGAATTGAAAGCATATTCTATGTAGTTATTTTGTTGCCTGGGAATTTCAATTTGATGAATTTGAACATTGGACTCTGTTAGGTAGTTATCGGACATAACAATCGGTGGTTGGAAAAGTTTCTTATAGTTATTAACGGAAAGAGGGGTTGTCTTGGTAGCATTTAATGCGATCATCCATTTTTGAAAAGGAGCTTTGTCTTGGTAACATTAAATGTGCCCATCCATTTTTAAACAGAAGCTTTGTCTTGGTAGCATTAAATGCGACCATCCATTTAAGAAAAAGAAGCTTTGTCTTGGTAGCATTAAATGCGATCATCCATTTTTGAACTAAATGTACAAAAGCAATGAAAATCCCAAATTTTTACACTTTTTTTGTCATTAAGGGTATGACTACATATCAACCAAACCATTTCATTATCACATCACTACAGTATAAATCTCTATGCATGAGTGGATGAAATGTGTGAGGTGCGTTGGAGAAAAATTTCTACCAGTAAAATACATAATCCTGTTGTGCTCGCATACCCTTAATGACAATAAAAGTGTAAAAATTTTGGGATTTCCTTGCTTTTGTACATTTAATGTATATGAATTTTCATCTTAACCCTATTAAGGGCATATGATTTCAGTATACTGGCATCTATCATGGAATGTCACTACTTTTTGTAAAGGCTATGCCTCAATACAATGGTCATTTAAAAGTTTTTTGGAATTTTCTGGAAAACTAAGGTATATGGTAAACTGAAATTAAAATGCCATCAACTAGACCCTATAACCTCTATCTCTGCCAAAAATCAGCTGAATCCATCAAATAGTTGATGAGATACAGGGTGGTACATACGTACGTACGTACGTACGTACACACGTATAACATGATTTCATGATTGAAATTTCTGGATCTCTGGGTTGCCTTGACTAATGATGCTGAAATTCTACACACTTATAGAACCTATCAAATAAAAATTTTGTGCAAAGTTTAACTAATTTGGTTTATTGGTTTTTGAGTTATGATTGATAAAAAAAATGAGATTTCCAGCATAGGCCATTCTTGAAGTCTATTAAGGGATAGTGCTCTCGCGCCTCCATTGAAGATCTGCATTATGAACACGGGTCATTTCTCTCTGGAAAACGACTGTTTTACACGCGAAACATCTAATACGCTTTTAAGCTGGTAAGTGTTGTTTTTTGGTCTCTATTATTACACCTTGTATAACGAGTAGACTATATACGAAAGTTTTGATTTGTTTTAAAAATGTTCACTGTATGCTAGTTAACCAACGTCTATTTCCCTCAGGTGTTTTTAACACATGCTTTCATAATACAAAACACATGTTAAAATATACCTTAATTTTTGGAGTATATTATGTAAAAATGATATTTTAATTGTTCTACTTACCTGTAAGTTATAATTAACTGAACAGGTCACCAATCTCTCTTAACTATCTATGTATTTCTTTCATGCCCTCTCACTCTAATATTTACTAATGTCTCTTTGAACATTTCAAGAAAAGATGAATCTCTTCGGCGTCGTCATCTAATTATATATGTGTGTCTGTACACACCACAAACACGTATGTAAATTAAATCGAAAAATAATAAGTCTCTTTTCATTGTATGTAAGAAGTATAAATAATAATAATAATAATAATAATAATAATAATAATAATAATAATAAAAATGGTACCAGCCTAGGCTGACACTACACAAAATATTTGCATAGGATTAAAGAGGATGGGAAGACCGAGGAGGGACAGCACACACCAGACCTCCACTGGAAAAGTGCAGAGAATGCTGGAACCGTGAGGAGGCTTATTGCCACCCAAATCCCAGAGAAGACCAATGGTCCTTACCAGCGAGAAATCAATGGTAAACGGCTGTTACGATACTGCAAGGTTATTTGCGGTGGCTATCAAAAAGAGGTGGAGAATACTGGAAATCTGGGGAGACTTTTTGTCACTCAGACTCCAGGGAATACAACCGGTTGTCGGTGAGCAATCACTGATGACCTGTGTGAGAACTCCTAGTGAGTACAAATAATAATGAAGGAAAGATGTTGGATAATGGTTGTGTAGATCTGTTAGCATGGATGAGCACGATCACAAACGACCTTGCTGTGTGCAATATAATGATTCATGTAAACAACGCAGGAAACAGGGTGATCGGGGAAGGTTGACGTCATGATCGTCCAACAATGGATAAAGCCGAGAATAGAATGAGTCGCTCTTAACATCCAAAAACAACGAAGTAAGGTCAGAAAAGAGTATGACTCAGAACGGTGCACTGAGAATGGGACACACGAATGTGACGTCACGTGGGACGAAAGCGAGAAGGAACGGTTAAATTTTAAGAGACACAACGATGGGAAGTTGATGTGAACCATCGCAAAGAAAATACCGTAACCACGACAAAACTGTGGAGAATCGTAGCGGCGATGGCTGCTGATATGTCAGCCTGTCTGTCTATCTCTCTGTCTATATATCTATCAATTAGTTACTTAGGTTAATATTTCTGTCTATTTCTTACATGATTAAGTGTAAATTGTACTTGCGATTACTTAATATTTTGTCTCAGTAAATAGTACTTGTGATTACTTAATATTTTTGTCTCAGTAAATAGTACTTGTGATTACTTAATATTTTTGTCTCAGTAAATGGTACTTGTGATTACTTAATATTTTTCTCTCAATAAATAGTACTTTTGATTACTTAATATTTTTCTCTCAATAAATAGTACTTGTGATTACTTAATATTTTTGTCTCAGTAAATAGTACTTGTGATTATTTAATATTTTTCTCTCAATAAATAGTACTTGTGATTACTTAATATTTTTCTCTCAATAAATAGTACTTGTGATTACTTAATATTTTTATCTCAATAAATAGTACTTGTGATTACTTAATATTTTTCTCTCAATGAATAGTACTTGTGATTACTTAATATTTTTCTCTCAATAAATAGTACTTGTGATTACTTAATATTTTTCTCTCAATAAATAGTACTTGTGATTACTTAATATTTTTATCTCAATAAATAGTACTTCTGATTACTTAATATTTTTCTCTCAATGAATAGTACTTTTGATTACTTAATATTTTCTCTCAATAAATAGTACTTTTGATTACTTAATATTTTTCTCTCAATAAATAGTACTTTTGATTACTTAATATTTTTCTCTCAATGAATAGTACTTTTGATTACTTAATATTTTCTCTCAATAAATAGTACTTTTGATTACTTAATATTTTTCTCTCAATAAATAGTACTTTTGATTACTTAATATTTTTCTCTCAATAAATAGTACTTTTGATTACTTAATATTTTTCTCTCAATAAATAGTACTTGTGATTACTTAATATTTTTCTCTCAATAAATAGTACTTGTGATTACTTAATATTTTTGTCTCAATAAATAGTACTTGTGATTACTTAATATTTTTATCTCAATAAATAGTACTTGTGATTACTTAATATTTTTCTCTCAATGAATAGTACTTTAGATTACTTAATATTTTTCTCTCAATAAATAGTACTTTTGATTACTTAATATTTTTCTCTCAATAAATAGTACTTTTGATTACTTAATATTTTTCTCTCAATAAACCTCTATTATGAAACTCGGTCTACTCTTGATTCTTCTGACTATAACTCCACGAAGTTATACGCACAACGACGAACGTACAGCGGGTCATAGCCAGAGACGACACGGAACGTGAGCGAACACGTCGGCGAGAAGAAGCGGATCATGACGAAGTAACAGACAGAACGAATCCGCGGAAGAAAGAAATGATGGACAACGCAACATATTTCGATTTTGACAACACGGCCCTGAAGAGAAAGAAAGTATGGAAACGCAACAAAGAGACTTGTTAAACCGAAGCGAAATTTGAGAAAAAAATACATGTCACGAGTTATCATCTGCATGGCTGATTTCTGTATAACTTGTTATAAGATAGGGGTTAGGGTTAGGGTTAGAGTTAGGATTAGGGTTAGGGTTAGGGTTAAGGTTAGAGTTAGGGTTAAGGTTAAGGTTAGGAAAAACAACATGGCGGCCTATAATGCTGAAAAGATAGTAAAAACAATTACTTATCTTACCATTTACCCTAAGTCCAAGTGGCTAGACCCGCCAAACCTTCGTAAAACCACACTTAATCGGCCAGGTTTATCGAAGCTAAGCCATTTTCTCAGTCGCCATGTTTTTTCGTGTTTTCATAAGACACAGGAACATCGAAATAAAACTCTCAAAATAAAAACATCTACAAACGGTTTTCACACGTTAAAACTATACGGGTCGGTAGAGAATAACATTCTACTGCGTTTGCTATAACTTATTTATTGTTGTATTTTTTTTGTTTACGAATTTTCGACTGTTAACTATTGTGCACTTTATTCATGTGACGTCTTACGCATAAAATAATGACGATAAAAACGATAAAACCACGATAATACATTTTGATTAAAAAAAAAACGCTGTTTCCGGGTTATTTCCGATGCGTAAAATTACAGGATGTATTTTGCAAGGCTTGCATATTTTCCTGAAAGAATCTTCATGGAAAAAAAGAAGGCGAAAAAATTTAGATGCACAAGATTAAAATAAATTTAATTATCATTTGCTGGCGAAACCATACATCGTCTGAGTATTAAGAAAAGCGAATCAATATAAAAGAGGATCAAGAATAAATGGCTGAACAGTGTATAAATAAAATATAGCAGTGATGATTGTGGCCCAACAAAAGAACAAAATGATGCATTCGTAAAAAAACAAAAAAACAAAAAAACATCTTCCATGAAGATCACATTTCGAAAGTTAAGTTTTTCATAAACCAATCCTCTGTTACGTTGTTTTTTCTGTCTTTAAGTTCGGTGATTCAAAATTGCTGACAGATGAGCCGCCAAACAAAACGAATAAAAATTTAATCAAAACACACATAAAAACAATAAAAGAAAATGAATAGATTAAATTAAAAGAAGAAAGAAATAGAAAAAAGTTATTATTTTTGAGAACCGCTTCAGTGAAGGAGAATTGAGCTTGTCAGCCTAACACTCGAGAGACAAAAGAGGGACTCATTTGTGTTGACCGCAAAAGTAATACAAAACTTTTTCCTAACATTTACGATCATTTGTTTGTCTTGAGAAGAAAAACATAATCAAAGAATACTACTACCACCACTTCTTATACTGCTGTTAGAAGTAGCAGCGGAAGTGAATGTTTTTTTTTTTTTACTATCGACTCTTGATTCAGCAAGTGCTCAAATCAACAGTTTCGGCACAATTAATCAAAGCACAAGGAATATTTAGTCTCGAAATCTCGCGCATATTATACGAGGCCTGTCTAAAAAGTATTCGACCTTTGGTCAGAAAAAATATTTC
>OY744545.1:47248195-47273195 GCA_963556195.1 Sepiola atlantica
TAGACCACTCTCTTTTTTACGGTTTTTAAATCTAAAACAAGCAGGTTGATCCCTAAGTTGAAATGGGATTCTAAGTTGGAGGAGAAAAATAAAAGGGCCGTGTAGTTATGGAATAGATGGTGTCCCGATTTACTTGCCCCCCCCCCCCCGCGAAAACAGAGTTAGACACAAGGTCGGGTTTTCAATGTGAGGAAATCCAGCAGCACTCTGGATTGGAACAAAAATTAAAATTGCCTCAGTCGAGAAGGATTTCTCTTTCACTGACCGAGGACAGAAAAGATGAAGTGTAGTATCAGAACATATACTCAACTTTGTTCCAAGCTAAAAAGTGGTGTGCTTCCAAGTTATAAAAAAAAACAGTTTTTGGAGGAGGCTACGGACAAAAAAATAAATAAAAGGCGGTTAGGAGTCGGTTACCTTAGAGAAGGGGCGGGCAACCTCCGGCCCGCGGGCCACATCCGACCCGCGAAGGCTTAGCGTCCGGCCCGCCACCCTGCTATGCTCTATTATTGCAATCCGGCCCGCGGACCTCCCAGTAAAACTCATATCATTTTGTGACATAGACGTAAAAGTAGGTTTCAATTAAGATTTACAGTGGGATAGAAATGTATGAATATCAGCGAGCGATGATGCATGTATATTTCATTTTTCTTTAACTATTAAGAGATAAAAATAGAAAAAGAGAAAGATAGAGGCAAAGAAGAAACGAGAGACGAGGAAAGGGCATGAAACATAGAACCTATGTGAGGTGTGTCAACACGGATGCTGGATCAACTTGCTACTTCCCCCGTCATTATTTTTTATGATTCCAAAATGGCTCTTCCTCGGCGCCTTTTATAACATCACAGAAGTCTCTTGAGAAAAATATATCAGATTTGTAGAGTGTTCAATGCAATTTTTGTACAGTTTATTCACGTAAACAAAATATAGTAATTTTGAGATTTCGTTTTTCACTCCGACCCGCGATCTCCTTCCAAAAGTCTCATCTGGCCCTCACTCTGAAAAGGTTGCCAGCCCCTGCCTTAGAGGTTTTACTTTTTTTCTCGTTTAGTTTTTTGTCTTCAGTCATTCTTTCAGGTTCGAGTGACATTTTTTTCTTTCACCTTTTGTCTAAGTTGTCAGATCGAGGAGCCCCCGTCCCCGTCCGTAGCGAGTCTTCCATTAAAACTGCGAAAATCTCATTTATCTCCAAAAAAAACTAACTGGGTCACGAAAATTAGATGGAAAGCTATAAAGTCCACTAAACTCGTAACCACTACCAAAAAGCCTGACATTTTTTTTAAACTAAGGATTCACCACTTATCAAGGCCCAAAGGCCACTCGAGGATGAGTGTCAGGTGGATGGTGAGACAACGCCGTGATGATTGGTAATAATGGTGGAAGTTTGGAAGAATTGATTATTTAGGAGGACGGCTTAACAAGAATTTAAAGTCAGTATTGCATCAGCCTTTACCACTTTGGGTTTGGAGAAAATAAAAGAAATAAGTGAGTTTACCCATTATGCCGCACTGACCCATTATGCCGCACTGACCCATTATGCCCCACTGACCCATTATGCCCCACTGACCCATTATGCCCCACACACTATATCTGTTTTGATACTAATACTTTGTATTTCTTGTACTCGGTCGGTGAAGAGGAAGTTCTTCTAGACTGATGCAAGTTTTGTCCCAATCCAGAGTGCGCCTTTTTGGGGAGGTTGATTTTCCCCACATTATGAACCGACATTGTGTCTAGATTTGCCTTCGTGACGAGGCGAGTGTTTCTTTTACATATAGAAGGCTTTCTTAATTTGTATTTTTGTTTAAAGTTTCCTCCAAAATAAATTCAACAAACTCTTTAGGTAGAATCTCCATATTTTGATTTCACACTCTGGCCGGTAATTATGCCTATTTTTATTTTATTTTTATTTTTTAACATAGTTCACCCCAAACAAGGTAGGACGCCACTGTAGACGCAAGGGGCTACTGAGAAAAAAGAGGGGAGAAGGTAGGGGGCAGTCAACCTAAATTGGGATCTGCGCAGCGAGATGTCTGTTTATATTAGTTTTAAACCTCTGCATGTCTGTAGTGTCGGGGAAACAGGGAACAGGGAGGGAGTTCCAGAGGCCAGCAACACGAGGAAAGAAGCTATTTGAGTAGAAGGCTCTCCGACATCTGGAGACCTCCACAGTGAATGAATGAGGTTTAGTTGATTGTCGAGTTAGTCTAGTGAATTTACGTCGAGGGGGCACCAGAGTAGCCAGTTCATCGGAGCATAATCCATTGAAGTATTTGTAAAACAAGCACAAGGATGCTACATTGCGGCGATGGAACAGGGACTGGAGCTTGGTTGACAGTGACAGTGAGTTATCTTCTATTTGTACTATTATATATATATATATATATATATATATATATATATATGGAATACTAAATTTATTTTTTTAATAAGTGCGGGGATCTGAAATACCCGACTAGTACACGGGCGCAGGATATCCCCTCTCGGTGTGGTGGACCCATAGACCTTGACAACAAACTGTAGGGGAGGGTGGCCCATATAGTCCTGATAGACAAGGTTCCTAGAGCTGGCGTCTCGAACAAAATATCCGGTTTGCAAACCTAAATTTGCTTAAGGTGTAGATGGGTTCTGCCTATCGCCCGGCATTTTCACTCTTACCCTGTCTATTAGCCAGGCGCAGAGGTACTAGCGTAGGGACGCCTCAAAGACACTGAGTGCTTGGCCTTTTTTCCTCACTAGGATAATGAACGCTGTCTCTCTTTCTTTCTATCTGGACAACCTGGGAAAATGTTTTCGACACTAAGTCTCACATGACTTTTCTGGGTCACTCTTGTTCTGATGGGTTAAGTGTACAGGTTAGACAGCTTCTCTGGCTGCTGTTTCCGGTTGGTAGTACAGGAGCCCAAACCCTCAGGTAGCGTAAGAACGACTGCTTTATCAACAGTTGTATAATATCGTGGGTAACTGTACGTGCCATGTAGCGCATGGAAAGGAACCCTACAGTTAACCCCAGTGGGCTTTACCGAGGCTACAGCCCCAAGGACCAAATGATGACTAATTGAATAGATGTGTGAGCTCATTGGCACCAAACAAGCACCCACTTTGCCCTCCCCACTCTATTTAAAACCAAAATGACAATACTAAGTAAAAAAAAAAAAAACCTAAACTAGACACCCACCAAAAACCATCTTCGCCTCCGCCATTGACGCTAGCATTCACAAATATCCGCGGGCTTAGAACAAACAGCAAAGACGTAGAAACCTTTCTCTTAAAAAAAACTCACATGATATCCTAGCACTAAGTGAAACAAACCTTTAATCCTCAATCTCCTCAGACAATTTTTACATGACTGGTTACCTCCTACTCTATTGTAAATACTCTAACAAACATATGCACAGGTTAGGAGTTTATATTTGGAACACCCTCCCCTTTGACTAGAGAGCATAGGCTTGTTAGCAAGTGAACCAGTAGCATATTCCAAAGCTGGTACCTCCAGGCAAGAGAGTATAGTAGAGTCGCTTTACAGTTTTGGACATTGCTAAGGATGATGCAACTTAAAGTCGGTATTGCATCAGTCATTAATACTTTAGGTCTGAAGAAAATAAAAGAAATCTGTGAGTTGACTCATTATGTTCCACTCACTCTGTTTTGATACTAATACTTTGTGACGAATACCCATAGCCCACTCGGAAACGCTGATCACCTTGATGTAATGATTGATATCACTCTAAAATCTCGTTTCAAAGCTGAAGAGCCGTTGCTCAAAACGACGAGATACTTCAAGGGAGCTTATTTAGGTTCCATCAGAAACCACATCGGAGACGCCCCGTGGAGTGGAACCTTTTCTCTCTCCGCTGATCAGTGGGTAAATGAGGTAACCGAATGGGACAAAGCAAGCATTGATGCACGTGTCCCCATGCGAAAATTCTACAGCAAGCCACACTCTCCACAATGGTTCACCTCGAAATGGTCAGCTGCTATTGCTCAGAGGTAGCAAGCATTCCCACAAGACGGCCGCAATAAGTCTACTACGAATAGACAAGAATTTGTAGAGTCAAGAAAAACTTGTTGGACTGCGATAGCTGAAGAAATGAGAAGGTATACAGAGATAACCAGAAAACGCATTTAGTCGCAAAAACTAGGTACTCGTGATTTCTGGAAAATCTACAATAGTGTGGTTGACAATCGGCAATCAACAATTGCCCCGCTATATAACCACAATGATGTTTTTACAGCAACTAACAAGGCTGAGCTACTTGCCCAGCGTTTCGCATTAAATTCCACTCTTGACTTCGCAAACCACCCCCTCCCTAATTTCCCACTGCGGAAAGAAGCCACCCTTAATTACCTGGTAATCATCCCATCTTATGTCATGGACCTCATAAAAATCTCGACACCTCCAAAGCATGAGTGCCTGATCTTATACCAGTAATAGTAATAAAGAAATGCTCTGCTGAACTGGCCCCTGTCCTCTCCAAACTCTACAACAAATGCATTGCTGAATCTTGCTTCCCTGATAGCTGGAAAATATCCTCTGTGGTACCAGTCTTCAAGAATTCTGGAGACAAAACTGACCTTCAGAATTATCACCCTATCAGTCTACTCCCGCTCTTCACAAAAATCTTTGACTCTTTAATCAATTTAGCAATAGTCCGGCACCTCGTTAATGCTTAACTTCTTTCTGACCATCAGTATGGATTTAAGCAATCAAAGTCTACTGCGGATATCCTAACGGTCATCTCCGAAAGCATTTACCATACTGTAGACAAGGCAGGTGAAGCTAATGGGGTAGCGCTAGATATATCCAAAACCTTTGACCTAGGTCTTGCATAAAGGTCTTCTAATAAAAATTAATCCACATTATATTACTGGACGAATATTTGATATAATCCCGCCTATCCAACAGAAAGATCCAGGTTGTCCTCGATGGCCGTTCATCCAATCAATATAACATAAATGCAGGTGTACCCCAGGGATCGATCCTTTATTGTTCCCGATTTCCATAAATGACCTCCCTGATGACATTGTGTCTGAGATGGGTATATCTGCGTACGACACTACGCTCAACTCTCATGTGGGTAAAACTGACGCGCACATATCCGAGGCAATGGCTGAATCCTTAGAAAGTGACTTCCACTCTGTAGTACAATATGGTCATACATGGATGGTAACATTTAATGCTGCTAAGACGAAGCTCCTTTACTTTAACAACTACATGAAATCTCTTCAACCACCGATTGCCATGGCAAATAACACTCTACCTGAGAGTCCAACGTTCAAACTTCTCAGCTTAACATTCGCAGGTAACATGAATTAGGCTTTAAATTAAATTAAATTATTTTTTTAAATGCTAAATTTCAAATATGTAAAGATAAAATATATTTATTAAATAATATAATGGAAAATTTTACTGTCCGTTTCACTCAACTTATGTAGCTTTTATTTAGTTATACGTTTCTGTTAATATATGAGACCAACTGCAATATATGAGATCAACCCAACAATCAGCTAAATCACATCAATTCACTGTGGAGGTACCCAGATGTCGGAGAGCCTTCAATTCCAATAGTTCTTTCTTCGAGATGCCGGCCTTTGGAATTCCCTCCCTGCTCTCTGTTCCTACGACTGTAGCGACATGCAGAAATTCGAAACTAATGTAAACAAGCATCTCGCTGCACAGCTCCCAATTTAGGATAAACCCCTAAACTTTCACCCTAATTCTCAATGGTCCCTTACGTCTACAGTGGCAACTTGCCTTGTTTGGGGTGAACTAAGTTTGAAAAAAAAAAAAGACGGGTAATTCTAGGAAAGAAACTTCGCTCATGGAAGTTTCGTTTAGTCTTAGACACAGAAGAGGATAAGGGGACATTTTTGCCAGCAGCTCTGGCTAGACGAGTTTTTGTTGTAAATGTTTTACAGGGGGAGGGACCATAGATTGAAGCTCAGCCGAGCACCTACCATGAAAATAACGATAGAGTAGAGAAAGACCAGCAACGTCTCGTCTGTGAGAAAGAGGTAGTTGTAGAGGACATCGCCCACTAGATTTCGAAGTCGGTTGGGTACTCTATCAAGGCAGGAAAGGATGCTACGAGTAGCACCCGTCCAGCTAAATCCCTTTTGCTGCTACGCTCGCAGATCGGCTGCTTCGACCACCTTTGTGTTTATATCTATCACACGTCAATAACACTGAGTTAAAGAGTGATTGTTTTGAGCCCAAAGTACCACACCTATCATCTATTTTTTGTTGTTGTTGTTATTTTCTTCTTCTTAATACATAAAAGTAGCCATTCTGGTTTAATACCTACAAGGGGAGTTTGAATTACCTACTGGGGAGTTTGAATTACCTACTAGACACTATCCTCAAGTGTGTTCGGTCTCTCTGTACAAGGGTTTGTCAGGACAACCTGACATGAGGATACTTACCCCTACAAGTAAACCCTGACCAAATATTCAAAATTACATAGTATCCGCAGCACAAATAAGATCCCCTCGTACGAGGAATAGTGCATCTTCTCCTAGTGATGTTACCTCAAGTAACACCGCGTAGCTGGATACTTCACCAGACTAGATGAATTCTTGTCCTGGAATCCGGTAATACCAACAGACCAAAAGAAAGATATACTATGACATACGTGACTGGTCAGTTGGGGAGAGAAGAAATTATTCTTAACTTTTTTACTAACTGAATGTGTGAGAAATAAAGGAGAATTTTAATAGAATATTCGGGTATCTATGTATTTCATATAGAGATCAAGTGTTAGCCCCAGGAAAGGGCCCCTTGATTTCTGAGAACTTCGACTGAAGTAAAATTAAACAGTCTGAATATTTAATTAACTTCTTTTTGTTTTTTGTTTTTTTGTTGTTGTTCGTGATGGGTTTTTAATCGTTCTATATATATATATATATATATATATATATATATATATATATATATATATATATATATATACTTAAACTATTTATTCTCAAATCGAATCATGAAAACATTTCATGAGTAATACGATAATACAGGGTCCGCCATAAGTAACAGTATACTTCTATTTCAACACTAAGCAGGGCTACCCGGCGTTGCCCGGAAGAGTAGCAATTTATTTAAATCAATAACAATTGTTTTCCTACGGTTGTCACGCGCGAGGTAAATCTTACTGTAAACACCGAAACAACTGATCGAGGTAAAAACGTACAAAAAACACACACACACACACACACACACACACACACACACACGCACGCACGCACGCACGCACGCACGCACGCACGCACGCACACACACACACACACACGCACACACATGCACACACACACACACATACGCACGCACACACACAGACACACGCACACACACACACACACGCGCGATTTTAATCTTACTTAAAGAACAAATACGCGATTAAAGTTTTAGAAAAGAAACATAAAATAAAATAAATAAACTAAATACGTTTAAAGTTTTACTTAAAAAAATAATTAGTCCGCTCCCTCACTCCCTCTCTCTCTTGAATCTGTAAATAAAGCATGTGTGCGCCCGTAGATTAATTCCTATTTTAGTCGCAAACATATTAAGAAAAAGGGAATATGTTTCATGTCTATGAAAAGTAAAAGAGACCCTTTTCTTTATTTTTCATTATCAGTTATTAAGATTAAGCCTCCTCTTCTTTGCTCATAAAATCAAATTTTCATACGTGATTATTCTCCCCTTTCTTTATTATTATTTCATTTTATTACGATTATGATTAAGCCTCCCTTCTTTGCTCATATGAATAAATTGGCATACGTGATTATTTAAGCGAGCCGGACACATGTACGTTGACTTTTATTATATAAATAATAAATGTAACGTGAACATGTAATGTATGGACATAATGTCTATCTGAAAAAAAAAGTTGAAAAGAAATAAAATTTATAGTACATTGTTTTTCAATCAATCAATAAATCTAGCGATAGTCTACCACCTCGTAAATGCTCAACTTCTTTCTAACCTACAGTGTGGGTTTAGACAAGGTAGTTCTACAGCGGATATCCTAATAATAAAGCAGATGAAGCAAGGGCGGTAGAGTTTGGTATATCAAAAGCCTTTTACAAGGCGTGGCATAAAGGTCTTCTCATGAAAATGAATTCGTACGGTATTACTGGACGAATATTTTATATAATCAGATCCGGATCGTCCTCGATGGAATTTCATCCAAACAACATGACATTTATGCGAGTGTTCACCAGGCGTGTATGCTTTGACCTTTATTATTTCTGATTTTCAGAAACGACCGTGTGACCGAGATGGGTATATTTGCTGATGATACCACGCTCTATCCTCGACATGTGGGCAAAAGGAACGCACACATATGCAAGGCAATGGCTGAATACTTAAAAAATGACCCCTGGTCTGTAGTGGAATGGGGTCAAAAAATGGATGGTTACATTTAATGCTGCTAAGACAAAGCTACCTTCCTTTAACAATGGAAAGAAGATGGGATCCCTCCACCGGGTTAAAAAAAACACCTTCTCACACCTATCATATTCTATATCCTTACAAAGCCACAATTCGTCCATACATAGGGTATTATTGCCACATCTGGGCTGGTGCACCAACCACTAGTCTCTTTCTATAATACAGGGTCCAAGAAAAAAACATGTAATCTAATAGGTCTCACACTGTCTACTAAGCTCCGTCCCCTGTCTCATCGCCGCAATGTTGCATCTTTGTACTTGTTTTACAAGCATTTCAAAGGAATGTGCTTGGACGAACTTGCTCCATCTTAGCCCCTTCAACGTAAAACTCCCCGACTAACCCGACTAGCAACAAAATCTCCCCCCATTCACTGTAGAGGTCCCCGATGCTAATAAGCTTTATATTCTAATAGCTTATTTCCTCGAACTGCTTGTCTTTGGAAGCCCCTCTCTGTCTCCTGTTTCCCCGACTGTACCAACATGCAGAAATTTAAATGTAATGTGAATGAACATCTCGTTGCACAACTCCCCACTTAAGATGCACATATAACTATGGCCCCTAATTTACAATAGCCCCTACAGTCTCAGTGGCAGAGTTCTCTGTTTAGAGTGAATAAAATAAAAATAGATAAATAAAATGGAATAAAATTATACGATTTACGCTTTCAAATGACACATAAATTAAATGTTTATCTATCAACAAAGTTACAAACAAAAGAAAATATATAGTTACCTATGGCAGACCCTGTATGTATTTCTTTTGTTTCTAGGACTTACGTTTTTTTTTATGAATTTACCGGAAAGTTAAAATAATTATTATGTTTTTACTTGACGTAAATGTAAGAATATTTACTTGAACTGTTAATGTAATATGATGCAGTTGCGGTGTTTTAATCATTACTTAAGTAACGATGTGTGAACCAAGTGCAAGAGAAGCCCAAACAACTGCAATCAGGGAAAAGAATGCCCCGTCCCCAGCAAATGAAAGAAAAATGAAAATAAACATAAAAAGAGTGAATATATTTCTCAATTTATATGATATCTGAGTTTAGATGCCCAAGAGAAAAATAGAAGAAACTTGAGCCAAAACAAACAATTAAAAAGAAATATTTGCTTCTCGTGATTTCAGATTTTGGCTTAGTGTCGTATATTGTGGAAGCTAACCGATTAAGGACAGCTGTACGATTAGCTGCATCTCAGGGGGTTTGACAGGTATGTGAACAAAGAAAGCGAAGTAGCTGACATGGGAGTCATGACGTCATCAACGAAGTTAGGGAATATTTTCCAGGTCGAAAAGCGACCGGAAGCGAATCGAGCCCAACGAATAAAATATGGGCTAAAAATGATTAGTTAAACTAAATTGTGATGGCCTCCCTTTCCACACTGGTATAACAACGACCCAGATCGAGTAAAAGTACAAGTTATCAATGATGTAATTAATTACTTGAAATTAACAGATGAGTTTATCTTAAGTCCTCACATCTTCATAATCCAACACCAACAGACGTTCGACCTCACAGTGTCACAACAAAGCACCCGGTGATCAGGCCATGTCACCAGCATGATAACAGTAAGAGCATGAATTTGAAAACTTAATTTTAACAAACGAGCCGATTTTACTGGATAATGTTATCTGTTAATTATTTAATAAAAAAAAGTTAACGGTGAATCTCAGGAAGTGTCAGGTACTGTAATAATTATCAGGCACGATAGAATGAATATAATCGATTACATTGATTAGAATTTTATTTTATTTTTTTGAGAAGACAAACTGATTATTTCCGTAATGACTGGCTGGCTGATTTTGTAGGAGTAAATGCATCGATGACTAGCTTCGAGAATCCGTCTTACTTAGTTTTATATTACATAGAGGATAAACATTTTAATTTGATTTAAATCTAGGAAGGATGTAACATATTAAGGCCGATGGGTTTGAACGTTTAATTTTTATGTATTTATTTTCTTGTGTAAGTTATATGATATTAATAGGTAGCGATATTTATGCGCCCCGAAAAGAGAAGGAAAAGAGAAGGAAAAGAAGAAGGAAAAGAAGAAAGAATCGAATAGAATTTGTAAACAAATAAAATAGTTTTTTTTGTGTTATTTTTCTCGTGTACACCAGGAAGTGTGAATGAATGTTTTGCGATTGATCATCGTGGTGTGTCGGGAAAGAGGAACAATGAGAAACCGCAGAAATTCGAAAATAAACAGGATGTGAGATTGTGTGTAATCAACGGTAGCCGGGGAATTTTGATTTTGACGAAACTGAAAGAGTTAAAGCAGGAAGGATAGACCCACTAACCGTAACCATAACCGTAATCCAAACCCTAACCCACTAACCCTAACCCTAACTCACTAACCATAACCCTAACCCACTAACCCTAACCCTAACCCACTAACCATAACCCTAACCCACTAACCGTAACCCTAACCCCCTAATCCTAACCCACTAACCATCACCCTAATCCTAACTCTAACCCACTAACCCTAACCCACTAACCCTAACCCTAACCCACTAACCATCACCCTAATCCTAACCCTAACCCTAACCCACTAACCGTAACCCTAACCCACTATCCCTAATCCTAACCCACTAATCCTAACCCACTAATCCTAACCCACTAACCATAACCCTAACCGTAACCCACTAAAGACACATAATGCGACGTATGTTCTTTTATGGTTCATTTACAATTAATGGGCTTTGTTACATTAGGACCCGAGCTAATGTTGAACCCGTCGTTAAGCTTGGGGTTAGGGTTAAGGTAAGGGTCAGTGTCAAAGTGGGGGTTAGGTTTAGGTTAGGGTTAGGGTTAGGGTTAGGGTCATGGTCAAAGTTAGCGCGGGTCCTAATGTAACAAAGTACCACAATTAATACTAACAAATATATATGCATCGGGTAAGTATAAACACAGTAATGATTCTCCGGATTTTTTCTTTTTACCCCGTTGATACAAACTTTACCTGGATAGTATTCCAATTTGTATCCACAGGGTAAAAAATAACCCGGAGAATTTTTACTGTGTTTATATAATAGTGCTCAATAATAAATAGAACTATTAACTTGTACTAAAACGTTTTCTTTATATCAACATAATTTTACTACACATTTCAAAACATGTTTCAGCCATAGCTTTTATAAGCCTGACATCCTCAAGCAAGAATTATCTGACCAAGATAAAGATGAATGCAGATAAGACGAGTAAAATTAATTTCCCGAAGAGAACAGTTTTGCACCACTTTTATGTCGCATTACGAAGATGAAACATAAGATAAAATGATGCTAAACCTATTTCTAGAAACCTTATTCTAAGGGGTGTCGAGAAGAAATTAAAGGAATATTGCATAATTAGTGTCTAGTGACTATTTTTTATTTATTAAAACTGTGTTCTGCGGCTACGGTAGTCAAATGACATCCCGTAGCTGCAATCAGTCCTCCATGCTAGTCCCAGGCCATCTGGCCTTGTCATGCGCAAGGTGTCGTAGGCAATGAAGTTGTTTCGCTGTACATAGTGGTCCTAGTCCCGCCTGCTTGAGGTCAGCACGTAGTGTGCCCAGCAGATTTGTGCAGTCCGTCCTAGTCACGATTGGTAGGCTTGCGAGCCAGTAACGGCAAAGTCTAGTGCCCTCTGTGCGGGAGTGTCAGGGTCCATTCGTAGGACATGGCCTAACATAGCCCATCTTTGTTCAGCGACCTTTGTGGAGAGGGTTTTTTCGTTGCACAGCTCGTATAGTGCCTTGTTGCTGATAAGTTTTTTGCGGCCAGCAGTGACCTGTGATGGAACGGAGGTGTCTGCGGTAACAAGCATCCAGCTTGTCAAGCATGGCTTTTGTTATTGCCCAGCTGTTGCTATTGTAGAGCATGATGGACACGCAGTACGCGTTATAGAGACGGAGTCTAATCTTCAACGGGATCTTGGTTCGTCGGCTCCAGAGTTTATACAATGAATGAAACGCTACATTGCCATGTATACAGTGGGCTGTGACGTCTGTAGTGCTGCGCAGCAGGGAGCCCAGGGTCTTGTTCTTATCTATCTATCTATCTATCTATCTATCTATCTATCTATCTATCTATCTATCTATCTATCTATCTATCTAATGACTATAGATAAATTCAATGCAAATCTAAAATATTTGAATTTTCAAATGGGTAGTTGTGCCTATATTAGATTCCCAAAAATCCTTTAAAATACTCCAACTTGGGGAATGTTTATTAACTGATCTATTGTTAAAATTTCACAAAAATCGAAAATAACTTCTAACACCTTTATATCCTTATTTCATAAAACTAAATTAAACTAAATACAGACCACATTACTGGCATTTACTTCGAGCATCTATGTTCCAAAATTCATAATGATCGGTTAATTAGTTTAGGAGTGAATCCTATACATACAAATATATTAACATATAAACATACCTAAGTTTATATAGATACTAGAAGAACACGCGTCCCAGGACGGGTAACATTAATTCTTTTGAACAGAACCATTTTGCACCACTTTTATGCCATCGTACGAATATTTAAATCAAGATATTGTTTAGGATCCTAATTCCAATTTTGATCAAAATTCATGGTGCTTTTATCGATCCTGAACCTGCTTTCGTGACGTTCGACTCGGAAGCGTTCGGCTGTTCTACGCAAACGCCCGAGAGTTCACGAGCTGATTTGTACCAGACGACATTTTTGATGCGGTGCTGCGTCTTATGATAATAATGTTTTGCTTGTTTTTTTTGTTTTTTTTAAGGGTTACGGTTAGGGTCTAGGGTTTAGGGTTAGGGTTAGGGTTAGGGTTAGGTTTAGGTTTAGGTTTAGGTTTAGGGTTAAGGTTTAGGGTTAGGGTTAGGGTAAGGATTTTTTAAAGAAACAAACAAAGAAAATTAAACATATTCACATTAATTTTTTTGAAAAGAAAAACAGGAAAAAAAAACATAGCGCGGTTACTGTTATAAAATGAATACTGTATTTTTATTTACAAGGAATTTTTTTGAAGAAACAAAAAAAAAAAAACGTTCCAAAATTACTTTTATCACGACATATTTTTAAAATTTTATTATTTATTCTTACTTGCTCTTGATGATACAGCAGTGCAATACTGTTCGTAATTCATTTTAGGTTTATTTTCTTCAAAAAAACTTCCTGACAAAAAATCCGTCTTCGAAAGCACTTATTTTCAATTTGTAACAAAGTTATCGGCTGCTCGCTGCTTCGGCTCGTCAACACTCGGCCGTTTGCGTAGGACAGCCGAACGATTCCGAGTCGAACGTCACGAAAGCTGGTTCAGGATCGATAACAGTACCAAATTCATTATATGATTTTGATTGTATGAAATGCCTATGCTTGCGCTTAAGAAGATATAAGATGGAATTGAAATTCAACGAGTCTTTCTTTGTTTGTATTTAAGGACTATGGATCAAATTCAATGCGAATTTGATATATTTTAATTTTCAAATAGGACGTTGTACTAATATCATACTCCCTAAAATGCTTTAAAATACCCCAAAGAAACTGAAATTTTAGGAATATTCATTAGTTGATGCCAAATACCTATTTGTAAAAGAGATATAAGAATTTCCATGAAGGGCTTCCCCCTCTCTACCCTTTTCATAAAACTAAATTAAACTAAATATAGCCCATATTTCGGCTCCTTACGTGAGCCACTGTGTTTCAAAATCCATAAATATCGATTAATTAGGCTAGGAGTGAATCCTGTAGATGCAACCATATAAACATATAAACATACCTATCTATATCTAACTATATTATTGACCAACAAATTAGACAGTTTAGAAATAATCCCCACGTGAATATTAATAAATCCAACCATCCACTTAACACATTTATGAAATTATTCTTCCGTAACCAGTTTCATCATTAGTATAAAATTAATGAACGGAGATAAAAAAAATATGATTAATAAAAACGTACTTCCTACTGACCCAAATAAAAAAAAATTAAACTTATCAATTACTACAGTAAATTAAATACCGATATTATTACTGATAATTCTTCCGCTTCGACCAGATTTTTGGATAGGACGAACCTCGTATATGAATTCAAATTCCCATTCAGGCTACAGCGAGCAGTCGAGAACTTTTGGAAGAAATTAATCGCGTTCAATAACAAAAATGAATTTCATAGCAGAAAGCTATCCCGCTGTTGTTTAAAAACAGTTGCTCCGGTGTTTAATGCTAACAAGTAAAAAAACACATTGACAAAAATGTAAAAAAAAACATTGAAAAAAATGTAAAAAAAAACATCGACAAAAATGTAAAAAAGAGAACATTGTAAAAAATGTAAAAAAGCAGAAACGTTTGCTTAAAATATCAAACAAAATCACATTTTTAAACGTTCCAGTGCACAAATATATATATATATATATATATATATATATATATATATATATATATTTAAAAACTTTTGATTAGCAATTGACAAAAAAAATAAGCATCTAATTAATAACAGTTGTTTAGCTATGGTTTGTTCGTTTGTTATTTTTATATATGCATTTTATTTTGAAGATCTTCGTCTGAAATTATCGTCTGCCAGTGTTCAATTTAGCGTTTGACAGTTTTCGCCTCGTTTTCGCCTCGTTTTCGCCTCGTCAACTCTCGAGCGCTTCCGAGACCTGCCCGAACGTTGACGACGCGAAGTCACGGAAACGCGGTATGTTCTCTATAAGAGTACCCAATATGCATACCTTACAATACTTCAAGATAAAATGTTACATAATGTTAAACAACAAGTAATAAAGTAGAATCAAATAAAAAAAATCTTTTTTTATATAATTACTAAATATTTACTAATATTTTAATAGCAATTTTATAGTATATTATAAAATATAGTAGGAAATATAGTATAAAAGATGGTATGATATGAAATCTTAGGATTAATAAAAAAAATTACGATAATTATTTACGAAAAAGATATTGTATTTTTTATTACAATTAATGATAATTTGTTTAATTTTCAGTTTATTATATTTTATAATCATGAATATTTTAATTTCAAGTTTTATTCTTTGCTGTAATATTTTAAGTAAAAATTTTCTTATTCTTTACTTGTACTTTTCCAGGTTTATAATCTTTTAAATTTAATTTTACCTGATCGCATCTCTCTCTCCCTCTCTCTCTCTCTATATATATATATATATAATATATATATATATATATATATATATATATATATATATATATATATATATATATATATATATATATATATATATATACATACATATATACATATATATATATATATATATATATATATATATATATAAGCTTTTTATAAAATGAATAGATCACTCTTCAGTATTTCATATCTTTGATATAAACAGTAAGATTACTTGTGCAGCAGAAAAGGCTCGATCTCTCTCTCTCTCTCTCTCTCTCTCTCTCTCTCTATATATATATATATATATATATATATATATATATATATATATATCGTAAAATATCAGCCATTTTATGTCTATTAAATTGGTAAGTCATCCTAGCTTTATGTAAGAAATAGTTTTCCAGATTGTGTCCTGAAATACCTTATTTCCTTCTTTACTGATATTTGCTTGAATGAACAGTAGGTATTTATCTGTCTGATTTTCTCCTCTCTCTTTCTCTCTCTCTCTCTCTCTCTCTCTCTCTCTTTATATATATATATATATGTTAGGACACCAACATTCTTATCTTGCTTAAGAATACATACATAAAAAAAATATATATATACATAAATATACAACAATCACCGTCGTAATTTACACCAAATATCTAGTTAATAGAGAAAAAGTGGGTACATTAACTTTTAAATGTTCTTTACAAAATACATATATATGCACACACACACACACACACACACACACACACACACACACACACACACATATATATATATATATATATATATATATATATATATATATATATATATATATATATATATATATATATATATATATGCATTTTAGTCTGACGATTCATTCCGGAGATGAAACGCAGAAGTCTCTGTGTAGCTTAATTGTCATAAATATATTTTCATAACTTAATACCTAGCTCTACTCACGTATCGAGCACTGTTGAAGTAAATACTGAAAATTGACACATAACAAATGATATCTCCTTATAACATTTTATGTGAATACATGAAATGATAATAATAATAATAATAATAATAATAATAATAATAATAATAATAATATGATTTCGAGTATGACCACTCTTTGCGTATCGAAGTGATATTAAAATAAAAGCTTCCACTGAGCGTCGCAAACATGGCTTTTAAGGCCCACTAGATTTCTAGAGACCCCCCCACCCCAGAAGTATGCCACAATTGAAGCCACCTCTTGATTTTGTAGCACATGTACACGTTTGTGATTAAAAAACAAACAAACTGGCACGTGAGATAGTTACCAGATTGCAAGTTTGGTATGTTCTCTGTTCCATATTTCCTCCATGTGCTGGCGGTGTCACGTCCCGTCTCTTCATCGCTTCTCTCTTCAGCTGCTGATGTTTCATCCCATTCTTTCCAAAAAGCTTCTGCCCTAAAAAACACACACACACACTTTCCTCCGCCCTGGCTTATCTACAGCCATCACCTCCCATCTTCCGACAATAATTCCAAAGCATTTCAAATCGTTTTTGAGACAGTCTTCGAATCACTTACTCGGTTTGTGCTGTGGGCGAGTATTCCGAATTAGTTCCCCACAAACCACCTGCATTAGCAGTCTGTCATCAGTAAGACGAACAAAGATGATCAGCCCAATGAAGTCGTTGTTATATTTTTATACGAGACTCGATGCTTGAGCCAGCAGCTCGCTCCAACACTTCAGTGTAAGGGGTAAAGCTATGCCAACAGATGTTAAGCAAGTGCCTAAGGCAATTCTGATGAAAACGCCTTAGATGGCGAATATGAGTTCTGTAAGTAGTACGTGTCTCACAAACATAACAAAGTCGATACAACACAGGCCTCACACATGGATACCTTGGTTGTCAGCCTGATCTCACGTGGTGCCCACACCCGCTTTTCCAGATGACCCAAAGACACACCAGCCTGTTCACAACGTCTACTTATCTCAGCATCCAACGACCCGTTTTTCAAAATAACACTACCCAGATACATAAACATATACACTACAGACAGTCTGTGGCCTTCGGCAAATATATCCGGTTCCTAATACAGGTTGCAAGGGGCCAGAGCAAACATAGCCTTTGCCTTATCCATTGTGAGACCCACTATTCTACACGCCCATACAAAACTATCCATGATATCTTGCAGGTGAGCTACGAGATCCATGTCGTCTGTATAAAGCAAGTCTCGAACAACAATGGAGAATGTCTTGACAAAGTCTGGAAAACGCTGTAACTTATACAGCCGACCCGATGTGCGAAATTGAAGACGCACACCTTTGTCACAGTTATTGAAAGCCGATGACATTGTTACAACAAAATAGACGGAAAACAAAGTAGGTGCAGGTATATTACCCTGTATAACACCGTTGTCAACTGCACGGTTGACACGTGCTTTCATATTGTCGTACAACTCTCGAAGCAGTCTAACAAAGTTAGGAGGACATCCCAACTTACCCAATACCTTCCACAGCGCATCCCGATCAACTGTATCGAACGCTTTTGTCAGATCAAAAAAAGACCTGATATAGGTCTAGTCGATGTTCAATACACATTTCCTGCATTTGACGCGCCGTAAAGATCATATCAGTGGTACCCCTACTTCTTTTAAAGCCACACCGACTCTCAGGAAGCACAACAGAACAGGTGTAGGCATTCAGGCGATGATACAGGATTCTGGTAAATACCTTTCCTGCCCCATTAAAAAAAAGGGATTCCTGCATAGTTGCTGCACTCATCTTTACCCCACTTTCCCTTGTAAACTCAACGCCCATATACCCTCCTCCAATTCCTTGAGGGCAGGAACAGAATCCATTTCGGCAAACTATATATCCCATATATATATATATATATATATATATATATATATATATATATATATATATATATATATATATTTATTCTGGTACAGAACAATTAGTACCAGAATAAATAAATATTATGCTCTTAATTTTTAACTTTAATTCTTAATTAATCGAGCACTCTGCTGGGATTTTTCCTACCATTTTACAAAGAAGTTTATATATATATATATATATATATATATATATATATATATATATATATATATATATATATATATATATTTATTTATTTTTTGGTACAGAAAAATTAGTACAACATTAGTACCGTCGGTTTCAAGCTCAGAAGGACTTAGCCATCCAGCTCTCTTCAGCTTATGTTGTCATCTGTTTCGGAAATGTGAAGTCACGTGTCACTCTCGTTTGGACGCGTTATTTGTTTAGAGTGTTATGTGTATTTGTTTAAATTTAGTGTAAGAAAGGTTTAATAAGGTTTGAAAAGTAACAGTTGAGATTTAAAAATAGAAAAGATTTAAAAAAATCAAAAAATCAAAAAATCAAAAACTAAAAATATTTCTATTTAATTCCCGTGAGTCAATGTTTATAAGTAGCGTATATTTGGCCATTACAGTTTTGAGGGTTAATAATGTGTCTTCTAAAGAAAATAGGGTCTGAAAGTACTTGGGACACAAAACTGACAGATTCATCTGTCAATTCCTTCCCGAAACTAAGATTCTGATTTGGAATATTGAAAGGATCTAATAAAGGATATCCAGACATAAGTTGTCTGTTATATTCAACAATACTTGCCTGCAAGAGAAGATGCTGCCTATATATATATATATATATATATATATATATATATATATATATATATATATATATATATATATATATATATATATATATATATATATATATACAAGTAATACATCTGAGAGTCATAGAACAATACCATAAACCGAAAAGGAAGAAGTTTTCCGAAGTAACCCCTCTCAAAAGGGGCTTATTGGGTTTTGTAAAAACATATTCACAAGGTGTTATATATATATATATATATATATATATATATATATATATATATATATATATATATATATATATATATATATATAGGGTGTTGCATGGTCTTGACAATAAAAATAAGAAATAGAAAATAAAAACAAAAGTTATATATGCAGAAACTCGATAGTTTATTTAGAAACAGTTAGACAACCGTTTCAAGGCAGGCGCGAGACGAGACGTTTTGGCGACCATGTCCTTGTCTAAAGCGGCGAACGTCTCCACGATGACAGCCTTCAGCAGGGAGTCGACCGTGTTGTGGGCGTGCTTGTTGGTTTTCGAGTCGATCAACCTCCAGAAGAAATAATCAAGGAGGTTGCAATCAGGTGAAGAGGACGACAATAAGTCCGCTGACCAGTGATGTAGAACATTGTTGAGTAGCCAGGTTTGGGTCGACTTGGCCTTGTGTGCAAGACCGGAGTCTTGCTGGTAGACGCAGGGGTGTCCGGCGGCGATCTCGTCTATCAAGGGTTTCACCACGCTACGGAGCACCCCTGGTATTTAGTTTACTTTTTGTCAAGTGTCGGGTTTTGATGCACTCCTGTATATATAAGCGAGGCGAGAATAAGATAAAACGGAACACGATACACACATTACTCATGGACCTTGCATCATAGCCGAATATAACACGGTCACAGAGGCTAGTTTCGTATTATGCGTCAACGTTTATCCCAATCATTATCTTTATAAATGTATCTGGCACACTTTCGCAAGGTGTTCACCCCATCCTCACCACCTCTCGACACCTAAATCCATTTTTTCTAGGTCCTTTTTGTTTTCTTAAGCCTACCATACTCCCCAACCCTATCAACTACAACAATATGTTTACCCACAACCCGGTAAAAGGCAGGAGCTTAAACTACACCCAGTGGTGAGGTGCTGAGGTAGGAGCATTCGAGAGTGTGGATGACCTTTTAATTGTCATTACTCTCAGGTTAATTCTTACTTGGAGTGGTGGTACCTGCAACCTTCTCATCTCTGGGTTTAATATTTAATCATTTTTTCTTATTCTTCCTTCTCAATTTCCATGATAATATTAATTAACAATCGAGGAATGTGTAGTCAATTCTTAGTTTGTCAGGTTCTCTCTGGTTCTCAGTGGATGTACCTGTCAGGATCCCATCTATTGGTTAAATAGAATATGTTCTACGTATGACATGGAACTGAATCCGCTGATGAGGTCTCGATTTAGGAGCCTTGGAGAGTAGAGGGTACTGTTATAAATAACGCACCATGTTTCCGTGACTTCATGTCGGCAACGTTCGGGCAGGTCTCGGAAGCGCGCGAGAGTTGACAAAACAATTAACCAAGCAGCCGATAACTTTTGGAAGAAATTAATCGCGTTCAATGACAAAAAGGATTTCTATAATCTTTTCGGTGCACACAAAAAAAAAAAACTTGATTAAAAAACAATGGTTTCTTTGAGAATAAACAAACAAAAATAAACATCTAATTAATAACAATTGTTTAGCTATGGTTTGCTCATTCTATATTTTTATATATGTATTTTAATTTTATTTTGTTCGTAATTTATCGGCTGCCAGTCTTCAATGTAGCGTTTGGTAGTTTTCGGCTTGTCAACTCTCGGGCGCTTCCGTAACCTGCCCGAACGTTGACGAGGCGAAGTCACGGAAACATGGTGCGTCATCTAAAAGAGTATTGATTTACTCCTCTGCAGGAGTTAGGCACAAGGCCAGTTTTTATCTTACTCCCACAAGTAAGATGTGACCCAAGGTCGAGTCGGGAAAGTGGGATTTAAAAAATGCCTGGGCAGCCCCGTCGACATTCCCCGGTAGGGGCGCCTCAGGCAGTAAGCAATAAACTTACTCCTCCCCAAAGAGGGGAGGCAAAGCCTGGGAAGGTGGACCTCCCAGAACTGCACAGGACATACCCATTGACCGGCGTAAATCAAGACCCGAAGGCCAAGAAAACACCAGTATGGGGTGCAGTATCCATCGGAACAGATACTACACTTTGATCTTAGCCAAAAGGCCAAGAAAAGAGTACCGAGTAGAGAGTCAGCTTCTAGTTGCCTTTACTCACAGGTTCGATCTGACACGGAAGAGTGGTAATACATGTCAAGATTCGATCTATAGGTTATATAGATCTGTCCTGGTTAAACATGAAACTTCATTCGACTGTGAGGTTCAAATTATGGAGCTTTGGAGAGTGTGGGCGTCATACTTTAGTTGCAATTAATCAAAGGTTCACTCTAGTTTCTAGTGGTAGTATCTGTCAGGGTCACATCAATGAGTTAGAAAGCATCTATCGTCTGCAGATTGTTTGATTCAAACAAAAAACACGTCAAGAAACAAAGCAAAGTGAAAGTTACCATTCGATGCTGAATTTCACTACCGGTTAACCCCCCCCCCCACACACACACATATTAAGAATGGCTTTCTTAATATTGACGTTATTATTTAGAAAGCGATTCTTAACATTGGGAGGAGGGGTGTTTGTTATAACTATTCAGTTCTTTCACCTAACAATTTAATAAACAAAATATATTTAATTAAAAACGAGTCAGCAACCGGAAGTGAAATTCAGCATCGAATCGTAACTCTTACTCAACGTAATCTATAAAAAATTTTGAACATTTTAAGAACTTGAAGCATGAAACACTTTTAACAAAATTAATGAATTCGTCATTAAATGACCCCAGAAAGTGTGATATGCTAAAAAAAAAAACACACACAACAGCGAAAGGCAACTAAACGTATCTTAATGTACAAATAAACCCACTTTTATAACAAAACTTGTAACTCTTTAGTATTCGTTATTTTATATTGTGTAGATGGTGCATTGGATAGAATATCTGACTATCGCTAAAACGATACGGTTTCGATCCTTACCTGTCTGACAACACTAAGGAACTGAGATACAGCTAAACATTTTCTCTTTCTCGCGCATGCGCGTACGTATTAACAATAAAATTAGGGAATTCTTTTTGTGGTTGAAGTCAATATACCAGAAAAAAATATTACCCTCTGGATCACCCATTCATCTCGGGTTACATTGTGTGAATCAGGAAAAAGTGAGTTTGCAAAACCAGTTAAATGTAAAAAAAAAAAATGAAAAGAGAAAATCCTAAATTAGTTGCTTTCTGTCAGCTTTATTCCTCTCTTCTCTCTCGCTGTCTCTCTTGTTTTTTTTTCACTTTTATTTCTTTGTTTTCCTCTAATCTACGAGTTAAATCGTATTAGTACTTGTGCCGTTATTCCCTTTGCTAATAATGAACTATTCCAGGCGTCGCAAAGTTCGCGACTTGAAATACTTAAAACAAACATTTAAAATAATAAACATTTCATTCATTAGTCTGTTCTAAACACGAGACAAAACTTATGTAGTCTGATGCCATCTATTGTATGCTAGAAACGGACGTGACGTCACATGGCTCAAAAAGAGAGTGAGCGATGGAAACAGTCAGTTGATTTGTAAGCTTTTAAGCGAACAGGATGTGAGAAAGAAATGACTTTAGAATCGATTATAAACTATGGGGCGAGCCGCTCGATGTTCGTAGACCTGGAATGCCCCCACCCTTACCGCTAGCAGAAAAGAAGACGACGTCAACAGCTGAAAAATGGTCTTTCTCCAGATTTGGAATTTTTCTTTTTCTTCGTGTTTTTGTGAAACTTTAATCCAAGGTACCTTAGTCGCGGGAGGATCGCTTGTCGTTGAACGCGGGAGACCCGAGGTGTGATTTAATCGTGGTGATATGGTTCGTTGATTTGCATTGGATAACGAACGTGTATTTTATTTGATCGTGACATGCGATACATTAGACCTCCCCTTCAAGGGGAGGTAATTTTAATAAATAGACAATAAATAGATATTTTCTTTCTCTGGTCTGTCTAGATACAACCACTATAAATAATTTTCCTTTCTATCTGTCTGTATTTCGATCTAAACGAAACTTCCATGATCAGAGTTTCTTTCCAAGAACTATCCATCTGTGGAACACAATAATACGAGGCTGCTTCCTAGCTTGCTACAACGTGGTCGTTTTCAAGTCCAATGTTAACAAATTCATGTTGAGCCGTCCTCTTAAATAATAAAATTCTGCCCAGTTTCAACCATCATTCTCAGGTCACAAGATGTTTGTCTCACCGTCCACCTAACAAACCCATTAACCCTTATCCTTGAGTGGCCTTGTGCCTTGATGTGGTTATTCGTTAGTACAACAAAAAATTTGGACAATCACTCGATTAACAATGAAAAACGGAATCCCGAGGTTTGCCACGGGTTGATGTTGATAAGTCGACCTTCAGATATACCTATGATATGCCTCTTAAACTCTGAGAATTATTAGCCCGGGTCATATTTAAATAGTGATATATGATAGGTATTCTTTAATTAAAAAAATAATTCATAATCAATAAATAACAACAAATAGTACTTAAGTAATAGAATGCCCTTTTTAAAAACCAATATCAGGAAGTTTCATGAAGTGATACATTGATATCTAAAACTAACACAAATCAATTAGTATAAACTCTTGAACTTCGAGAACTTTCGATGCTACTTTGTACGGCTCCGAGTGCGGGCAATCGACGAAGGAAACCAAAAGCAGACTATCGGTCACAGAGATATGGATGTTGCATTAGACTTCCGGTTTGAGCCGACTAAACCATGTTTGAAATCACGTCGATCTCACTGAAGATCAGGGGAAATCGTCTGCGCTGACGTGCGGACATATAAGGCACATAAATGATGACCCCATCGCGAAAATGAGATTCAGAATGGAGCCGCCCCTCACATCCCCTGGGAAAAGGCAGAGAAAACGACCTAAACAACAGTGGTTTGATACGGTACAATTAGATCACAAAACAGATAGAGTCTATACTGCAGCGTATGGTCGTGTATGGGTGTATGGTGAAGCGAGAGATCGGACATAGCTTCTTGCAATAAATGCACAAGAAAATGACGATCAAGTTTCAAAACATTAAACATGTATGACTCATTTTTTTGTGGGATGATCTATTTGCTTGTACCATGGCTGTGTATATATTTGGGTGTGGGTTTCCGTTGTCACAGTAGACGAAGTTTTGTGCGGGATACGATTCAAGTTGTATTATTTGGACGATTTCCACTACTATTCTCGTCTTAGATGTTATACTCACAACGTTTCGACTCCGACCCTCTTCAGGTGTGTCTTATAGACCCGGATATTTGTGTCGAACTTAGAAACCTGTGAAATCGAAATGTGGTTAAAGGTATTCCTGTGTATGACTAGTGCGTTAGTGGGGTTATGTTGCGATACTAAGAATACAATTACGAATTACTTAAGACGTCAACACGGTCATGGCTGACGGAACGAGAGCAAGCTACCCCAAGTACTAAATAAACGGGTCTGTTCGAAATTTTGTATAGATTCCCGTGTTTGACATAAGGATTGCCGAGTAAAACATTCTGAAACATAATACGGTTTATGGTGTCATAATGGAAGTAAAATGTGTCAGCTAAACAATTCACATGCATGAATGTGTCCAAAATTCCCAGTCAAGCTTGTGAGAAAAAAATGACTTTTAAAAGTTTGTCACCTTTCTACTCTAAAGCTATTAAACAACCCAATC
>OY744545.1:47278195-47290695 GCA_963556195.1 Sepiola atlantica
TTTTCTTCAAAATACCCCTAAAATGCATCCAACGAGAAGATTGGCATTATCTACCCTAAACTTGGCAAGAAGAAAAGAAAGGCTATTGTCTTGGAACAAAACATGACTGTCATTACACAGTTCGAAGGGTGAAAGAAAGTTAACGCAATCGCATGTGATATGCAGCTATCATATGCAACTGTGATAAAAATCACGAAATCGGATAAAAAAACTAATGAGCTAAAAAAATGTTGTGAAGATATGATCTTAAAACGATTATAATATACTTACACAGTCTAATATTCTTAAGATAACCGACTTACACCCAAATTACAATCGGTTGGTCGTAACTAATTGTAGTCGTATTCGGCGACAACCTGTACATATCTCTCTTTCGCTATAAAGTTAGGTATGCATATATATATATATATATATATATATATATATATATATATATATATGTGTGTGTGTGTCGAGGCAGCATTTTTTCTTTAAGACACGTATTATTAAAAATAACCGACAATTTTTGTCTGGCTATTTTAGTGTTGATCCCTTCAATTTTCCGGATTAAAATCTTAATCTCGGAAGGAAATTGGCTGATGAAACTGCCATAGTGTACATGTTGGTCCAGAGTACTTTCTGACCCGTCTGGGTCCATCGTCAGTGGAATAATGACAAACAGGTAAAGACCTGGAGTGAGATTTATAATTAATTATGGCGGGAAAATTCATCAGCCAATTTCCTTCCGAGATTAAGATTTTAATCCGGAAAATTGAAGGGATCAACACTAAAATAGCCAGACAAAAATTGTCGGTTATTTTTAATAATATATATATATATATATAGTCTTGGAAGTTTCTCAACCATTAAAACTATATTTAAAAAACAAAAAAAAACAACCTTAAGTCCCAAGTCGTTCAGTGGAAAATCACTCATGTAAGTCAATTTAACTTTTTCAGTTATTATATTAGTTTGATTCTAATATTATTTAAGGGATCATCAGTTGTTTACCATGAAAAACTGTTTCGGGAATTTAAAAACAATATTTTATATATATATATATATATATATATATATATATATATATATATATATATATATATGAAATAGGCAGGATTTGATTAATTAAGAGGACGGCTCGATACGAATTTGTCAACATTGGTCTTGAAAACTACCACGTTTTTGTGTCAGCCGAGAAGCAACTCCGTAGCATTCTGTTACACAGATAGGAAGTTCTTGGAAATAAACTTTGTTCATGGAAGTTCTGTTTAGTTAAAGGTACACTGTACTTGTACCCCCTCAACGTAAAAAACCCCAACCAATCTGAACAGCAGCAAAATCCCATCCCTTCACTGTAGAAATCCTCAAATGCGGGAAAATTTTGCGCTATCATAACTTCTTTGCTTTTGGAATTCCCTCCCTGCTTCCTGTTTCCCCAACTGTTCCAACATGCAGAAATTTTAATGTAATGTGAGCAGATATCTTGTCGCACAGCCTTCCACTTAAATCTGGTCCCTGATCACAGTAACCCCTTATGTTTCAGTGAGAAAATGCCCCCTTGTTTGGGGTGAGTAAATGTTTAGGAAAATAATAAGCCAAGATCATTTAATTTAAACTGTGCCTCATACACGGAGTACATGTTGCATTTTTTAATCTTTGATCGGATATAAGAATGTAATCGAATCAATTGCAAACGCTGTCAGAAAAAAACATCCAAATTCAGTGTATTTTTTGTTTGATCAGGCGTAGTATCATGTAATATTAAACAATGAATAACAATGAAAAAAAAAACAAAATTACTCATATAAAAACCCTCTATGCATATTCTAGTTCTGTGATTTGTGTGAATATATCAGTGTCAACGAGTGACTGTTATTGTCAGCCTTGGTTCATGGTACACTGTCGCCCTTTACAAACAAAACTAATCACAATGTCACAGTGAGAGGAAACAGAAAGAGAGAAAGTCAGAAAGATATTCAATACTTGATCGCAATTATTACTGATTATTAATGAATTATTATCGATTAGTTCCTTTTAGACTCTGTGAATGCCGGGAAAACAAATTATAGAGATATGCATGGACATTTTAAAATGTGATCTATTCCCTGCTTCTTTTGTTCCAGCTCGTTTGACTCGTTGGTCTAGTGGTCTCCATTAATTCGCTGTTTTGATACCTCATTGTTATACAGCTTCCTATTCCAGTAGCTTCTTTCAAAGATCCGCAGACTTGTGGAATTCTCTTCCTGCTGACTGTTTTCCTCCTACAAATAATCTTGGACTTTTCAAGACTAAGGTCAATAGGCATCTCCTGTGTTTGCGATAATCACATTTGTTATTGTTAGCTGCTTACATGAAGTGGCTTCATGCCTTGTTTAGAGCGATTTCCATGAAAAAAAAAATACGAATTACATTGATATTCCATGAAAAATGCCAGTATACTGAAATCATATGCCCTTAATAGGGTTAAGATGAAAATTCATATACACTAAATGTACAAAAGCAAGGAAATTCCCAAATTTTTACACTTTTATTGTCATTAAGGGTATGACTACATATCAACCAAACCATTTCATTATCACATCACTACAGTATAAATCTCTATGCATGAGTGGATGAAGTGTGTGAGGTGCGCTAAAGAAAAATTCCTACCAGTAAAATACATAGTCCTGTTGTGCTCGCATACCCTTAATGACAATAAAAGTGTAAACATTTGGGAATTTCTTTGCTTTTGTACATTTAGTGTATATGAATTTTCATCTTAACCCTATTAAGGGCATATGATTTCAGTATACTGGCATTTTTCATGGAATGTCACTACTTTTGTAAAGGCTATGCCTCAATACAATGCCTTCTCATAACTGATATAGTTGGTAATTTGACTAATCAAGGTATATGGTAAACTGAAATTTAAATGCCATCAACTAGACACTAGAACCTCTATTTTTGCCAAAAATCAGCTGAATCCATCAAATAGTTGATGAGATACAGGGTGGCACATACGTACCTATGTACACACGTATAACATGATTTCATGATTGAACTTTCTGGATCTCTGGGTTTCCTTGACTAATGATGCTGAAATTCGACACACTTATAGAACCTATCAAATAAAAATTCTGTGCTAAGTTTTAACTAATTTGGTTTATTGGTTTTTGAGTTATGATTGATCAAAGAAATGAGATTTCCAGCATAGGCCATTCGTGAAGTCTATTAAGGGACAGAGCGCTCTCGCGCCTCCCTTGATTATTTCTGAACTATTCTGAGAAAGAATGCTAGGACCCGCAGAAAAGGGTAACGCCAGGACGGTTAGCTGTCTAGGAGTTCCATCTAAGCTGCGACCAGACAAAATGGCGTCAGAGGTGTGAAAACATGCAACAATGCAGCAAGTGAGTCGTTTTTTTGTACTTAAAAGTACAGAAGAGCAGATTCTCTTGTTGTTCAGTATAATTTAAGGGAGATAACTTGAATAGGCTTCAAGGGCAAACACTTTAGAAAATACTGAACTTGCAATGCCACTTTAAGTTCAAGTGTGATAGAACAACGAATGCGCTATTTGAAACGTACGAAATCTTATCACAATGTCACAGTGAAGGAGAAACAGAAAGAGAGAAATAGCGAGATATATTCAACAGTTGATCATAATTATTACTGAGTATCGATTTCTTCAGTAAATAATAATGGATCATCTATATAATAAATGTTAACGTACGTGTGTCCGGCTCGCTTCAATAATCACATATTCAAATTTATTTCATGGGCAAATAAAGTGGGGTCTTAATCTTAATCTTTATAATAACTGATAATAATTAAGATAATAAAATAAATGAAATGTGCTTTCATTTGTCACTAGATTTGACGCAAACAAATATTCTTTTGTTTTTAATATTTTTTTGACTAAAATTAGATTGAATCTACGGTCAAACACATGATTTATTTACAAATTCAGGAAAGAGAGAGAGAGAGAGAGAGAGAGTGAGGGGGGATTAGTTTATGTTTTTTGTAAAACATTACTCGGGTATTTGTTCTTTGAGTTAGATTTAACTATCACCCTATATATTGTCAACGGTTGGAAAATGGGGTACGCTTGATCAACCACCACATTCCCCGGGCGTAGCAACAACAGACTACTATCTATACAAATGTTTTAAAAATCATTTGAATATATCAACAATTTATTAACGATAAAATAATCTTTTTCCAAATATTATCATGATATACTATGAGTTTAAAAAACAAAAACACCCTGAGATTATTTCATAAATGTTCATAATGTCTTTAGAAGTTTCAGACTGATGTTTCTGAATGTCTCATTTTTTTTTTATTCCACCCTGTTCATTCTATACAAAAAGTACCCTTTTATTTCTGCTGTATTTTTTCTTTTATAATTTTTACCTGTGGACGAGTGGTTATAGCACTTGTCTTTGGGCTGGACGACCCGGGTTCGATCCCACTCACGGCATGCAGATTTTCGGGTCTGAAAACTCCCTCTGTCCACCCAGCAGTAAATGGGTACCTGACTAAAACTCAGGGAAGGTTCAAGGCAGCGGAAGGAGAGGGATGGGCTCCGCCTTCCATATGCTGTGCCCTAGAGACGGTGATTCTTAACAAATCACCGCCGCTACGGCCATGGGCAGTGTGCGATGTCGGCAACGACACTCGTGCGCGTCCAGGCTATGCGACCTTTACCTTTTTTTTTTTACCTCGATTAGTTGCTTCGTGTTTTACGGTAAGAATAACCTCGCGTGTGACAACAATCAAACATCAATCGCGATTGATGCAAATTAATTTCTTACTACTTTTCCGAGCAGCGTCGAGTTGCCCTGCAACAATTCAAAATGCATATCAACCTTCTTGTTACACCTTCTTTCTATATTTGTAATCATGCATAATGACACATTGGTATAATAGATGTAAATGGACAGACCTGTCATGGGAAACATCTCTGAGACTGGATTTGACCACCCAGAAAATGGGATGCCATTCTGATAAATGTAATCGCTTATTAAAAAGCGGGATTCTATGATACAAAAACGTGCAAGTTTATATGACACATAAGTTATGTCAACTTAAGCTAATCGATTCCCTGGTCAGTCAGTTTTAATGTCCAGTGATTGAACAGCCGATCATTATCACGTGGTCTCTGTGTGGTCCAAACAAGACTGGCATCAGTCTACTCTCTCTCTCTCTCATATATATATATATATATATATTTATATATATATATATATATATATATATATATATATATATATATATATATATATATATATATATATATATATATATATATGAATAGTGAAAGGATAAAATAATCCGACGGTATGAAATTAACATGGAATGAGCGGAAGACATAAAAAGCTCAACGTTTCGCCCAAATGTTATATGGGCTTTGTCAAGAGCGAACGAAAAAAATGCAAAAAATGACAAAAGACGAGAAAGTCTATAAATTATGAGAAATATATATAGTGGTAGGGTTCATGTAGAGAGGGAAGATATGTAAATATGTATAGAGTCAAAGATAAAGACTTTCTCGTCATTTTTTTTCATTATTTTCGTTCGTTCTTGACAAAGCCATATAACATTTGGGCGAAACGTTGAGCTTTTTAGGTCTTCCGCTTGTTCCATTTTAATTATATATATATATATGTTTTGCATATATTTTTTATTTTGTATCTAGCAGCATTTCCAAGGTAAAAGCTCGATGATTGCAAACATTTAACAACAGAGCATATATAAATAGACATGCTGAATTCCAGTGACCAAGGTTTTATTTATTCTTTTCCAAACCAAAACCGAAGTTTTGGATTTGGAAAAAAATGAACAGTAATAATGAATAACATCTTGGTCACTGGAATGTGGCTTCAGATTCTCTCTCTCTCTGTCTGTCTGCCTCTGTCTCCCTCTCTCTCTCTGTCTGTCTCTCTCTATATATATATCTCTTTCTCTCCCTTTCCCTCTCTCTCTCTCTCTCTCTCTGTATGTCTCTCTATTTATCTCTCTTTCTCTCTCTCTGTGTTTGTCTGTCTATTTATCTCTCTCTCTCTCTGCCTGCCTGCCTCTCTGTCTCTATCTATCTCCATCTGTCTCTCTTTCTCTGTCTGTCTGTCTATCTCTCCATCTCTCTCTCTCTCTCTCTCTCCTCTCTCTCTCTATCTCTATCTCCATCTCTCTGTGTCTGTCTCTCTATTTACCTCTCTTTCTCTCTCATATATATATATATATATATATATATATATATATATATACAGGGTGGGCCAAAATAAGGGTCGTATCTTTAAATTTGAATAACTTGAATTTGAATAACTTCCACAAAATAAAAGTTAAACTCACCAAACTTTATGTGTGTGTAGACTGACCCTACCGAGATTTTTTGAAAGAAACAAAACAAATTTTAGCCGAAAAACACTTCTTAAAACTTACAAAAACTAAAGTATTGTTTTTTACACTGTTTTGAGTTTTTTAAGCAAAAATAATGTTTTCTAAATGAGGGTGCGTTCCTTAGGGCTAATACGGCCCATGCTTGCTTCGGAAGGGGTCCTTTACTTATTCTAAAAAAAATTTTTTTTTAAATCAATAAATAAAAAAGTTATGAATTTTAAAAAATAGGACCCTTATTTTTGCCCACCCTGTATATATATATATATATATATATATATATATATATATATATATATATATATATATATATATAGTTGTTGTTTAAAATACAAAGGGGGAATAAAATGTTGCCTATTGTAAAGATGAAAAAAAAATTAAGGTTTACCAGCTTTGAAGTGTGTGAACCGTTTCGCATGGTTGGCACTTGAGTTTCAGTGGAGGAAAAAAGAACTTGTGTTAGTAACAATATTTTTTTTATAGGTGGCATTGATTTGCATGAGGTGAACAACTACTTTGAAAAGGAACGAATGGGGGAAAAGGGTTCAGTTCGAAATCTGACAACTGAGAGAGGAGTTTGAGATTGAGATCGTTCGTTGTGTATAAAAAAAGTTGCTTTAAATTCATTACCGGATTATTCACACACACGCACGCACACATATACATACAGTAAATATCTTCACTGGACTATTTGTAAAAAGTTGAATATCCAGTGTAGCAGCAAGTCCTGGGACCATATACCAGAAAGAACAGGTGGAAATAATTTATACACTATCCACTATGACTATGCAATCCTTACAGCTGCATATCTAGAAAACGGACATAAACACAAGTTCACACACAGATTCGTATGCCCCCTGCTGTTATGATTAGAATTGATTCATAGGCAACTCTGTCGTTGTCGCCTAACAAATATTAGCGTTACAGTTAGGGGAATAAGAAAGCGAGGCGTGGGCGATCCGGCTAGATAGGTAAATAGAGAGAGAGAGAGAGAGAGAGAGAGAAATAGAAAGAGAGAGAGAGAAAGAGAGAGAGAGAGAAATAGAAAGAGAGAGAGAGAAAGAGAGAGAGAGAGAGAGAGAGAGAGAGAGAGAGAGACGTTTCTATTTATCTACCTCCCACAAGGTAAGATGTGACACAAGGTCGGGAAAGTGGGATTAGATAAGCCAGCGCTCGAGAGTTGAGCACTCTGGCCATTTAAAAATTGCCCGGGCAACCCCGTCGGCATTCCCCGGTAGGGGCGCCTCAGGCAGTAAGCAATAAACTTACTCCTCCCTAAAGAGGGGAGGCGAAGCCTGGGAGGGTGCACCTCCTAAAACTGCACAGGACAGACAACCAATAGACCGGCGTAAATCAAGACCCGAAGGCCCCGACGATACCGGTCTACGGAGGGGGGGGGTGCAATATCCATCGGAACTGATACTACACTTTGATCTTGGCCAATAGGCCAACCCCCCGAAGGGGTTCAGACGTTAATCGTAGTAATTGTTCAATAAATAATCAAAATGATTTTTCACACATAAATAAATATATATATATATATATATATATATATATATATATATATATATATATATATATATATATATATATAGCTTTAAGGCATAGCTCATTAGGTAAAACTAATTCGAGCTCCGGCATTTGCAATGTTTAGTAACATTGAGATATTTCTTACATTCAGTCAGTGTCGCATGATAGCGTAGGGATTAGCAGCGCCGACTGTCAGCACGACGGTTGCGTTTCCTGGTTTGAGGCACTAACTGGTCTAGCCGCACTGATGAGCTGTGAAACAGCGAAACAGTCTGTATGTGGATGACTATATATATTTATATATAATTTATATAGATACTTTATAGGAGACGGGGTTGAAAGCAAGACATGGCGAATGAAAAAGTGAAACGAGTCTTTCTGTTTTTTCCTTTTTTTTTTTTAATATTATCTCGTAGGGAGACACGCCGGTGTAAACAAATGGCAACCACCAAATTATGTGACGTCAGACCATGGCAGGGGAGGCTACTCGCTTCTGATCTAAACGAAGTTCTCCCTCTTACATAACGTTTAAAAAAGTAAAAATAAATAGGATCGCATACGGAATTAAAATTTAAAAAGTAAATAGAAAAACAAAAATCACTAAATACAATTTTAAAAATACAAAAAATCAATCAATAAATAAAATAATAATGCTAGTATGTTTGGTTGGTTGTTTTGTTTTACGGCATATCAACCCCTTTCGAGTTGTTTCATGCCAAATCCGGTCATTTTGGTACAAAGTATTTATGCTTCAAGTTCTTTATATCTTTAAATACTTATTCATGGTGTTTGGTTCGGTTGTTTTGTTTTACGGCATATCAACCCTTTTCGAGTTATTTAATGCAAACTCCGGTCATTTTGGTAATAAGTATTTATGCTTCAAGTTCTTTATATCTTTAAATACTTATTCATGGTGTTTGGTTCGGTTGTTTTGTTTTCGGCATATCAACCCTTTTCGAGTTATTTAATGCAAACTCCGGTCATTTTGGTAATAAGTATTTATGCTTCAAGTTCTTTATATCTTCAAATATTTATTCATGGTGTTTGGTTTGGTTGTTTTGTTTTACGGCATATCAACCCTTTTCGGGTTATTTAATGCCAAATCCGGTCATTTTGGTAAAAAGTATTTATGCTTCAAGTTCTTTATATCTTCAAATATTTATTCATGGTGTTTGGTTTGGTTGTTTTCTTTTACGGCATATCAACCCTTTTCGGGTTATTTAATGCCAAATCCGGTCATTTTGGTAAAAAGTATTTATGCTTCAAGTTCTTTATATCTTCAAATATTTATTCATGGTGTTTGGTTTGGTTGTTTTGTTTTACGGCATATCAACCCTTTTCGGGTTATTTAATGCCAAATCCGGTCATTTTGGTAAAAAGTATTTATGCTTCAAGTTCTTTATATCTTCAAATATTTATTCATGGTGTTTGGTTTGGTTGTTTTGTTTTACGGCATATCGACCCTTTTCGGGTTATTTAATGCCGAATCCGATCATTTTGGTAAAAAGTATTTATGCTTCAAGTTCTTTATATCTTCAAATATTTATTCATGGTGTTTGGTTTGGTTGTTTTGTTTTACGGCATATCGACCCTTTTCGGGTTATTTAATGCCAAATCCGGTCATTTTGGTAAAAAGTATTTATGCTTCAAGTTCTTTATATCTTCAAATATTTATTCATGGTGTTTGGTTTGGTTGTTTTGTTTTACGGCATATCGACCCTTTTCGGGTTATTTAATGCCAACTCCGGTCATTTTGGTAAAAAGTATTTATGCTTCAAGTTCTTTATATCTTCAAATATTTATTCATGGTGTTTGGTTTGGTTGTTTTGTTTTACGGCATATCAACCCTTTTCGGGTTATTTAATGCCAACTCCGGTCATTTTGGTAAAAAGTATTTATGCTTCAAGTTCTTTATATCTTTAAATACTTATTCATGGTGTTTGGTTTGGTTGTTTTGTTTTACGGCATATCAACCCTTTTCGGGTTATTTAATGCCAAATCCGGTCATTTTGGTAAAAAGTATTTATGCTTCAAGTTCTTTATATCTTCAAATATTTATTCATGGTGTTTGGTTGGGTTGTTTTGTTTTACGGCATATCAACCCTTTTCGGGTTATTTAATGCCAAATCCGGTCATTTTGGTAAAAAGTATTTATGCTTCAAGTTCTTTATATCTTCAAATACTTATTCATGGTGTTTGGTTCGGTTGTTTTGTTTTACGGCATATCAACTCTTTTCGGGTTATTTAATGCCAAATCCGGTCATTTTGGTAAAAAGTATTTATGCTTCAAGTTCTTTATATCTTTAAATATTTATTCATGGCGCTTGGTTTGGCTTTTTGTAAAGGACAATTGTCGTTTTTGGCTTTGCAGAACATGATTGAGTTTTGCAAATGGAAAAGAAAAAAAAACAAAACAACAACATCAATGTTTTGTGCATTTTTGGTCAGAAAGCCAGCATTTTCAGACAGCCTGATCTGGTAACATTAGTAATAATGACAGTAAAAGGAACGAACAGCGAATAAACAATACATACTTATTAATATGAAAGTAAAAATATTATCTAGATCGCAATATATTTAATTTAAACGACCGCCTTCTACACGTTTTAAGAACAGAGTTGAGTATTCATAATCTGAAAACGGGATACTTCCTATAATATAATATTATACTGACCCCATCACCAAGTGACACTTAAGGCAAGTAAGATTTGTAATAATAATAATAATAATAATAATAATAATAATAATAATAATAATAGTTCGGAGCAAGAATTCATCTAGTCTGGTGGAGCATCCAGCCAAGTGTTGTTACTTGAGGTAACATCACAAGGAAAAGGTGCACTATTCCTCATATGAGCAAGTATATGGCCGTGCTGAGGGGATCTTATTTGCGTTCTGAATACTATGTTATTTTGAATATTTGGTCAGGGTTTACTTGTAGGGGGGACTATCATCATGTCAGGTTGTCCTGACAAACCCTTTTACAGAGAGACCGAAGACACTCGAGGATGGTGTCTATGCACGCACATGAATGTAAAGAAGACTTTCATAGAAAATGCTTTCAAAGTATCTCTCAATCTAAGGAAAGTTCATCTTATAAGTCTAATAAAGCAAAAACGAGATCGATAGGTTTTGAATTAACATAAAATAAAGGGATTGGAATGCTACTGAGTACTGATTGCATTTAAAATCTGCTTTCAAATGATTGTCTGTCGGGCGAAATGGTAATAAGAAAAGTTAAGATGGCGACCGGAAATCAGGTTCGCAAATAATAAAAATAGTAGCAAACAAGCGCCAATGATTTTCGTAAAATGTGCCGGTCACTTAGATAATTACACGTTAACTAACTTTTAATTTATTTTAATAAAGGAAAAGAAATAGAAACTGAAAGAAATCATGTATTTTTCGGCGGGTACATTCGGCAGCAGATCGACATCTTGGTTTACATAGCAAGTAAAATAAAATCATGCTGAAGATACGATATGTTTTTCTCGTAAGAAAAGTAAGTATTAAAAAAAGTATTAAAAAAAGTAAGTATTAAAAAAAGTAATTATTAAAAAACAGTAAGTATTAAAAAAAGTAATTATTAAAAAACAGTAAGTATTAAAAAAGTAATTATTAAAAAAAGTAAGTATTAAAAAAGTAACTATTAAAAAAAGTAAGTATTAAAAAAAGTAAGTATTGAAAAAAGTAAGTATTGAAAAAAGTAAGTATTAAAAAAAGTAAGTATTAAAAAAAAATATTGAAAAAAGTAAGTATTAAAAAAAGTAAGTATTAAAAAAAGTAAGTATTAAAAAAAGTAAGTATTAAAAAAAGTAAGTATTAAAAAAGTATTAAAAAAGGTAAGTATTAAAAAAAGTAATTATTAAAAAACAGTAAGTATTAAAAAAAGTAATTATTAAAAAACAGTAAGTATTAAAAAAGTAATTATTAAAAAAAGTAAGTATTAAAAAACAGTAAGTATTAAAAAAGTAATTATTAAAAAAAGTAAGTATTAAAAAAAGTAAATATTAAAAAAAGTAATTATTAAAAAAAGTAACTATTAAAAAAGTAAGTATTAAAAAAAGTAAGTATTGAAAAAAGTAAGTATTGAAAAAACTAAATATTAAAAAAGTAATTATTAAAAAAAGTAACTATTAAAAAACAGTAAGTATTAAAAAAGTAAGTATTAAAAAAAGTGAATATTTAAAAAAGTAAATATTAAAAAAAAAGTAAGTATTAAAAAACAGTAAGTATTAAAAAACAGTAAGTATTAAAAAAGTGAATATTTAAAAAAGTAATTATTTAAAAAAAAAGATAAAGAATGTGATAATGTATGCTAGTACATTTTTATACAATTCTTTTCTCGTCCGTTTCTAACGCAAGTCTGTCCGAAATTTCCACCTGTTAATCGTCTCGCGGCCTCTTACTTCTGTTCTTTGACTTCCGCTCACGCGATTGCCATGCATGTCAATGGCTGACGTCATTTTCAACTTCGATGACCCATTTTCCAACTTTATGAGAAAAAAGAACGACTTTGAATTCCTTTTGTTGTAAAGCAATATAAATGTCCCGACCATACGCCCGTAGACTAAACAAAAAAACCCATCGGAGTTGGTTTTCCCATTTGTCAATAT
>OY744545.1:47295695-47323195 GCA_963556195.1 Sepiola atlantica
GAGACCTAGGAGGCCAGGGCATGAGAACGTCATCACCTCGCCCAGATCTCCCAATCCATCTACCAGGCAGCCTTGTGTTAAGAAACTGCCTTACTCTAAGACTCCAGTGTGGTGGTGCACCATCTTGTTGAAAAATGAAGTCATCAGATTCTGCTTGTTCCAACTGAGCCATTAACTGTCTTCCAGCATGTTGAGATAGGATTCACCAGTGATAGTTGCCTCTTCAAAGAAGAACGGTCCATAGACACCTTTCTTGGAAATTGCACAAAACACGTTCACTTTTGGTGAATCTCGCTCGTGCTCAAGAAGTTCATGAGGATTCTCAGTACCCCATATGCGAGTGTTATGCTTGTTAACTTTGCCATTCAGATGGAAGGTCGCCTCATCGCTAAAAACAAGCCGGTCATCAAAGCCGTTATCTTCCAACTTCTCTTGCATTGCAATGCAAAAGTCACGGCGAAGTGGCTTATCAGTGTCCTTCAACTTTTGGACCAACTTGAGCTTGTAAGGTACCATTTGCAATCGTTTCCTTAAGACACGCCAGACAGTTGCTGGAGCAAGCTGAAGTTCCCTGCTGGCTCTTCTCACTGATTTACGGGGGTTCCGCTGAAAGGCTGTCCGAACTTGCTCAACTGCATCTTCTGAAGTTGAAGGGCGACCTGTTCGCTTACTTGGGCACAAACACCCATCTTTCACAAATTTAGCATGCCATCTGACAATGGATTTCCTTTCAGGGGCTTCTTTTTTAAATTTCCTGCGAAATGCACGCTGAACACATGTCCACGATTCAGTCTTTGCAAATTGGAGGACGCAAAATGCCTTGTCTTGTTTAGAGAACGCCATTACTGCACCTGGAAAGATAACACGAAAATCATTAGTATGACCAAACACTTGATTAAGCAAGCTTTAAAATGGCACCAGTTTCATTTTTCTACCTGGAATAGTTCATGAGATATACGCATTTGTAATGTTCCCAAGACTTTTGAAACACCCTGCATATATATATATATATATATATATATATATATATATATATATATATATATATATATATATATATATATATATATATATAATTAATATTTATTTATAAATATTATTAGAAGTCCCCTTTACGTAAGGCCGGGCACTCTGAGTGAGTTTAATAACAAGCAGTACTAATAGCTTCATGCAAGATCCAACACAGTTTGTTGTTATAAGATCACTTTTGCTGTTCGTTGTAAAATACCCGCCGACTCGGTATTTGCAAAGTTAAATTCCTCCTAAATCATTAGCTAATTCGCTGTGGCCAACGGGGGAACGCTACGAATCAGTGGCGATTTATGATCGGAGTTCGAGCCCGCTACCCATCGAGAATTAACTTCCTGCATTGAAGATTGCGTTAGCATGAAACATCGATGTCTGTAGGTAATAAATAATTATTATGTCTACATAAACACACACACACACACACACATATATATATATATATATATATATATATATATATATATATATATATATATGTATGTATGTGTGTGTGTGTTTATGTAGACAGCTTCCTGTGTTTTTAATTTTAAATAATTGGTTTCGGAATTTATAATTTTAGTGTTATTAACTAGAATTTGTCTTAAATCAGAGGGAGCGCAGCTTATGTTTTTGTAGATGTTGGTAAATTGAGCTAGAGTTTACAAGATCACAAATATCACAGCCTTTTGGCTAAGAAGACAGTGTGATATCTATTCCGGTGGATACTACACCCTATAGACCGGTACCGTCTTGGCCTTCGGACCTTGATACCACCGGTCTGTGGGTTTGTCCTGTGCAGTTCTAGGACGTCCACCCTCCCAGGCTTTGTCTTCTCACCCTTTGAAAAGGGGTTAGTTTATTGCTAATCGCCCGAGGCGCCCCTACCAGGTAATGCCGACTGGGCTGCCCAGGCATTTTTTGACGGTTATAAGTGCTCTTCCTCTAGGGTGCTGACTTATCAAATCCCACTTTCCGACCTTGTGTCACATTTTGCTAACCCTTACCGTAACCTAAATCCACAAAATTCATAGTTTTCTTGATATTTCATCTTTACCCTAACCCTAACCCTAACCCTAACCTAAATCAACAAAATTCATAGTTTTCTTGATATTTCATCTTTACCCTAACCCTAACCCTAACCCTAACCTAAATCAACAAAATTCATAGTTTTCTTGATATTTCATCTTTACCCTTACCCTAACCCTAACCCTAACCCTAAAGCTGTTATAGCTTCCTCAAAAACTGTTGATCCTGTCTTTTGTTATGTGATTAAAGATGATTTACACGTCCAGCTTTTGACAAAAGAAAAACTATCACATACAGTGCACTTCAGTTCTTGTTGTATATTCTCTGACACTATACTTTCATCCTGCATCATCTGCACGACGCTCTTCAAAACCCTTACATCTTACTATAGTGTTTTTCCTCATCTATCCATTCACATTATCCCCCTAAAGTTTTATTTATTTAATCTATCTATCAAATTCTTCATATATACTTTTAATGTAGCGGTTACAATAATTTATTTATATTATTATAAAGTTCCTGGATATAACGAGACCATAGTTCCATGTGAAAAAAAGAATATATATATATATATATATATATATATATATATATATATATATATATATATATATAGGGTGGGCCAAAATAAGGGTCCTATCTTTAAATTTGAATAACTTGAATTTAGATAACTTCCACAAAATAAAAGTTAAACTCACCAAACTTTATGTGTGTGTAGACTGACCCTTCCGAGATTTTTTGAAATAAACAAAACAAATTTTAGCCGAAAAACACTTCTTAAAACTTACAAAAACTAAAGTATTGTTTTTTACACGGTTTTGAGTTTTTTAAGCAAAAATAATGTTTTCTAAATGAGGGTACGTTCCTTACGGCTAATACGGCTCATGCTTGCTTCAGAAGGGGTCCTTTACTTATTCTAAAAAAAAAATTTAAAAAAATCAATAAATAAAAAAGTTATGAATTTTAAAAAATAGGACCCTTATTTTTGCCCACCCTGTATATATATATATATATATATATATATATATATATATATATATATATATATATATATATATATATATATACTACTGTTCTCTCCAGTAGTGGCTACTACTTTCCTCCCCTTTTCCCATAATGTCAACCCTATATGTGCAAGTACTTGCATGACATTTTTCTTTATATTATCATCCTGATGAAGTCTTATAAATAAAGACGAAACGTTGATGTACGCATAAAAAAACATCCCTTTTTGGTTTTCGTTTTTTTCATTTTCCCATTACGTCGGATTACCTTCATCCTTCATTTCCCATATATATATATATATATATATATATATATATATATATATATATATATATATATATATATATATATATAATTTTGATAATGAGTACTGATTATAATTTACGTTCTGCTCGTCTTGTTTTTCAAGTTTTATGAAATGACGTGAATCTGTCTTTTATGACATTGATATGGTATAAAATTACATAAAAAATATTGAATATAGCAGAGCTCTGGCCTTACACTATTGAGCTATTATACTTATTGTGTGTTATAAAATTTACATTTGAATATATATAAAAAATCCTAAATATAAATAAAAATACACACACACACACACACACACACACACACACATATATATATATATATATATATATATATATATATATATATATATATATATATATATATATATAGTAAGCTATGAAAATATATTTATGGCAATTAAGCTACACAGAGGCTTCCGCGTTTCCTCCCAGGGGGGAATCTTCAGGCTAAAATGCTTTCCCACCGAGGAAGAAACGCGGGAGCCTCTGTGTAGCTTAATTGCCATAAATATATTTTCATAGCTTACTACCTAGCTCTACTTGCGTATCGAGCACTGTTGAAGTAAATACTGAAAATTGATGCATAAAAAGTTATATCTCCTTATAAAATTTTATGTGGATACATGTAATACTAATATATATATATATATATATATATATATATATATGAAATTAATATGGAATTAGCGGAAGACCTAAAAAGCTCAACGTTTCGCCTAAATGTTATATGGGCTTTGTCAAGAGCGAACGAAAAATGCAAAAAATGACGCTTATTCCATTTTAATTTCATACTGTCGGATTATGTTATCCTTTTATCTATTGATATATATATATATATATATATATATATATATATATATATATATATATAGTCTCGGAAGTTACTCAACCATTAAAACTATATAAAAAAATTTAAAAAATAAAAAAAAAATAATAAAAATAAAAAAATCTTTTTAATCCCAGATCGTTCAGTGGAAAACCACTCATGTAAATCAATTTATTTTTTTACAGTTATTATATTAGTTTGCTTCTAACATTATTTAAGGGATCATCAGTTGTTTACCATGAAAAACTGTTTCGGGAATTATATATATATATATATATATATATATATATATATATATATATATATATATATATATATATATATGTATGTATATTTAGGCGTCATGTTTTCATTCGGGCAAATGTTATTTAATAACATGGAGTTGTTTCCTTTGATGAGATTGAAACCTTTAGTCCATTTATTATTTACGTAAAATTGGTGTATATAAGTTTCGTGGGGTTCTGGTTACATCCTCTTCTCTTTTTGCGCGAGTACTTTCGAGTTGAGTTCTCAAATTATCATCGAACAAAAAATTTTTTTTGCATGAATAAACATATGTATATATCCTTTTTTGCTATTATATCCTCTCGCGGTTTCTACTTCCACACATGCGTGAGTAATAGGAATTCATTAGATAATATGAAAAAAAAGGCTTGGCTTCTCTTAGCTTGAGGTTACGCGACTTTCAGCAGATGGGACATCCCCTTTTCTCCGAGTTCGTGCTGGATTGCTAAAATCGTAGATTGGCGAGATCGAATGACACACATTCTACTAGAATGGTTAATTTCAGGATGCAACTATACAGATATAGTCAAGCTCTTTTAAGTATTTTCTATTTGTATTTTGCTTCATTTTACTTCAGTCGAAGTTCTCGGAAATCAAGGGGTCATTTGCCGGTGCTAACACTTGATCTCTTTATGAAATACATAGATATTCGAATATTTCATTAATGTTCTCTTTTACCCGTCAAACGTTGAGTTAGTAAATAAGTTTAAGAACATTAATTTCCCTCTCCACAATTGCCCAGTCAACTATGTTATAGCATATCTTTCGTGTGGTCTATTGGTCTTCCCGGATCCCAGGACAAGAATTCATCTAGTCTGGTGGAGTATCCAGCTAAGTGCTGTTACTTGAGGGAACATCACCAGGAGAAGGTGCACCATTCCCGTATGAGCCAGTGTGTAGCCATACCGAGAGGATCTTATTTGGGCTTCGAATACTATGTTATCTTGAATATTTAGCCAGGGTTTACGTGATTCGAAACTCCGGGCTACGAGTATTTTACGACGCCTAGAACCACTTGGCCACCGCTGGATAGCTAAATAAACAGTGGTAATTTTATTACTTATTTCGGCGGCTTGACGTCATAAGAGCGTTTAACTTAATGAAAGGAACGATGCATTTATATCTAGCAACGTCATGCTGTGTTAATACTACACCTACAGTGCCCATCTAGAGGTTTTCTGGGGCTACAAATAATATATATATATATATATATATATATATATATATATATATAAAGAGAGAGAGAGAGAGAGAGAGAGAGAGAGAGAGAGAGAGAGAGAGAGACAAGCGAGAAGGGGTCATGAGAGAGAAAGACAAATGGGAATCGTAAAAAAAAGTCATCAGATCCGTCTTGTTCGTGAATCGAATATTGCATGACATATGTTTCCAGGTCGTTTGCGAGTGTCCGCAAAGCCGCGACGTCTTTACTCGTATCCAATTACATGACCTATCACCCACGGGTCAGACCGCCAATCATGAACCATACCCGGTCGCTTGCGTGTCAGGTTTGGCAAGCAAATGAAAACCTCTTTCCACTTCTAAAGCATTCCATATGATTATGTCGTTGCTTCAACTTTGATTTGGGGATTCAGAGCAACAAGCATATTCCTTTCATTCGCCAAAGAATAAGACTGTTTAAAAAAAAAAGCCAATGAATATGGATTTACCCAATGAACCGGTGTGTGATTACCATGAAGCAATGGCTGCGTTGATCCAGGCGTCGTTATGTCTTGCTAAAAACAGGACACATTCACGGACATGAACCGGTATTTCTAAGATACGCCCAATCAGTATACACGGCTAGCGATGAAAGTGTTCATTTAAGGTTTAAACGTGACTGACCTGAAAACGAACAGATACTTTCGCGGAAGTGCGTGGACGTATCTAACAATTCATTTCACAAATTTAAGCGTGACAGATCAACCAACCAACAAGGACTCTGATATCTTAAAATAAGATGCGTCCATTAAATCTGAGCGAAAAAAAATTCCATTTCAAACTTAAGCCCGACAGACTAAAGAAAATACAATTTCTCGCTTAAGTATGTCTGGCCGATGAAATATTTTTTTCAAACTTAAACGTGACAGACTAAAGAAAATACAATTTCTCGCTTAAGTATGTCTGGCCGATGAAATATTTTTTTCAAACTTAAGCGTGTCAGACTAAAGAAAATACAATTTCTTGCTTAAGCATGTCTGGCCGACGAAATATTATTTCAAACTTAAACGTGACAGACTAAAGAAAATGCAATTTCTCGGTTAAGCATGTCTGGCCGACGAAATATTTTTTTCAAACTTAAGCGTGACACACTGACCAAGGGACATTTATTCATCTTCGCGTTTATCTGGAAAAAATGCTATTTCAAACTGAAACGGGACTGACCAACTGACGGATCTCTTTAAAGTTATAGGTGATTATTCATCAGATATTAATTATTTTCATTTTTTTAACACTTTAAATATTTATAACCAATGACCTATTATACTGCCCTTTTCACAATTTCTAAGTACAAGCGCTGACTTTCCTATGACGAATAGGTAACACAACATATTGAAATTGTTGCAAGTTAATTAATCCCCAGATTTATAAAATCGGGGGACTTATGTTTCGAGGCATGTCCGTCCGTCCGTTCGTCCGGATTTTTCTCCGCAACCATCCATTGAATTTCTCTTAAATTTTGCATGAAGTTGTAACTTTTGTCAGGTTAGAAAGTGACATTCTCCGATTTAAAAAAAAATCTGGTTAGCCCCCCCCCCCGGCCCCGAAATGGCAAAAAATCATATTTTTTGCCCCATAACTTTTCATCCATCCATTCAATTTATCTGAAACTTGGCCAAAAATGTAGAGGCAATTGTTCCTAATAGAAAATAAGTATCGCTAACCTTGGAAAAAATCTGGTTCGCGCCCCCAGGGGGTCAAAAGCCCCCAAAATGGCAAAAAATGACCCGTTTCTCCCATAACGTTTGATCCATCCATTGAATTTTTCTGAAACTTGGCCAAAATGTAGAGGCAATTGTTCTGGATATAAAATGAGCATCCTTAACCTCAGAAAAATTCTGGTTCGCGCCAGCAAGGGGTCAAAGGAGGATCAAAAATGCCCCAAATTGCCCAAATTTATTGCATTTTACACTCGCCACATCGAGTCACATACAGAGGGGGACCACGCATGCGCGGCTTGTTATAACTTAATTTAGCCGACGTTAACAAAACTAATTTTAATTAAGAGCTTAAAATTGTCTAAGATTAAACCAATTAATACTTCTATATAAAGTAGAGTTTCTCTATTGACCGTTTCCTTTTGAATACAAGGTAGATGTTTAATCCTGTTTTGCTAGTTAATTATGGTTAATGATGGTCAGTATTATTTATAAAGAAAATTCGTATTTTCTAACAATTCTATTATTTTAATATTTAATCTGGTTCGATATTTTAGTTTTGATTAGTCATATTTTAGCAGTTTTTATTCTCCCACTCAGATCCTCCTCACTGTAATTGATGAACACTGAACAAAATTGATAAGAGACATTTTTGGATTCACCGGTATAAAATCATATTTAAATCGTTTTCATTGACTTCTCACTTTAACGTCGGATTAGCAAGTGTAAAATTAATAGCCGACTTTTTATTTTTAAAAATAATTATTTGTTTAATTGAAACTGAATGTTTGTTCTATTTAAGGCAATTATATCTTAAAATCTTAAAATCTTTCGATATCCACTTTTCACAAAGAATGTTCTTATTTGAATAAGATTAACCTTTTGCTTATTTGTTGTAAACGAATCGTCAGGAAAAATGTTTCAGCCATTTTGTAGAAGGAATGATTGATTTTACAATTTTCGTTTGAGGGCTATTGTAAAAGATACCCATGAATGAAAAAGATAACGATGGTTTTATTCGATTTGAATTTGTAATACACATTTTCCATCAATTCTGAAAAAAAAATATGCTACATACCAAATTAAGATAACATGTTTCTTTGCTACGACAGAGGCTCGTTCGAAAAATATGTATTTTTTTCTCTTTTAGAACAAAAAACAACAGAATACTTGTTTAAAAACAACTTTAATTGTAGCCAGAAATATCTTTTAAATCGACAGTCTAAAAACTTCAAAATAACTTTTGAATTTTATATTATCATGACGTAAACAGGTGCCGGGCATTTTGTTAAAAATATATTTAATTAATATTTTTTGTTCGCCTTCCATAAATTATATTTCGGTATATGACTTTTAGTAAATCTTAGTGTTGCGTAGCTATTTTAAAAATCTCATTGAAACTAGTATTTAAGACTCCGCCTTCAGGGTTCTTTAATACGACAGAGGCTCGTTCGAAAAAATTATATTTTATTCTGTTTTAGAACGAGAAATAATTGACATTATATTTTTACACTTTAATTGTAGCCAGAAATAACTTTTAAATCGACAGTTTAAAGACTTCAAAATTACCTTTGAATTTTGTACTATTATGACGTAAACAGGTGCCGGACATTTTGTTAAAAATTATATTTAATTAATATTTTTTTGCTTATTAATTCTTATTACTACCACATCTATTATCACTATTATTCGTTCATCTTTAATACATTCAAATTTAATCAATCTATAATCTTCCGAAAATAAATAAATCTTAATAATTCTGGGACGGCTAGCTTTGGGATACTGTCGACATATTTAAATATTTTGCTTCATTATTGGCTATCAAAATTAGAACGCGTTTGATTCCCCCGAAAAAAAGGGGCGAAGGTGACAAGACATCGGAAACGGGTGTAAGGACACGCGCCTGCGCGTAACGTCTCCAGTTGCTATTTTAATTTACATGTTTTTTTTTCTGCTAATGTTTCCTTTTATTTTCGTTTTTTTAGTCATGGTTTTTTCCAGACGATTCTATTCAATATCTTTTGTTCATTTCACTTCCTTCTTTCTATTTCCATTTTATTTTGTAATAGGAATTACGTTTTTCTTGATACGTTTCAGCTTAGTTTTTTCATTGTCTTCAGTTTTTATGTTTTTGTCATTTTCTATTTTTTCTTTCTTTTCTTTTGTCTTCTTCTCTGTATCTTGTGTATTTTTCTTTTTTCTTCTTTTGTAATTCGTTTTCTTTATTTGTGTCAGGTTTTATTTGGATTTGGTTTACTTTTTCCTATCTTTTCATTCTTTCTGTTTATTTTTTTAATTTTACTTATATTTTTCATTATTTTTATTCCATGCAATTTGCTTTTCCACCTGTATCCTTTTTCATTTGTTTTTTATTTCTATTTTGTTTACTTTTTTTTCTTTTTATTTTGTGTACTTCTTTTCTTTTTTTTCTGTCTTATTTTTTTGTATTTCTTTTCGTTTTCTGGTTCGTTAATTTTTTTCTTACTTTTTTGTTTTGTATTTTGTTTTCTTTTTCTTTCATTTCTGTATTCTTTCCTTTGTATTTTTTCTTTCTTTTCGTTTCTTTTATTTCTTTCATTTTAATGTGTCTTTTTTTTGTTCATTTCTTTTCTTCTTTTAGGGTTTTACTTTTTCCGGTCATTCCTTTTCTTTCTGGCTATTTTGTACATTTTCTTTCTTTTAATTAATTAAAAAAAATGTGTCTTTTACATTTCTTTTCTTTTTCTTATACTCTTTCTTTCGTATCTTTCTTTTCTCGTATTCTTTCCTCACTTTTCTTTTTTTTCGTATTTCTTCATTACCCTTAATGTGTTTCTTTTTATTTTGCGTACTTTTTCCTTTCATTTAATTCCTTTTTATACTTTTTCTCTTCTTTCTTTCATTTTAGTACTCTTTCGTTTTTATTCATTGTTTTACTTTCAGTCAATTTTATGAAGTTTCCTTGTCGTTTTCGTTTTATATTATGTACATTTTAATCTCTTTTATTTTATTTTTTTATTCTGTGTATTTTAAAGAAAAAAATGTGTATTTAAAGAAATTCTGGTGCTTCTATAATAAAAAGCCGAAAAAAAGTTTTTCTTGTCTTTTAGTGTTGGAGAGGTAAATAAGGGGCAGGTAACTCTTACAACGAATTTTAAACACGATTTTCTCTGAAATTAGGATCATGGATCTTAACTCTTTCAAGTTCGAAGATATACTGTATTTTACATCAGATAATGCAAAACAAATTGATTTTTTGCAAGCACACAGACTAATTTCTGGTGCAGAAACCTGCAACTGTTGCCATGAGATGCGACTTGTGCCATCAGTAATCAAAACTGATGGCTTTAATTGGCGTTGCACATGTGGCTACTGTGCAAAGAGAACGTCGATTACACATAAAAGGGTTAGGGTTAGAAAAATATTGTTTGAAAGCTAGAGCTGTTGTGAAGAGTTACCTGCCCCTTATTTACCTCTCCAACACTAAAAGACAAGAAAAACTTTTTTCGGCTTTTTATTATAGAAGCACTGACATTTTTCATCTCATCTATTCTGTTATTATGAATTTTCTGTGCTTTTGCCTTCACTTTCCTTGATCTTGTTCTGTATCATGTGCATATTTCCATTTCTGATTAAAAAATATTTTTGTACATTTAGGCAAAAAATAAAGTCGAGTGCAACACGAAGGCTCCCTTTTCATTAGCTACAACACCGAGATGTAGGGGAGGGTGCCACCTCTTTTCCCATGATTATTCCTCATCTTTTAATGCTGAGTATTTAGCAAACGGATATCAATTACCACTTTTTAGTTTTTGGTGTTACTCGATCAAGGATCGAACCCGGCACCCCCATTATTGACCCCCTCTGACTATTATGCAAATTTTGTGTATCTTCTACATTTCTTCTTTTTACTTCTTTTAATCTTTTTTTTCCAGTTATTTTCCTTTTTTTCTTTGTATTAAATGGACCTTTTTCTTTTTTTCTCGTTTGTCATCTTTTCTTTGTTTATTTTTTTTTCTTTGTAATTTTTCCTTTTTCATTTTATATTAATATCTTTTAATTTGTATTCTTTGTATTATTCGGACTACTGTTCTCATATTAAATGTTATTCTGGCAACGTTTCGGGCAATGTAACCTCCGACCTTCTTGAGGTGAGTCTTATCCAACTCGAGAATCTTTATGTCGAACTCGGGAATCTGTACGGAATTTTGAACGGAACCCTTTATTTAATCCACGGACGTAGCTTGTTTTCGTTCCATCAGCCTTGACCGGGTGAACGTCTTAATAATTCGTAATTGCATTTTAGTATCACCCGTAATGAGGATTGAACCATCAACATCCATAAGACTGTCACTTCGAACTGATCATCCCTTAGTACGTTTATCCGTTGCGCAATGGGTCATTTCAGACATCCAGATAATACAAATGACCAATCCTCATCTCAAACATATTGTTTAATTGTTTGGTGAATTGATACACTTATTTGCCTCCTCATTATTCTTATTTTTCTCTCTTTTTCTCAATACCTGTTTCCCTCTTTTTTATTTTTGTACTACTTTTGTCTTGGATTATATTCTAAATCAATTGTTTCTTCTATTCCATTCGATATATGTATTTATTTTTCTTTGCTTTCTTTGTTTTCATTCCCTGTATGTGTTCGATATTTAATTTTCAATATTTTTCTTTCGTTATTTTCTCTTCGGTATTTGAACCTTATTTCAGTGAAGAGATTAAGAGATGGATTACCTGGTGAGTTAATTACAAATCACGGCTTATTAGAACAATAAGCAAAGGCGGCACAATCACAGCATAATCACGTTGACACACCGGTTCCCGGTAGATCACCGAAGTTAAGCAACGTTGAACCTGGTCAGTACCAGATGGGTGACCATTTAGGAATATCGGGCGTTGTATCTCATCTCTTCTGACCAGGATATACGTGCGCTTGTGAATTTGATATTCCCTAGAAACTTCCTTATTCATCCCACCCTCGGTAAATACCTCTTCAAGTAATAAGCGAAGCGGAGTAAGACTAGTCTCCTACATCGACAGATTCCAATCCTCCATAAAAGAAAATATACTAATGACGGTTATTTTCCTATTTCAATGATTTTTATTTATTCTTTTCTTCTGTTTCTTGGGAAATCAAACGGCGAATTGCGCTCGGATGGACAGGATTTTTCCAAAGTAGACAACACCATGAAGAGTAGAAAGTCCACAATGAACATTAAACAGAAAGTGTTCAATGAATACATCATGCCTGTTATGACATATGGTAGCGAAACATGGCCACTAAATAATGCAGCGATAGAAAAGCTAAGAGTGGCACAATACAAGATGGAACGCATTATGCTCGGCATCAATTTACATGATAGAAAAAGCAACACCTGGATCAGACAGCAAACTGGAGTAAATGATATCACCACTACCATACGAACGGCAAAATATAGATAGACAGGTCACCTTTCGAGATGTACAGAGAACAGGTGGACATATAGAGCTATAGGTTGGACCCCGAGGCAATAGAAACAACTTAGAGGTAGGCCAAAAACCCGGTGGAGAGACGACCTCGATAGCCAACTACGTCCTACTTGACCACGCCCAGCCCTGGATAAACACAAGGTAGAAAGAAACCAGGGATGGCTTGTTCCACCAGGAGTGAAATAAAAAGACCCGGATGATCGTTGCTGCTGCTGCTGATGGTGAGGATGATAATGATAATGATGATGATGATAATGATGATGATGATGATGCTGGTGAGGATGATGATCTGGATAAATTAACAGTTATCAGGCGCGAGGAGCAGTACACTAATTGTTCGTTATTCCTTACGGATCTTACTAACCAAAATCAATTTAATTTTTCTAAATCTTTATCAACGCAGTCGTCCCGAAACAAGGTACCGCGTTTTCTCAATTATTATTCAAAGAGAATATTTGGTTAAATTAACAGTTGTCAAACGGAAGAATCAACACGCTCACTGTTCGTTGTTTCTTATTTCTTTCACCAACCAAAAGCAATTGAATTCTTCCAAAATCTTTATAAATACAGTCGTCCCGAAACAGGGTACCACGTGATGCCAATTATTATTTGAGGGGAGAAAATGGATTTCTCTAAGTTTTCTTTCAGCTGTTAACATGTTAATAGACACAGGAAGAAGGTCGCAGAAGAAAGGCTAATTTATTTCGCAAATAACCGTCTTCTCGACCGGAATTATATTTTTTTTTGATTTGGCAACCGGAAGCATAATTTATCGCCGTTATCTAATTACGCTTTCCTTTCACTTTTACGCCCTGTTCTTTCTTTTTGTTATGACATATTAGTGTTATACTAGCGGAACCCGTGTAAATTACACAGAATGATGTTTTCAATACGGGTCCTAATGTAACAAAGCACCCTCTATTTGTTAGTAAGTTACGCTTGCTTTATTATGAGCCACCCCCTTTCTAGATAAAGGTGAAATAATTGTTTTAAATAGTAACTCGTGTACGATGGACACTGCGCATATCTACTAAAAAAGGTTGATATGCCATCCGTTCAAAAAAAAAATACAACAACAAAATAATACTGGCCGATACCCTACTTTTTAAGCAGTCAACGTAATTAAATAGACAATGCCATTAAAAACGCCAACATAAAACAAAAAATAGTTTTAAGTTTTAAGCAAAACAAAAAAGTAATTTTTAACCAGGTAATAAAAAAATGTATTATTTCTTCCCCTTCCCCTCGAAATGTAGAATAAAAATCTTAGAGGTTGGTTGGGATCGAACTATACACCAGTCGGGCCGAAGTAAAAATTACCACCTCGCTAACCATTGCGCCAGAGGGATAAATATATAAATATATCTAAACGCAGGCTAGTTGAATGTTTTTCAAAATTTAGGTGCAGCACGCATGCGCAGAGCTTTTGCCGGAAGCGTGACACACGAACACACACGCTATCGTATTAATATATAGATTACGTGTTATCTTTTATTTGGCTCCACGTGTTTTATATATTTCTCATTGTGGCTTTTTCTTTTGCTCTGTAAATTTTGTTTTTGACTTATCTTGAGCTGCTTCAATGTTGTGTCCATAACCACAGCTCAGCCCCAAAACAATAACAAACATGTACCATTTGAGAGGTATTGATAAGGTGCAGAAACGTATCAGTAATTTGATTGGCCCAACCCTTTCTTCTTCTCTGCACCTTCTCTCTCCCAGACGTGATGTTACTGGTCTTTTTTCTATAAATACTATTATGGCATGTGTTCTTCAGAATTGTGTGATCTATTCTCTGCTTTTTTTTGTTCCAGCTCGTTTGGCTGGTTGGTCTAGTTGTCTCCATTAATTCGCTGTTTCGATACCTCATTGTAATACAGCCTCCTACTCCAGTAGCTCCTTTCCAAGAAATGCAGACTTGTGGAACTCTCTTCCTGCTGACTGTTTTCCTCCTAACTATAAACTTGGTCTTTTCTAGACTAAGGCCAATAAGTATCTCATGTCTTTGCGATAATCATATTTGTTCTTGTTAGCTCTTTACATCAAGTGGATTCATGTCTTGTTTGAATCAATTTCCATAAACTCATGCCTAAGTGACAAGATAAATGTAGGTGGGATCTGTTCTCGACTCTGTAATAGTAGAAAGTATTATGTCAGTTGTATTTTTCTACTCTTTTTGGACTATTTCCCTGTTGATAAAATTGATATATTATAAGAGACCCTATTTGGAAAAGGTGTAGTTCAGTTAGTATGGATTGTGAACGAGGTCAGAATTATTTAGCTGAGTGCATGTCAGATTGACACAAACTTTTGGGAAACAAATATGTTTTCCCACATATGAGTAACAGACGGGTGACCTTAAGATCAGAGAAACAAAGGATAGAAGTCAATAAAGGTCAGAAATGGAAACTGATAGTTCGCGGCGCGATGACGTAACTTGTTGTTATCGAGACAAAGAAACAATAGTTTTTGACAGTTTCTGTCATGTGATTGAAGCGAGCATATGTGAAAACGATGGGCTGAAATGTTTTAGTTAAGTCTCGGATAAGACGAAGAAGGTAAATCCCACACTGCCTGTCTAGTATAAGCAAGCAGTTAATAAATTAGAAGTTAGAGATAATAAAAAGTATAATATCCTATTTAATGTTAATGTGTGACTTTTATTTGTATGACGATATTTTTTCTCCAGAATAAAGACCCAGTTTAAACTCTTCGTCAGTCTGGCCTTTTTCTTTCAGTGAATGAGAAGTTCTTGATTACAAACACGGCTACGATGATGTTCATGACTGTGAAATGCAACCCACTAGACGATGATGATGATGATGATGATGATGATGATGATGATGATGATGATGATGATGATGATGATGATGATGATGGCGGCGAAATGCAGTCCACTAGACGCTGATGATGACGACAGCACCGGCGCGTCAGTATACAAAAAGAGATAAGACCACTGGGAACATTTGAAGTAAATGACTTTGATTTAGAGAACGTGGTTTAATAAGGCACATCATAACAAAATGACTTAAACACAACCTGAAAGAATACAAAACATGTTTAGAAGTCTTGGTAAAAATAAACTGGATTTGTTCTTGATTGAGGAATAGAAGAAAGTATATTGTCAGCTATCTTTCTTGACTTCTGCTGGACTGCTTTCATGTTGATACCTTGTATTTAAATAGATGAGCATTTATGAATTCCGGGTGTTGCATGTAAAACACTGGGCCAGTTACTTTGCGAGTCGAGAACTGCTACCAATATGCAAATACAGAATCAGAACAGATAATCATGGGTCGTTAGTTATGATCTGTGCCAACCAGACACTGGTCGGTGATAACAGATCGAATTCAGAATTCAGAACTTTAGTTTGTTTCTGGTTTAATTTTCTCTCTCTTTGTTTTCGTTGATTCATATACTAAGTCTGTGGCACAAAGATACGTAACCCTTTCTGGGGAGCTGGTGCTCCCAATACATTTTCGCAAATATTTTGTCAGACTTGGAGACAAGTAAAATAAATTCACTGCACTAAAAATGTCAGCTCACACGCGGCAGCCATGTTCTGATCGGGGTCAGTCGGTGTGATCAGAAATGTCAGCTAAAATATCAACAATGCTATTGACAGCAGCCGGGTTCAAGGGGTCAAATCACCTGTCACCAGGGATTTTGGGAACTCAGAACAATGTGAGATATACTGTGCTTCCTTTCTTTCTATATATCTCTCTGTTTCTCTCTATCTCTCTCTTTCTCTCTCTCCCTTTCTCTCGCTCAGTCTGGAGTGAAATATAACAGTCGGCTTTTCAAACTTGAACGGGGAAGATGCGTGCTTGCCACGCTGGCCGAACTAAGTTGAATTTTCGAGTTTTTGTTAATTATGTTTCTTTTTGAAATATAATAAATTATATTTTTATATTTAAAAGTAAAAAATGCCTTGTTTCATTTTTACAGGCCTTGATTTCCAGCCTATGGTCCGAGCAAACAGCCAGTCCAGCAGCAAGCCGATGAAATACGCAGTCAGGTATGAACCCCTTTATGTTAAAAGGGGATGTGCTTATCGTTGCCACTCTGGGAGCTTGGTACCATGCCAGGATAATAAGAATCCTTCCAAGGATCACCAAGTCACACTCACCGGCCGTGACTATCGTCCAAACGTGATTGCTCACTGGCGATAACGACGAGCACATTTCGACCTGTTCCAAAGACCGCCCTCGGCAAACGACATTCTTTAGAGATTTGGGACCACTTCCATTGTCTTCCCCGGAGATGTTTACATATAAATACACTTTTAGTTTAGATTCTCTCACCTTTCTTTCTATAGGGAACGCACACACATTGACATATATATGATTTGTTTAATTGAATAATACAACTCAGATTTCTTTCAAGTTTCAGTATGTTGATTGTCTATGTAGGTTGCAAGAGAGAGGGAGAGAGAGAGAGAGAGAGAGAGAAAGACAAAGAGAGAGAGAGAGAGAGGGGGGAAGAGAAAAAGAGAGAAAGAGAGAGAGATGGAGAGACAAAGATGAAGAGAGAGATGGAGAAAGATGGAGAGAGATGGATGGAAAGTGATATGGAGAGAAATTGAGAGAGAGAGAGATGGAAAGAGATGGAGAGAGAGATAGAGTGAGAAAGAGATAGATAGACAGAGAGAGAGAGATGGAGAGAGATGGAAAGAGAGATAGAGAGAGAGAGAAAGAGAGATGGAGAGATATATAGATAATTAGATAGAGAGAGAGAGAGAAAGAGAGAGAGAGAGAGAGAGAGAGAGAGAGAGAGAGAGAGAGAGAGAGAGAGAGAGAGAGAGAAAGAGTTATTTTATAAGTCCATGGCTTAATTATTGTAATGATTCTTACTAAACGTCTTTTCTTGTCTTGTCACATGACAAGGGTTCACTTTTTACAATGTTTAAATAACACGTATGAAACTTTTATACATCATTGCTATTTCGACTAACCCTTTTCTGTTTCAAATTAATCTGGACATTCACACTTTTTTTTCTCCCAGTATCATTTATTTCTATCCATTGCTCATAATAATTTCCTTTCGCTATTTTTTGTTTTTTGTTTTAGTTATTTTCACGCCTTTTTGATTTCAAGTCATGATCTCACTTTGTTTATTTCTCTCTTTTTCCTTTTCGTTCTCCCCTTTTCTTTCTCTTTAGCTATCTTTCTTTATTTCCTTTGTTTATTCTCGTGCTTCCGTGTATTTTCTAATGATGTCACCGATTGATTCATTTTTTTCTCTTCATGGCTGATTGCTTTATTCTGTTTTACGACATATTAAGCCGTTTCGGGTTATTTAATGCCACTTGATCTTGTAATTTAGACCAAATATTTTATGCTTCAAGTTATTCATATTTTCACATATTTATTCACGTTGTAAATGTATTTTTTGTATTAATATTATACATTCGATAATACGTGGTGCTATTCGCCCCGAGCGGGCATCTTACTTATACCGAAAGAGAAAATTTTAAGGAATATCAAATTCATACGCGGTCCTCAGCGGGCATCTTTATTGCAGTCATGGGAGAATACATACAGCACATATTATTCCCAAATAGTCACGCATTTTGGTACTGAACAGGCTCAACGTAGCTTTGGTTCTGAAAAGGCTCAACGTAGCTTTGGTACTTAACAGGCTCAACGTAGTCTTGCTACTGAACAGGCTCAACGTAGCTTTGATACTGAACAGGCTCAACGTAGCTTTGGTACTGAACAGGCTCAACGTAGCTTTGGTACTGAACAGGCTCAACGTAGCTTTGGTACTGAACAGGCTCAACGTAGCTTTGATACTGAACAGGCTCAACGTAGCTTTGGTACTGAACAGGCTCAACGTAGCTTTGATACTGAACAGACAACGTAACATTTGTACTGAATAGACTTAACGTAGCTTTGCTACTGAACAGGCTCTACGTACATTTTGTACCGAATAAGCTTAACGTGGCTTTGGTACTGAAAGGCCTAACATAGCTTTTGTACTGAACAGGCTCAACGTAGCTTTGGTACTGAACAGGCTCAACTTAGCTTTTGTACTTGACAGGCCAAAAGTCGCTTTGGTACTGAACAGGCTCAACGTAGCTTTGATACTGAACATACAACGTAGCTTTTGTACTGAATAGACTTAACGTAGCTTTGCTACTGAACAGGCTCTACGTACATTTTGTACTGAATAGGTTCAACGTAGCTTTGGTACTGAACAGGCTAAACATAGCTTTGGTACTGAACAGGCTCAACGTAGCTTTGGTACTGAACAGGCTCAACGTAGCTTTGGTACTGAACAAGCTCAACGTAGCTTTGATACTGAACAGGTTTTACGTAGCTTTTGTACTGAACAGGCTCAACGTAGCTTTTGTACTGAACAGGCTCAACGTAGCTTTTGTACTGAACAGGCTCAACTTAGCTTTTGTACAGGCCAAAAGTCGCTTTAGTACTGAACAGGCTCAACGTAACTTTGGTACTGAACAGGCTCAACGTAGCTTTTTTACTGAACAGGCTCAACGTAGCTTAACTTCAACGATCTAATTAGAACTTGTATTTTAACGTAAGTATGCCGTATGGATATGATCTAAAATCATTTATTAATAGATCAACTAGCATAGTTACTCGGGAGTGTGTGTGACATCATTCTATGAAAACTCATATCTCTCTCGCTCTCTCTACTTCTATGTATCTCCTTCCTCTCTTTAGATTTCTTTCCCTCCTTTCCCTATCTTTTCTGTCCTCCTTCTCTCGTCTCCACTATTTTCCCGCCTTCTCTTCTCACATCCACCACTACTCTTTTTTATCAACTCCATCTCTCTGTCAACCCGTTTCTATCACCCGTCGCTGACTTTCTCTGGTTTCTTGAAAACAACATTCACGAATTACTACATCATAACATTGAAATTTGCCCTAAATATCGACCCTCTTATTTATTCTGTTCTTATTTACTACAACAGAATGAATATAAAAATGTATATATATTTGATGCGAGGCAATAGTGAAAACGAATATATTAGCTTTGTGGGTCTATTTTGGGCAGTTTTTTTTAACTGGACACAGATCGACAATTTTCCTTTATATATTAGATTTGTTATGTAGACAAATAGTCTGTAAACGTTACCTACTATTACACCTATAAATAGAGGCCTGGCAGGTACTAGCACTCCGAATTAAAGTGCACTTCGTAATATTGCCAACCAAGGGGTGATTCTACATTTTATAAAGGTCCCAAATTGGGGTATCATCATCGTATTTAGTTTATAAGGGCATACTCAGGACTGTGAGGTAGAAAGAGTTCGAGTAGTTAATAGGGTTGGGAGATAGGGTAGGCAGTTAAAAAAGTAGATTAGGCTGGGAAATTTGAATGTTTGGGCAGTCGAGAGTGGTTATGCACCTTCTGAATTTTGCAAAATTTTCCAAATGTTTGATTGTTTAGTGTTATGTATGTATAAATGAACACAAAAAATACTACTCGCATGAATCTGAAATTTTCACCCATTACGTCCCATCCTACTTATATTCGTTAAAAAAATAATTAGCATATTTATACCAGAAAACAAACAAACTATTATCTTCCTTCGTTGCGACGGGACGGCGTTTCTCGAATTCTTCGAATGTTTCGTTCATTTTTCAATTTCAGTGTGGTTAAACTTTTACGCTTATTTTCATTAAACTCAATGATTCTTTCTTTCTTCTAAATTAGAAATCTGATATTTACTTATTTTTAAACATTCCATCACTATTGCATCTTTTCTACGAGAACAATTAGTGACCTATTTGCGTCACCCCATTTTGAAAGCCATTATTCATGACTCATTATTGGTTCGCAAAAGTGAATACTCATTTAACGTTTTAAAAAAAATACGTGACTCAACATGGAATTCTTTACTATCACACCCGACGCAGTTTAACTCCTCGAAAACTTCAAATTCTACTTTTATTGAAAAATTATCAGCTAACAAAAGAAATGACAAAAAAATAAATATTTTATATTTTAAGGTGAGCAATCACTTTCCTATAAAAATTTAAAGAGTAATGAGAACTTCCTGGCAGTAAGCGGTAAGTCGACGTATAGAGCAGAATCGTTTCTCGATTTTAGGACGGGAAATTTGGGATGGAAGCATTTTTTTTTTATTCATCCAAATTATGTTTTTTATATTTTAAATAGAAATGAGGAAGTACTTTAAATTTTTTTTTCGATTTTTAAAAACTTTTGGTGGTGGGGACAAATGAAATCATCAACCAACTTCAACTTAAAAATATACCATGATAGAAAATACCGGTGTTTGTCTAAGTAAATATAACGATAATGAACTTCATGGAACAATCTACACAATACGAACCAAACTGATTCTTTTTTTACCATAACCTAACCCTAACCCAACCCAACCCAACCCTAAAATAAGTTTTAGTTTTAATTTACAGGGAGGTGGGCAGAAAACAATGTATCGTAAAACATTAAATATGATTTCCGAACTTAAATTTATTGTAAGAAAAATGTAAGTATTATTTTTAGGAAATTTCTATTTTGCGCATTTTTTTTTATAGTTAAATCATTATTTTATATTCCACCCAGGCAACGCTTGGACACCGGTTCTGCTAATACTTTAAATATATTTTCCAATGTTTTAAGTGCAATTTCCTTATGTTTTAAATATATTTTCCAATGTTTTAAGTGTCATTTTCTTATGTTCTAAATATAGTTTCCAATGTTTCAAGTGTCATTTTCTTATGTTTAAGTATATTTTCCAATGTGCTCAATGTCATTTTCTTATGTTTTAAATATATTTTCCAATGTTTTGTGTGTCATTTTCTTATGTTTTAAATATATTTTCCAATGTTTTAAGTGTCATTTTCTTATGTTCTAAATATATTTTCCAATGTTTTATGTGTTATTTTCCTATGTTTTAAATATATTTTCCAATGTTTTAACTGTCATTTTCTTATGTTTTAAATATATTTTCCAATGTTTTAAGTGTTATTTTCTTATGTTTTAAATATATTTTCCAATGTTTTATGTGTCATTTTCTTATGTTTTAAATATATTTTCCAATCTTGTATGTGTCATTTTCTTATGTTTTAAATATATTTTCCAATGTTTTAAGAGTTATTTTCTTATGTTGTAAATATAATTTCTAATGTTTTATTTGTCATTTTTTCATGTTTCAAATATATTTTCCAATGTTTTAAGTGTCCTTTTCTTATGTTTTTAATATATTTTCCAATGTTTTATGTGTCATTTTCTTATGTTTTTAATATATTTTCCAATGTTTTAAGTGTCATTTTCTTATGTTTTAAATATATTTTCCAATGTTTTGTGTCATTTTCTTGTTTTAAATGTATTTTCCAATGTTTTAAGCGTCATTTTCTGATGTTTGTTTGTCTTACATTCTGTCTGTCAATACTTCCTTGTTTTTATACAAACTTTTGCTGTTCGTTTATTTCAATTCTTCAAAAAAAGTTTATGTCTTTTTTTCTTTTTTCTTTCTCTCTTTACTGTTTTGCACCGTCATTTCTTCGTCATCCAGTACATAATAATCCCGGCTGTTCATGGTTTTTTTCTTGTAGTTGATGAAAATGCGTATCCAATGAATAAACCAAACCAGCTTGTAATAACAAATTTTATTCACATAGGAAGAAGAATCTTGTCTGAGGTGCTGTGTCATTTAAAGAGAAATTGTCACTGTATACGAGAGATAATGATTGTTCAATTAACGCGTACATCTTTAAATAACAAGTAACTTTATTCACATCGGAAGAAGCATACTGTCTGAATTATCGTCTCATTTAAAGAGAAATTGTCACTGTATACGGAAGATAATGATGGTTCAATTAACGCGTACATCTTATAATAACAAGTAACTTTATTCACATCGGAAGAAGCATATCGTCTGAGGTGTCGTCTCATATAAAGAGAAATTGTCACTGTATACGGAAGATAATGATTGTTCAATTAACGCGTACATCTTATAATAACAAGTAACTTTATTCACATCGGAAGAAGCATATTGTCTGAGGTGTCGTCTCATTTAAAGAGAAATTGTCATTGTATACGGAAGATAATGATGGTTCAATTAACGCGTACATCTTATAATAACAAGTAACTTTATTCACATCGGAAGAAGCATATCGTCTGAGGTGTCGTCTCATATAAAGAGAAATTGTCACTGTATACGGAAGATAATGATTGTTCAATTAACGCGTACATCTTTAAATAACAAGTAACTTTATTCACATCGGAAGAAGCATATTGTCTGAGGTGTCGTCTCATTTAAAGAGAAATTGTCATTGTATACGGAAGATAATGATTGTTCAATTAACGCGTACATCTTTAAATAACAAGTAACTTTATTCACATCGGAAGAAGCATATTGTCTGAGGTGTCGTCTCATTTAAAGAGAAATTGTCATTGTATACGGAAGATAATGATTGTTCAATTAACGCGTACATCTTTAAATAACAAGTAACTTTATTCACATCGGAAGAAGCATATCGTCTGAGGTGTCGTCTCATATAAAGAGAAATTGTCACTGTATACGGAAGATAATGATTGTTCAATTAACGCGTACATCTTATAATAACAAATAACTTTATTCACATCGGAAGAAGCATATTGTCTGAGGTGTCGTCTCATATAAAGAGAAATTGTCACTGTATACGGAAGATAATGATTGTTCAATTAACGCGTACATCTTTAAATAACAAGTAACTTTATTCACATCGGAAGAAGCATATTGTCTGAGGTGTCGTCTCATTTAAAGAGAAATTGTCATTGTATACGGAAGATAATGATGGTTCAATTAACGCGTACATCTTATAATAACAAATAACTTTATTCACATCGGAAGAAGCATATTGTCTGAGGTGTCGTCTCATATAAAGAGAAATTGTCACTGTATACGGAAGATAATGATTGTTCAATTAACGCGTACATCTTTAAATAACAAGTAACTTTATTCACATCGGAAGAAGCATATTGTTTGAGGTGTCGTCTCATTTAATAAGAAATTGTCACTGTATACAAAAGATAATGATTGTTCAATTAACGCGTACATCTTATAATAACAAATAACTTTATTCACATCGGAAGAAGCATATTGTCTGAGGTGTCGTCTCATATAAAGAGAAATTGTCACTGTATACGGAAGATAATGATTGTTCAATTAACGCGTACATCTTTAAATAACAAGTAACTTTATTCACATCGGAAGAAGCATATTGTTTGAGGTGTCGTCTCATTTAATAAGAAATTGTCACTGTATACGGAAGATAATGATTGTTCAATTAACGTGTACATCTTATAATAACAAATAACTTTATTCACATCGGAAGAAGCATCTTGTCTGAGGTGTCGTCTCATTTAATAAGAAATTGTCACTGTATACGGAAGATAATGATTGTTCAATTAACGCGTACATCTTTAAATAACAAGTAACTTTATTCACATCGGAAGAAGCATCCTGTCTGAGATATCGTCTCATTTAAAGAGAAATTGTCACTGTATACGGAAGATAATGATTGTTCAATTAACGCGTACATCTTTAAATAACAAATAACTTTATTCACATCGGAAGAAGCATCTTGTCTGAGGTACTGTCTCATTTAATAAGAAATTGTCACTGTATACGGAAGATAATGATTGCTCAATTAACGCGTACATCTTTAAATAACAAGTAACTTTATTCACATCGGAAGAAGCATCTTGTCTGAGGTATCGTCTCATTTAATAAGAAATTGTCACTGTATACGGAAGATAATGATTGTTCAATTAACGCGTACATCTTTAAATAACAAGTAACTTTATTCACATCGGAAGAAGCATCTTGTCTGAGGTACTGTCTCATTTAAAGAGAAATTGTCACTGTATACAAAAGATAATGATTGTTCAATTAACGCGTACATCTTATAATAACAAATAACTTTATTCACATCGGAAGAAGCATCTTGTCTGAGGTGTCGTCTCATTTAAAGAGAAATTGTCACTGTATACAAAAGATAATGATTGTTCAATTAACGCGTACATCTTTAAATAACAAGTAACTTTATTCACATCGGAAGAAACATCTTGTCTGAGGTGCTGTCTCATTTAATAAGAAATTGTCACTCTATACAAAAGATAATGAGTGAGTATTTTTTGTAAACCCATCAGTCTGTTTGTGTGTGTGTTAATGACGAACTTACTAATGTGTTTATGAATCAATTTGATCAAGTGTAAAACAGCAAGGCAGTGGTAGTTTCTTTCTCCCGATGATTGAGTATTTTTATGTCACTGAGATGAATGTTTAAGTTCGAAATCAACTAAGCGAGCTGAATGAGACTGATTGTTTCGCTTGAAAACTGACTTTATTTAATTTTGGGATCGAACCCAAGCAACTTTTTGCCCTTATTCTCAGACGTTATTTGGCTTTTATTAGACATAGGAGTGGTTAAAACAAATATTTAAATATTTAAATCTTGTATCGCTTTTTGTATTACAAATCTTTACTGAATTGCTTGGCTCCTCTTTATTTTCTTTTAGCTCATATTACCCATTATTGCTTCATACCTCATTTAGTCTTTATTCGTCTTATTTCCATTTCATCACGGTTCAACTGTGACTGATTAAATTTAGTTTCGTGTCGAACTCGTGTTTTTATTACGTTTCTAATTTTTCTTGTTCTGTTTTTTTTTTTTGCTCGGAAACCTACCGGTGTCTTTCTCAGCAAAAATCTATGAAATATCTGCTAAATATATTAGCTTTTAATAATTGAAAACATCTGGAATATATAGAATATATATTAGCATAGAATCATTGAATAATATATAAAATAGAAAGTGGACCTTGGGTTTACTTTCGGCAGCCTTGTAACTCTCGGTTTCCTTATTTTGTTTTTTAGTCGTCACATTCCATGAGCGATGTTTCTTACAAAGGGGGAAGAATTGCTGTTTGATGGGTCGGAATCTATCCATATAACACTTATCGTTGGCTAAGTTTTGAGCTTGAAGTTTTTTTTGTTTTTTTTAGTTCCTTACATCAAGTGGCTTCATACTATGTCGGGAGCTATTTCCATACAAAAAGTGCAAAATATATAAAATATATATATTATTATTACATTTATTATTATTTATTATTACATTTATTATTATTATTATTATTATTATTATTATTATTATTATTATTATTATTATTATCATTATTATTATTATTACATCTATTAGCTTTATATGATTACAAAATATTTGAAATATATAAATAATATATAGGATTTATATCATTCCAAAATATATTAAAGGTTTCCATATATTTTGCAATGATTTAAATCTTTTCTTTTACCGTTTTCGGTTAACTTGCTCGGCTCCTTTTTATTTCTTTCTAATTCTTTTACATTTTGTATTTCTTCTTTTCATACAATTGTCTGCAGGTTTTTTTCTTTTTTTCCCCTTTTCTTTTTATTTTTTCTTTTTTCCTTTTCTTTTTTCTTTTTCTTTTACCTCCTTAACTAAATTGCATTGTTGCAGACCTCTTTTTCTTTCTTTTTTTTCTTTTTTCTTTTTTCCTTTTTTCTTTTTCTTTTTTTTCTTTTTTCTTTTTTCCTTTTCTTTTTCTTTTTTCTTTTTTCCTTTTCTTTTTCTTTTTTTAGTTACCTCCTTAACTAAATTGCATTGTTGCAGACCTCTTTTTTTTTCTATTTTTTTCTTTTTTCCTTTTTCTTTTTTCTTTTTTCCTTTTCTTTTTTCTTTTTCTTTTTCTTTTTTTAGTTAATTCCTTAACTAAATTGCATTGTTGCAGACCTCTTTTTCTTTCTATTTTTTCTTTTTTCTTTTTTTCTTCTTTTTTCTTTGTTCTTTTTTCTTTTTCTTTTTCTCTTTTTTAGTTACCTCCTTAACTAAATTGCATTAGTTTCGTTCTTATGTAATCCGGTTTTCACTTTTCTTCCTTTCTTCTTTTCTTCCCTTCAATCGTCTCTCTCTCTCTCTCTTTCTCTCTCTTTATTTGTTTGCTTACTTCAGTTTTTCCTTATGAGGTTGTGTGTTAGTTCTTCCTGGTCTCAATCTTTTGTTTTCTTATATACAGGGTGTTGGCCAATAATTTATAATTTATGTATTCTCAAAGTTCAAAGTGCATCTGTTAGAAAATCTGTTGTCGAATACAGCTCACACAAAGAAGCCACTCTGAGCCTCCACTAGGGTCACCAGACAGGATGTGAATCTGGAGCACGCGGCCTTCATCGCATCCTCCGAGTAACCCATGAACACGAGTTTCATCCTGGCAATAAGCTCGGCATTGGCGTTGCAATTTATACGGTTGGTACATAGTTGGGATATAGTTGGTACGCTTAGTATATATATATATATATATATATATATATATATATATATATATATATATATATATATATATATACTCCAATTAAGTCCGTTGAGTCCTCTAGCCTCTAGGTTGTCCTTATGTTTACGGCCCGCTGTATTTGGCATGAATATAACTTAATTCTTCCAGTATCACGTGATAATTTCCTATAGCCTAGAAGATAGAGCGAAAGCGTGTGGAGTCAAGGTTAACTCTGTGAATCGGGTTCGCGTCTTGCGACCGTCTGAAATTATCACGTCCCTACACCGATGAGAGTATAAGCTCGAAACGACGTCGTATGTAGGCAAATATAATTTAATCTTTATTTATGAATATATATATATATATATATATATATATATATATATATATATATATATGTATATATATATATAT
>OY744545.1:47328195-47338195 GCA_963556195.1 Sepiola atlantica
TGCATTACCTTTACAATAATGTATTTATTTTTCATTCTTATTTATTAGTCGCGAACTCGTTTTAAAACTTTCTATACTGTCCAATGGCGGTTATGTTAAAGGCGACAGAAAACTATTGTCAGATAACAGTAATATTTGCCTTCTGCTTTTTCTTCTCAGTAATACAGGAATTCTATAAACTCAAGTTATTTGCATAAATAACACATGTCGCGGTATTGTGTACTTGTAATTTTGGATAATTCTTCTTCTTGGACTCAAATTATGTGAGCGTCGCAGATGTATATTTATTTACCTACCCTGAAGGAAGTCAGACACAAGGTCAGGTGAGGTTTTGAAAAGCCAGCAAACTACTTGAAGTAATCTCTGTTCTACAAAATAAATTGCCAGTAGCTTCGTCGGAATTCCCCGAGAGAAGGTAAAGCCCGGGAGGTTAGAACTCCTCGTGTTAAATATTCGGCGGGTGATGCCACTAGTATATATATATATATATATATATATATATATATATATATATATATATATATATATATATATATACATATATATATATATATATATATATATATATATATATATATATTATTTAGTTGAAAATAACAGGAAATGAAAGTTAAGTCGGGATCAACTTGATGAACTCGAGGTTCAGATGACTAGGCTGTTGAAACTGATGCAAACGGATGTGACGTCATATGGTTCGAACTAAGAGTATTGATTTACTCCTCTCCAGGAGTTAGGCACAAGGCCAGTTTTTATCTTACTCCCACAAGTAAGATGTGACCCAAGGTCGGGTCGGGAAAGTGGGGGTTGAAAAGCCAGCGCCCGAGAGGTGAGCACTCTGACCATTAAAAATTTCCTGGGCAGCCCCGTCGGCATTCCCCGGTAGGGGCGCCTCAGGCAGTAAGCAGTAAACTTACTCCTCCCTAAAGAGGGGAGGCGAATCCTGGGAGGGTGGACCTCCTAGAACTGCACAGGACAGACCCATAGACTGGCGTAAATCAAGCCCCGAAGGCCAAGACAATACCAGTCTATGGGGTTCGAACTAAGAGTAGGGGAGATAAGTATTTAGTAAATTAGAAACACTATACGTGTGAAATTGATAACTTAAAATGCGCTGATAAGATATAATTAAACATTGATTATCGCTCTATATGTTTTCCTTTCTACCCCACTCCTCAATGATTTTGAACGAAGATCAAGGCGAATAAACCTCCTCTGTCTTCCAAAAGTTTTGTTTTGACTTGGTCTTTTTTTGCATGTATAAATACAAAGCTTTTATTTCAAGCAGCAAACTTTTTGCCAGGCAAAATCACCGTGGATGCACATAAGGACGAATGAACGATCGCGACGACTTTGTTTTTCTGCATGTATGGCACAAGGTTGAAATGTGACAGAACAGAGCTATACCTCAGGCCGACAACAACAAAGCCAATTGTCCGCAACGACCCGTGGCGTAACAGATAAAGTACTAAGTAACATTCATTTCTAGATGCAGTTTTCTGTAGGTTGAAGGTTCAATCCTCAGTACGGGCGATACTAGAAATTGCGAATTACTGATGGAACGAGAGTATGCTATGCCCGTGGATTAAATAAAGAATCCCGTTTGAAATTCCAGACAGATTCCCGAGTTTGACGAGATACAGCTGAATAATGTCGGAGGTTATATTAGCCGAAACGTTGTGAGAATAACACTCAAGATGAGGACAGTAGTCGGAATAATCCAAATTATCCAAATTATCAATCTTCTGTTGGGATTTTTCCCGTTACAATGAAGGACGAAGACTGTAGTCCGCTGGAAGAAACGTTGGTGGCATAAAAAAAGTGACTAGACAAGAACAGAGATAACAAACAACTTGGGTAGATAAAGAAGGGGTATTTATATAGATGAAAAAGAGAAGAAAGAAATAGAATGTTGCTTGCAAAAGAAGTGCCTTTGCGGACTCACTGTAAACGCCAGTTGTCTTGTAACAGGATGCTGTGAAGAGTAGTTGGGAACATCAAGAGGGCTTCGCGCGTATTATATACGCTAAATAAGCATGTGCCCGCTCTTACCTGACACAGCAGAGAAGAACGATGTTAACGGCTGCGAGGCTGGAGAAAAAAGAGCGGGATATTTAAAAAAAAAAAAAGGCGCTCTCCTGGGTTTTCTGCGGAAATTGAAGCAGTGGTCTGTCATTGGCTGAGTTTCATCCAATCACAGGGCACTTAGAATTCACTACGCTTAATAATAAGTCCAATACTTCATCTAAAAAATTCAGAAACAACAAAGCAGACTGATCGCTAAAGACGTATCCTCGACTGGTACGAACAACATCTACTCGAGATGTTCCAGGTGGAGTTTCCATTGACGAGTTTCGTCTGCGTCCTCTCACCTGTTACAGTACTGCTGGTCGCTTTCCAAGATGAGCAGCAATGAGAAACATTATAAAACAAAAGGCCTAGATACAAACGGGCTCTCTGCCCAAATCGAACCCGTATGTCTCGATCGTGACAGTAGAAAGAAAGTGATCGTATTGGATTACCATTTTCTCTGTTATAAAGGAAAGTCCTTGATTTTGGATATTACCCGTGAGAGCACGTTTTCCATCAGCAATCTGGACAGGTCCGCAATTGACACGGGGTCTGTCATTCAAGACGCGGAGATAAAAAATATATAAATCAATATTAATTCTTCTTTTGCGTACAGATTTATTCTTACCCCAGTGGCAGTGGAGACCACTGGAGTTGTTAGCCCTCATTCAATTGCGTTCCTTCTGATGATTGGTTGAATAGCGGCTCTTTTAAAGCAGGAACCTCGCGAAACCGGAGTAGCTATTGAAGTGAGTCTCACTGGCTATTGTCCATGATGCTTTTTTTAATGATCGATATTTGAAAAAAAAAAATATCTGTACATACAGGAAGTATTTCACTATTACACCAAGATGTACGACCTCTGATTGGCTGATACACACATGTTTATATTCTATTTATTATTCATTCTTGAGACGGTTAATGCACACGCATAATCGCTTGCTTTTTATCGTTTTAACAACATTTCTATATGAGAGGAATGCGACTGCGGCATGGTCTTTACCCTCACCCCCTGCTCCTATGAGTTTTCTTTATATGCAAGACGACATTTCAATGCATACATTGTACTTTATGCAAAATGCGATATTTTAGTAGTAACTTTTATCCAAAGTTTTACTCATTGGCGGGTATGATGTCATCACTCAATTTGTGCGAAATTACCCTCCCTAATAAAACCGGTATCGTCCGGGCCTTTGGGTCTGGATTTACGCCGGTCTATTGGGGGTTGCCGGTCCTGTGCAGTTCTAGGAGGTGCACCCTCCCAGGCTCTGCCTCCCCTCTTTGGGGAGGAGTAAGTTTATTGCTTACTGTCTGAGGCGCCCCTACCGGGGAATGCCGACGGGGATGCCCAGGCTATTTTTAAAAAGCCGGAGTACTCAAATTCTCGAACGCTGGTTCTTTCCCACTTTCCCGACCTTGTGTCACATCTTACCTTGTGGGAGGAAGATAAATAGAAGGTGAGGTATTCCAACGGTACTATAATACAAGTGAACATTCTTTTAAAATAATTTTTGCATCAACCAAAAGATTTGAGAGCATCGCCAGGTAGGGACAGCTAGTTAAATATATATAATTGCTTAACTTGGAAATTGATTGATAATCATGTTTTTACAAAGATTCCAACGTCAATGGATTTCACAAATTCAGAATACATTGCGATGTCATAATAAGCTCTATTTCTTACTGCTTTCTCTTCCTCTCTCTCTCTCTCTCTCTGCCTTCTCTCGTTCCAATTGCTCTCTCTTTTAATTATTAATATCGTTCCATTACAAACTCAAAGGATTTTGCAAAATACATTGTGATGTCATAATCGATTATCTGTCTATTCTCTTCCCTTTTCTCTATTTCTCTATCTCTTTTCTACTCTATTCCCCTTTTCTCTTCTCTCTGTTTCTCTCATATCTATCTCTCTTTGAATTATTCTCATCAGTCAATGTCAAAATACATTGTGATGTCATAATAGACCATCTCTTTATCCCCCTATCTTAATTCTCTTGTTTCCCTCTCTTTCTATCCTTCTTTCTCCTCTATCTACCTTTCTATTCTCTCTCTTTTTCTCTCATATTTATCTCCCTTTGAATTATTCACATCCTTCGATTACCCACACTACTTACAAAGTCAAAATACGTTGTGATGTTATAATAGACCCTCTCTCTATTCCCCTCTCTCTTTTCTCTTATCCCCCCCTCTCCCTCTTTCTCTATCTCTCTTCTACTCTATCCTCCTTTTCTCTTCTCTCTCCTCATCTCTCATCTTTGACTCCCTTTGAATTATTCACATTATTTGTTCACTTTCACCACTTACAAAGTCAAAATACATTATGACGTCATAATAGACCCCCTCTCTATTCTCTCTCTCCCTATTCTCTTCTTCTATCTATTTCTCTTATTCTCTATCGTTTTTTTTTACTTCTCTCTCTCCTTATCTCTCATCTCTGACTCCCTTTTGAATTATTAACGTAATTCAATTGGCCACGCCACTTCTCTCATTATTCACCCTTATATTTAGACTATTCGCCCTTTTCCCCAACATCGGAAACATTTACGTACAATTGAAGCGTGCCCGGTGACAAGCAAGTCAACAAAATAACAACATTATTAGAGTTCTGTTTCTATACATTTATCTATAAGTATATATCATATGGCTTTTCTATCTATCCATCTTCCTATCTATATCTAATTAGTCACTATGCTAATTCAGTATGTTCCTATCTATCTATGATTGAAGTTTGGTGAACGAAATCCAACAGAGTGCTCGATTATTGTATAAGAAAGTAGCATTTATTCATCTAGATCTTTAGAAGTTTAGATCTCATGGTACCAAAGATTTTGCAAGCTATCCACTTCCGGTTTATTTTCCATCCACTAACCATACCTGACTGACGAGTGACGTAATAAATAACACCCGACATGTTCCGTTCCTATCATCGCGAAACCTTTGGCACCGTGATATCTAAACTTCTGTAAAACCCTGAGTATACCGAGAGGATGTAGGGGCATATTGTGAGCGCTGGCCAATATCCCAGAACTGAAGATTTATGATGGTACATCAAAATCAAGACACAATAGCCAGTAAAACAACTTCCATCACACAAATGAGACAGAACGAGACAGAAACACAAAACAAGCATGCCACAGAAATACCCCAAAAGAGCCGACAGAAATACACAAAAAAAAAAATCTTCAGAATGAGCCAACGAACAAGGTGCCAACATTTTCTGGAAGAACTATCCAAGGAATATATAGACAATGTAGGTTCTTTATATTGGCTCAAAAGAGGATTTCCCCACTATGATCAATATAGGAGGATAATGGCTATCCAAGATCAAGGCCTGATGACCAATGCTTTGAAGATGATGAGTAGTATAATCCATCTGATATACATTTATAAGGTTCTGCTGGGGAACGGCTACTACACTTTGTGACACAATGAAGCGTGTAAATATCTCCACTGGAACATCTACAAAAGAATTGACCATCTAGTGTATCATCAACTCCTGGGAACATATACCAGAAAGAACGGTTGGAAATAAGTCATACACTATCCACTATGATTATGAAATCCCTACAACTACATACATAGAAAATGCACCTATTAAACTTACATAGTGATATGAGACAAGAAGGGGAGTAGCAATCCTTGTTGATCAGAATCCCTAATGTTGCAAGCTTAAACAGGGCTGAGGGGGAGAAGAAAACTAAATACCAAGGTCCTATGTACGACACGAAAAGAGACTGTAACCGTAGGAAGAAACCGGGATCAGGGAGGGAGTTCCAAAGCCTGGTAGCTCGAAGAAAGAAGATATTAGAGTAGAATCCCCCCTCCCGGCATCAGTCTAGTAACTTTTCTTGCTGACTGCTTTCCTCCTACCTATAGCCGTAGTTTTTTTCTAAGACTAAGGCAAATAGGCATATCCTGTCTTTGCGATAATCATATTTCGCTGTTGTTAGTTTCTTTTCATCAAGTGGTTTCATGCCTTGTCTGGAGCGATTTCCATTAAAAAAATCTTTTTAAAGACATGTGGGACTACAAAGTGAGCCATGTCTGGTTCTTGCAAATGATTTACTATACTGGGCTCATGAAAAATAACTTTAAAAACTACCAAGCGAATATACCCGGTGAACCAAGTACAGGAGAGATTTTTTAAAAATGCACTTAAAGGGAGGGTTAGAACCCTAAAAGTTCTCTCAGTTCAAGTCTATTAAATAGCGGGTGAATATCTGGCCTCCAGTAGGATGCCACATCCACAATAAAAACAAAGAAAAGAAAACTTGAAACATAGAGTCCAATCAACAACTTGCATAGGATTACATGTCTGCTATTATTAGGTTAGAAGATGTAAAAGCCTGGTAAGTTAGAAAAGCAATATTCGAGCTGTTCATGCGTAGATTGAACAAGTGATGGCAATAATAGATATCGATTTTTTAAAAATTCTTTTACTTTTAACTTGAATTCACCCCAGACAAGGAACATTGCCACCGAGACGTAAGGGGCTACTGTGGATTAGGGGCTAGAAATTATAGGGGGCATCCTTAGTGAGGAGTTGTGCAGCGAGGTATCTGTTCACATTACACTTAAATTTCTGCATACCGGTAGAGTCAGGAAAACAGGGATCAGGGAGGGAGTTCCAAAGCCTGGCAGCTCGAGGAAAAGCTATTAGAGTAGAAAGCCCCACCCCGGGCATCCGGGGACCTCTACAGTGAATGGATGGGATTTAACTGATTGTCGAGTTGGTCGGGTGTAGCCGGTTCATCGGAGCACATTCCACTGAAGTACTTGTAAAACAAGCACAGCGGTGCATATTGCGGTGATGGAATAGGGGCTGAAGCTTGGTGGATAGTGAGGGATCACCATGTATGTATGTATGTATGTATGTATGTATGTATGTATGTATGTATGTATGTATGCATGTATGTATGTATGAGTATAGAGTAGGCTCGGCTATAGAGCCTTGCGAAAAACTGATCTCCAATCCATGTTTCCTCCTTGTAAGGCATTCACAGCATAAACTCTTCCTCTATCAAAACTGCAAAAATATTCCTAATTTCTTCAGTGTAACTTACATCAACCGGAATTTCAATGAACAGCCTTTTTGCTAAGAACTTTTCATCCGTGGAACACATTAACACGGACTGCTTCCCTGCAAACTACGTCTGTGTCGTGTTGTTCAAGCCACGTGAGATCATGCTACACGACAGTAAACCGCGGTAAAAAGGGTATGAACAGAAACGGTGTGTTCTATTAGATCAATTATCACATGACAAAAAATAAATAATTGAAAATAAAGGTTAACAACTAGAATACCGACTAAAAAACAACAAAACGATCGTCCAATTCATTGAATATCGAGCGTTGATTGTATGCGACAAGCGAACTATTCGCATAAGATACTCACACAAGTCATTATATCGTTCAGTGCGAATTGCAATTATCTCCCCTTAATTTGACTCTTCAGAAATTCGAGACGGATTTTCGTGCGGGTTATGATTGACAACTAAATTAATACTCGTTGAACACGTCTCAGTTTGGACGGATTGGAAATCTTCGCATTGAGGTGGGGGTGTGTGTGTGTAATAAATGACCAATTAAATTAACGGCAAGACATTGAGTGTCACATGAAGGAGGGATGCTGATTGGCTGAGCGAGGTCACGTGTTAGAAGAACAAATTACGTGAAGAAGAAACACTTAAAGACATTTTTTTACAAAACTTTTATTCACCCCACCCCCCCAAAAAAGCAATATGCCACTGAAACGTAAAGGGATGCTGTGATGGGGGTCATATTAGTAGGGTGGAGAGTATGACAGCAAGATGTTTGTTCTCATTACATTTAAATTTCTGCATGTTGGAATTCTGGTGTCAGTTCTTTTTCACCATTTTGTTGACTATTGATCTTTTCAAGGTCTTTGTAAAAATACAGTAGAATCTCATTTTTAGGGTGTGGGGTACTGGATTCACTCCTAAACTAATTAACCGATCATTATGAATTTTGAAACACAGCTGCTAGACGTAAAGGGTCGTAATGTGTGCTATATTTTGTTTAATTTATAGTCTGAGTTTTAAAGCATAAGACAAGTCGTTTTCTTTCATCAGTCGAAGGCAGTGGAAGCTAACGCAATCCTTCTGTTGATAAACTCAGAACTGAGGATGTGTACTATTGTACTGAGCCATACTTTATTATTAATACTATACTTAATATTATTATTACTACTATACTTAATATTATTATTAATACTATACTTAATATTATTATTAATACTATACTTAATATTATTATAAATACTATACTTAATATTATTATTAATACTATACTTAATATTATTATTAATACTATACTTAATATTATTATTAATACTATACTTAATATTATTATTAATACTATACTTAATATGATTATTAATACTATACTTAATATTATTATTAATACTATACTTAATATTATTATTAATACTATACTTAATATTATTATTAATACTATGCAAACAGTGAAGATTTTACTGTAATCAGTTATTTATATTAATAAAAAAAGTGACCGGACAAAAGCCCACCAAAATAATTCCAACACGGTCAAAAGCCCACCAACGAAAAAAAAAAAAAAAAAAAAAAAATTTTTTTTTTTTATATATATTTTTATAAAAATCAATAAATGTTTATCAGTAATTTTTTTTTTTGACAAAAATGTTTTCATTACATTTTTAAAAACATTTTTCCGGTACTTGTTTATCGGTGCTTGTTTTCTTTATATGTTTTTTCGTCAATTCGCAATTATAACTTTTCGTTGTGAAAGAAACTATGGTATTGTTAGAACTATGCGCCCTATGATAAATAACCCAAAAAGAAAAATGCGATTCTCCATTTTTAGACGATTACATGTAAACGGCCTGAAAAATGTAACGGTACAAATTAATAAAACAACAAAAAAATCAGTTTTGCATAAGAATGTAATGTAGAGTTATCACCAGTTTCGAACATTTTGTTTGATGTAAATATTGGCCATGTTAATGTTTCTGATCAAAGTTTAGTATAAAATATGTCATTTCTAAAACTCATAAAAATACATCTCCTTTCGACTACTAACCCTAAGTTCAAAAACATAAAGCGACTTCGTGTGGTTTCATGACTTTGTCGGTCGGAATTAGAGTTTATGGTAACATTTTTTAGCTAAATGCCTTAAAGAGTTAGAATAGCTCGAAAATGGGGGATCATTTTACATTAAATTTATATGCGCAACTAACTCCGCACTAAAAATTCTAAACTAATTTTTTTCCGTGTGTTCACACATAATCGCCTAAAAAGGTAGAATCATTATTTTTTTTTTTGGGGGGGGGAGGGGTACTTTTAAATGTAGATATAATTTTATTTTAATTTGACAAACTTCTAAATGTTTCCTCTTTAGATATTGTATCCAAGATTTTGATAAACTCATTGTAAGATTTTCATCTATATTTTTCACTTGTGTTATTTTTTCCTATTAATCTACTTGTGACATTTTTATCGGTGCCATTTTTACCTAAATTCAGTGAAAATAACAAGTTTAGAGATAGTTTAGCATTCATACGTTTTCAAACCCTCCATAAATTTTAAATGAATTTAATTAATTTTAAAGAGACATACACATGAGGTTTAAAGAACTTCAAACCGAAAAAATACAATAAAACATTAATTATTTCAGAGGATATATACACAGTCACCAGACCAAGGCCAGGGTTTGGGCGGCGCCAGCAATAAAAATAACTTCCCCCGAGCGTTTTAATACTTGGTATTGTCCTGTCCCTTGGGTCTGGATTTACGCCGGTCTATTGGGAGTTGTCTGGTCCTGTTCAGTTCTAGGAGGTGCACCCTCCCAGGCTTTGCCTCCCCTCTTTGGGGAGGAGTAAGTTTATTGCTTACTGTCTGAGGCGCCCCTACCGGGGAATGCCGACGGGGCTGCCCAG
>OY744545.1:47343195-47353195 GCA_963556195.1 Sepiola atlantica
TAATTCGATCTTTAACGTGACAGACCAAGAAAAATGCCATTTCTAACCTTGTACGTGACAGACAAACGAAAATGCTATTTCAACCTTGAACGTGACAGACAAACGAAAATGTTATTTCAACCTTGTACGTGATAGACAAATGAAAATGCTATTTCAACCTTGAACGTGACAGACCAACAAAAATGCTATTTCAACCTTGAACGTGACAGACCAAGAAAAATGCTATTTCTAACTTTGTACGCGACAGACAAATGAAAATGCTATTTCAACCTTGAACGCGACAGACCAACAAAAATGCTATTCCAACCTTGAACTATGAAAATGCTATTTCAAACTAACGTGTGACAGACAAACGACAAAATTTCTAAAATGTGACGCGTCCGTTCAATTTAAGCTTTTGTAATTGAAAATACAATTTCAAATGTGTCCATTCAACCTGCAACCTCACCGATAAACGAGCTATTTCAACCTTGAACCTGACACACTTACAAAAATGCTACTTTTAACCTAAAGTTAAGCGTGACAGACCAACAAAAATGCTATTTCAAAAGCTAGCATAACATACAAACAGAAATACTATTCAGACTTAAGTGTAACAGACCAACGAGAATCTTATTTAATAACTAAGCATGACAGACCAACGAAAATCTTATTTCAAACTTAAGCGTGACAGACAAATGAAAATCTTATTTCAAACTTAAGCGTGACAGACCAACGAAAATGTTATTTCAAACGTAAGCGTGACATACCAACGAAAATCCTATTTCAAACTTAAGCGTGACAGACAAATGAAAATGTTATTTCACACATAAATCTGATAGAAAATGTTATTTAAATAGAATCTTGACAGACCAATGAAAATGCTATTTCAGACTTAAGTGTGACAGATAAAACAAATGCTATTTCTGATTTAACCGTGACGGAACAATCGACCGTGATTACTTGGACGTATCTAAAATAAGATGCGTCCATTCAATCTAAGCATTCGACGCTATTTCAGACTGAAGCGTGGCAGTGTGACCGATGTGTTGGCAGCCAAAGCCTTTTCATAAAGATACCAGGACGCATCTAAACTAAACAGTAAAAAAATCAAATTAGAAAACTATAAAAAACGATTAAAAAATAAACAAACAAATTATTAAAAAAATGTCTAAATAGAAACAAACAAACAACACTCTTTTGTTCGCTTTTTGTTTCTTTCTTTTTATTCCCTGTTGTTGTCGAGTGTGACTGCGCATGCGTATACGACTCGGTCGCTCGGCGAGCGGTAATTCTGCAATCGTTGAGCCTTCGTTCTATCAAATATACATGACGAGTTCGCCGGTGAGATATCGTAAAAACCAAGGACGGAAACCGTGTCCAGAATAATTTACACACTGAACCTCTTGCGATTGTAGTAAAATTAACCATAATAGACAGGCAGGGAAAGTCATCGAACGACATTTGCAAAAAAACATTGCACGAAATGTAAATAACGCCTGTTCAAATTTCGGGGAGGGAAAAACTCGTTTTTTATCATCCCCTTCACAAATGGCGGTTTTGTTTATTTCTCGACTCGCTCGTATACCTGTTTGTAAATCTGATTACAATGGATATGCCTTGTCTGTCTGTAATCAAAACGAGATCACTTGCTGCTCTGGTACCCCTTCGATGTAAACACACTCGACGAACTCGACAATCAGCTAAATCCCATCCATTCACTGCGGAGGTACCCAGATGCCGGAGAGCCTTCTACTCCAATAGCTTCTTTCCTCGAGCTGCCAGCCTTTGGAACTCCCTCTCTGCTCCCTGTTTCTCCGACTGTACCGACATGCAGAAATTTAAAACTAACGTAAACAAGTATTTCGCTGCACAGCTTCCAATTTAGAAAGCCCCCCACCAAGCTTTCACCGCAACTCTCAGTAGCCCCTTACGTCTGCAGTTACAACTGGCCTTGTTTGAAGTGAACTAAGTTAAAACAAAAACATTTCGTAATAATATTACGTCATATCGTAAAAGGTTTGTCCCTCAGAAGTGGGTGGGTTGTGGTGATACGACTTGTTGCGAAACGTGTGAGGAGAGGAATTGGGTTAAGCTTGGAATTAGTTATAAATTGATGACGGATTTACTGCAGCAATGATCATGCCGTTCTCGGAAAAAAATGAGTGAGGGTAGCGCCGTGTGTCGTCCATCATGGATTGAATCCAGAGCGTTACGCTTACAAGATAAACTTTTTTTTATGCGTTCACTCATGCAAATGAACATTGTTCTGAATTAGCATATTCTCGTTGATGTAAACAGAGAAAGAGTTTTCCGCCATCGTCACAATTCGAGGAAACGCATCGAGCCTGCTCTCAGCCTGCCAAGGCAGCAGGACATACGACGAAACTTCCTAATTTTCCGTGTATAGGCCTTTAGACTTTGATGGTTGGAAAAGATTTTTCTGAATTTGTTAATTTCGCTCATATTTTTTGGCAAATATTGAATTATGTATTTAGCGACTTAAACAATCACATATCAAAACACAAATAACTATTTTAACAAAAATGCATTCAATACAATGAATACACATGTTTTGTGTTTTTACGATGAAAAATCCTTTTAAGCTTCTTCTATAAAAATCCTTTAATATTTTTCGATGAAAAATCTTATGACAAAACCTCTTTTTATGTTTTTTCGATGGAAAATTTGTGTTTCTCCAATGAAAATCCTTTCTTGTGCTTCTTCGATGAAAACTCCTTTTGTATTGTTTTGATAAAAATACTTTTGTGTTTTTTTTTTATTTGGACAATTTTTTCGATGAATAATCATTTTTTGTGTTTTTTTCGATAAAAAGTCCTTTTGTGTTTCTTCAATGAAATATTATTGTGTATATTTCGATGAAAAATCCTTTTGTGTTTCTTCAATGAAATATTATTGTGTATATTTCAATGAAAAATCCTTTTGTGTTTCTTTAATAAATTTTTTTTTTTTTCGATGAAAATTCTATTTTGTGTTTTTTTCGCGTCTTCGGTTGTAAGCCAGTCTGCGAAGGGATGATGCTTCCACAAATGGGAAGAAAAATTCCCTAACAGAACGACAAGTTAGTGTTTCCTTTTAGTCTTATGTAACGTGGCCTGCTGCAAAGACTTAAGGAAAAACATGTTACATTATTCCAGCATCCTTACTACTGCGCCATGAAAAAAAATATAAGAGCGCGAGGCTTTAGTTACTGGGGTCTCGGTTTCATATATCGCTAGGCTTAGCCACGCTGATGAGCCGTAGACGGCTAAACCCGTATCCGTGGATAATTATATTTTATAAATATATACACTCCCCCATATGAGAGAATATCACACTGCCGTAAGTAAAATAATATATATATATATATATATATATATATATATATATATATATATATATATATAAAGTTAGATATGTGTGAATGTTAAAATATATCTATATATAGGATGTGTACATTTTTATGTATATGACGTGTATATTTTTATATATTTATATTACAAGATTCACTTCTAAACTAATAACCCGTCATTATTAATTCATGCTAAGCGTAAGGTTTTGATATTGTGGGCTATATTTAGTTTTGTTTAGTTTATGCAAAGGCAACAGAGAAAGTGGAATCTCTGTGTGAAAATTCAGATACTTTCCAATATTTGTAAAATCAGACATTAATTAATAAACATTACCTAAATTTAAGTTTATTTGAAGTATATTAAAGAGGTTTTAGGGGGTATAATATGGACACTGCCTATCATTTTTAAATGAAAATATTTCAGATTTGCATTAAATTTGATTCATAGTTATAGGACACTTAATTTCAATTTATTCTTAAAGCCTTTTCGGCTTAAGCATTAAGTTTCAGAAATTTTCTGAAATCAAAATGATGTAATAGATTTATATCAAAATTTGAATAAGGATTCTAGATATAAGGTTTAATATTATTATAGTTTCGTTCTTTGTAAGGAAACATAAAATGATGCAAAACTGGTCTAGTCGGGGAATTAATTTTACCCATCCTGGGGCGGGTATGCTCTCTCTCTCTCTGTCTGTCTATCTGTCTGTTTCTGTCTGTCTGTCTGTCTGTCTGTCTGTCTGTCTGTCTGTCTCTCTCTCTCTCTCTCTCTCTCTCTCTCTCTCTCTCTCTCTATATATATATATATATATATATATATATATATTTAATTGAAATATTTTTGAAAATCCACACATGGTGCAATTTAAATGAAAAATCATTTATATAATTCTTTTTTATAAGCTTTCGTTGTAAAACAACTTTGTCAGGCAAAATTGTCTTATAGTTTTTTTCTTTTCTTCTTCTCCCTTATTTTGATAGTATTAACCCCGAGGGGTCGAATCACGGTACAGGCAGAAAAGCACGTCAAGTTGTAAAAGACGTTATAATAAGTAGAGTCCGGTCGATTTTTGGCGCAGATTGGCGCTTTTTGAATATATATATATATATATATATATATATATATATATATATATATGAAATCTTTAAATCTCCTTTCACTGGACAAATTATCAACGGACATTTACCAACTGGACAGACCCCATATATTTTTACACGCACACTCTCACTAAATATTACTAAATATTACTAAATATTACTAAATATTTTTTTCAAATTTTGAATTTTGGCTTTTCCACTGCCAACTTATCTATCTATGTAATTCCTCTGATGATAAGATTTTAATTTTTGAAAAGCCTTGGCTTAAAGAAAGAATAATAAACATGTTTTTACCGAGTACACCTTGCATTGAACAATCGAAGTTGAAATAGTTTTGTCATTCGTACATGTCTATCCCTCTTCTTTCATTTATCTTATATATATATATATATATATATATATATATATATATATATATATATATATAATAATGGTAATACTCCAGGTAAAAAAATATCCACAGGGTGGTAATCCAGAGAATTTTAACCGGGTTTATAAAAAGTGGTCAATATCAAAATAGAGCTTTATATATAATTTTATTTACACAGACATGTACAAAATCTGGGGCACTGGCATGTCGATGTTATCGATTTTTTTAGATTTTTAAGATTTTTTAGAGTTTTTAGATTTTTAATTTTAAATTTTTAACGGCCCCAATTTTTGAAATGTTAAATTTCTTCTTCTTCTTCTTCTTCTTCTTCTTCTTCTTCTTCTTCTTCTTCTTCTTCTTCTTCTTCTTCTTCTTCTTCTCTCTATTTCATTCTCTTCAAATATGATCTGAGGTTAAGATCGGATTCTAACTCTCCCTGATGAGATCTCAGTTTATAGTAACTGTTGATCGATAACATCGACATGCCAGTGTCGCAGATTTTGTACATGTCTGTGTAAATAAAATTATCACATATATATATATATATATATATATATATATATATATATATATATATATATATATATATAATTCAGTATAAATAAAGCCTAAAAATAGTCACAATTACATTTTCATACATACGCAATAAACTATTACAGTGTACTTATTATAGTAAGATTCATCATAATGGTTCTTTATTTCTAATTCATATTGAGCACCTGCTAACACTTTTCACTTTTTATATAATGCTTCAACTTAGCTGCTCTTCAAGTTATATGTTGAATTGCTTCTTTTATAAATACAGACTATCCCCGGATTGGGACGTTTGATCGTTACGCTTCGACATTCAACAACATCATCTTCACGCGTGAACTAGTTTTGGGGGCACGCTCGAAAGGACACGCCGTAACCAAGTGGTGTGCGCTATTTACATTCCACTCTGAAATATTTATGTTGTGCACGCGTGTGTGTGTGTGTGTGTCTGTGCAATAATACATTTTATCAACGGTATTAGCGCATACATGACTACAAAAGACCCGATAGTGTCTTAACCTGATATAGACGAGCCCATAGTCTGCGATAGATATCCATTAGACTAAGCAATCACTTCCAATTACGGGAATAGGATCTGTTTGGAATAAAATCTCTCGTATTTCGTTTTTTTTTCTTTAATTTTTTTTAATGAAAACGCTCCAGACAAGGCATGAAACCACTTGATGTAAGAAGCTAAATACACAACTACTTAAAAGTAAAAAAAAAACATGTCAACGATAAGTGTTAAATGGATAGATTCCGACCCACAAAACAGCAATTCTTCCCCCATTTGCCAAAAACATCGCTCATGGAATGTGAGGACTAAAGGACAAAATAAGGGAAGCGAGAGTTACGAGGCTGCCGAAAGTACGACCGTTAAAATAATTTTCAGCTAAATGTTATTTAAATCAATAAAAGAAATGTTAGTTTTGAAATGTATTTATCTCGAAGTGCAATGTTTTAGTCGATGGGATAACATAATTTGATTTTGGAACAATTCATTTTAAAATGGGTAAAATTGGAGTTGTTTACCTTAGCGACATCTTTGCTGATCAGACGATCTCATTTTTTAATTAATTTTTTTTAAAACAATAAATATTTTCTGTCTTCTTACTGTAAAAATAATTGTCAGCAAAATATTCTTTAAATCAATAAAACGTATGTAACTTTTTAAAAATGTATCTATTTAAAATTGTAATGTTTTAGTCGATGGGATAACATAATTTGATTTTGGAACAATTCATTTTAAAATGGGTAAATCGGATTTTTTAAACTTTAGTGACATCAGATTAATCACTAATCACCAACTTTTTTTGATCAAACGATCTCATTTTTTTCTTACATATGTGTGAACAGTGACAACGTACATACGAACATGAAATGCCTTAGCATATTGCTATATAGATTTTAATTTTTATAATTATCAATTTTCAATTCATAAATAAAATTTAAAAAAAAAAAACGTTGTCTTTTCCGCGACGGTTCTATTTAGGCATATTACCTACCCGCGATAAGAGAACGATTTCATTTTAAACATAAAATGACCACACTCTCTTTAGTTTTCTCACACAGGAAGCCAGCCAATCCTAAACCGATGAATTGGCTACTCTGGTGCCCCCTCGACGTAAATTCACAAGACTAACTCGACAATCACCTAAATCTCATTCATTCACTGTGGAGGTCCCCAGATGCCGGAGAGCCTTTTACTCAAATAGCTTCTTTCCTCGTGCTGCTGGCCTCTAGAACTCCCTCCCTGCCCCCTGTTTTTCCCGACAGTACTGACATGCAGAAATTTAAAACTAATGTAAACAGACATCTCGCTGTGCAGATCCCAATTTAGGCTCCCCCCCCCAACTTTCTCCATTTTTTTTCTTCTCAGTAGCCCCTTACGTCAACAGTGGCGGCCTGCCTTGTTTGGGGATGAACCATGTTAAAAAAAACAACAAAAAAAACAAACCTTTTTTTGTTTTGTTTTCTTTATAAAAGGTTCCGTCGGTCAGTCGATTGGTCAAGCGGAGTTTGAATGGACGCATCTTAAACATGCATTAATACCAAAAAACACGGCATGTTTCGTGAGAAGGTCAAGAAGTTGTTAGGATCCTGTTGTCACAGGGTAACGTGTCAGGGGTTCTATTATCTGAGGGTTAGGTTGTTCAGTTTATCAGCGGACGGTATGTAGTTCACTATTGTTTCCTTCTTTAGCATTCACATCTCAAATGTCATCAGTCCTTTTCGAAAGTTCTCGCCTCCAAATGTATTCTCTGCGCCAGCTTATACCTTCCTTCACTCGTTCACCTGGGACAAGTAAACCATTTAATATCACAGCAGGGCGCCATTTTGTTTTATTGTGAAAACATGTGAGACATTAACTGTCAAGCTAAAGTTATCCGCCCTTTTTTAAACTAAGATATTCACTCTATAAGTCTGGGGCCTGACACATAGGTGGCGCCACTAATAAAAATCCATAGGTGCTTTATAAAGTACTAACCTTTAAATAGTACGTGTGAAAATTTGAGCCACATCGGATTATAAGTTTACGAACTACAATTATTTAAGTGAAACTGCTGATGCAAACTTTCAAAACAATGAAAAAAAAAATCTGAATTTTACTGTGTTGTTAAAGCATTGCTTTCTGATGAGAAACAAATACTGTTCAATCAAAACAATAGCTTGATAAGTGTTATTCAAACTCTGCTTCGTCAGAAACAACGGTTAAAAGGTGGTATGCTGACTTTAAACGCAGTTATATAGACACAACTGATGCTGAACACTCAGGTCGTCCGAAAAGTCGTCTACAAAATCGTTTCGGCCGATCATAAATTGAAGTTGTGTGAGATACAAGAGAAGTTGAAGATATCATAAAGTTAAGTATTAAACATTTTGTATGACTATTTGTCAATGAGAAATATGTGTTCAAAGTGGGTGTCGTTTTTGTTCATAGTCGATGAAAAATAACAACGCGTCGACGATTCAGAGTGTAGTTTGCAACTGTTTCAACGCAACAAAAAGGAATTTTTGCATAAATATGTGACATAGATTAATCAACATTTTCAGTCAAATCTACCGTTTTAGTAAACTTCTCACACCTGCCATTATCCTATATCTCTATAAAGCCACCATCAGTCCATGCATGGAGTATTGTTGCCACATATAGGCTGGGGCATCATCCACTAGTCTCTCCATCTTAGACAAGGCCCCCAAAAGAGTCGCCAACTTAATAGGTCCCTCACTATCCACCAAGCTCCAGTCCCTGTCCCATCGCCGCAATGTAGCATCCTTGTGCCTGTTTTATAAGCACTGCAATGGATTGTGCTCTGATGAACTTGCTGCTCTGGTGCCCCCACGACGTAAATTCACTAGACCAACCCGACAATCTGCCAAATCCCATCCATTCACTGTGGAGGTCTCCAGATGCCGAAGAGCTTTCTACTCCAAAAGCTTCTTTCCTCGTGCTGCTGGACTCTGGAACTCCCTCCTTGCTCCCTGTTTTCCTGGCGGTAATGACATGTAGAAATTTAAAACTAATATAAACAGACATATCGCTGCGCAGCTCCTAATTTAGGCCCCCCCCAAACTTTACACCCTTTTTCTCGGTAGCTCCTTACGTCTACAGTGGCGACCTACCTTGTTTGGGGTAAACTATGTTAAACAAATTCTTTTTTTTTTAATCGACAGTCAGTCGAGTGGACAGCAGCAAGTGATAGCCATCTAAAGCGAGCAAATACACAAACATCAGTAGGTATGGTTTTGTCCTTCGTATTCTAAGATGTACAAGATGTTTCGTTCGTCGGTTACCTCGAGAAAAGAGGAACTATCAATAGCGAATATCGTATGAAAGAAATCGGCAAACAAAAAAAAAGGCGACACGTGAAGAAGAAAAGGTTCTCTTTCACCAAGACAATGCACCGTGTCACAAGACGATTGCAACGATGGCGAAACTACGTGAATTGCACTTCGAATTGCTTCCACACTCACCCTATTCTCCATATCTGGGCCCCAGCGACTACTGGCTGTTTGCAGACAAGAAAAGAATGCTCCAGGGAAGAAGATTTGGCTCCAATAAAGAAGTGATATCGTGATCTAAAGCGTGTTTTCAGGCCAAAAGACAAATCGTTCTAAAAAAAAAAAAAAAAAAAAAAACACGCATCGAATTGTAAGAGAAGCGTTGGAATCAGTGTATCATCCCAAATGAGACTATGTTGATGAATACAGTCGAATTTTGCCTAAAAGTTGTTTCATTAGATAATCACGGAACTTATTGAGTAACGTCTTGGAACAAGCAAAACAGCCTATTAAAATTTGTACGGAACAAAACTAAGACAGATTATCGTGTGATGTTTTATTTGGTTCAATCTTTTTAAGAGTATTGATTTACTCCTCTCCAGGAGTTAGGCACAAGGCCAGTTTTTTTTATCTTACTCCCACAAGTAAGATGTGACCCAAGGTCGGGTCGGGAAAGTAGTGTTTAAAAATTGCCTGGGCAGCCCCGTCGGCATTCCCCGGTAGAGACGCCTCAGACAGTAAACAATAAACTTACTCCTCCCCAAAGAGGGGAGGCAAAGCCTGGGAAGGTGGACTTCCCAGAACTGCACAGGACAGACCCATTGACCGGCGTAAATCAAGACCCGAAAGCCAAGACAACACCAGTATGGGGTGCAGTATCCATC
>OY744545.1:47360695-47365695 GCA_963556195.1 Sepiola atlantica
TTTGCTATCGATGCAGTAGATAGCAGTGAAAAGTGTATTCAAGGTAATAAAATGTGATTCGCACCTTATTCTATTCTTTCACTTTATCTATTGCTATTAATGTTCTATCCAGTATATTGACCTTTATTTTTATCCGGATGTTCCCTAATTGAAGATATTAGTTCCCTCTTATATCTTCTGTTGTATTAACCTTATATATATATATATATATATATATATATATATATATATATATATATATATACATATATATATACATATATATATACATATATATATATATATATATATATACATATATATATATATATATATACATATATATATATATATATATATATATATATATATATATATATACATATATATATATATATATATATATATATATATATATATATATATATATATATATATAAAGTCAGGTTTATATTATATTCCAATAACCATGTTTTTATTCTATTATTTTTATTTTTATTTTTCACATTTCCCAAAACATAACATTTCTGTGAGATATATTTTTAACGGAATTTTCAAAATTCAAAATGGCGTATTAGTGGGTTCCCCTACGTGTGAGTTTGTTCTTTTTTTTTTTTTTTTGTTTGTTTTCACCCAAAAATGAACCACTGTACAGTGTAGGTTTTTTCAAGACACTTCAATCTAAGAACTTTTTACTCTTTGTGAATTTTTCTGATGATTTTGTAATGTTGCAGAGACGATATTGACATTAAAATGTTGTTTGGCACAAGACAAATAAAACGGACCGTTAAAAATATATCTAAATATATATAAATGTTGTTTTTTGGAAATGTGAAAAAATAAAAATAAACTAATAAAATAAAAACATGGTTATTGGAATATAGTGTGAACCTGACTTATATTTGCTCTGTTGTAACTAATTGCAATCATCGAACTGAATATTTTAAGGAGACTTCAAAGTAAAAGGGCAATGATAGTATATGCTAATAATATATTGTCATTAATAATTATATATATATATATATATATATATATATATATATATATATATCGGCAGCAAGTCGTTTATTAGACATATGGCGTTGAAAACCACTGAGTTCTCCCTCTTTATGATCTTTCTGGTCAGTTTCTCGACTCTGCGAGCGATTCGTAGGGTTTCTGGTATCAATAAATTAATAAATAAATAAATTAATAAGTAAATAAAATATTATATATATATATCTATATATACATATGCAAATAATTAGATATACCAAAAATCAAACCATAAATGCGGCTCTTTACAAACAACAACAACACACAAACTCCTGAAGACGGCCGCGAGACCGAAAGCGCTCGAGAAATGGCCCAAGACACAACATTAGGCGCCATGATCCATCAATTGATACCAGAAACCCGACGAATCGCTCGCAGAGTCGTGAAACTGACCAGAAAGATCATAAAGAGGGAGAACTCCGTGGTCTTCAACGACATATGTCTAATATATATATATATATATATATATATATATATATATATATATATATATATATATATATATATATAATAAAGGAGAGCACCTCTCTGTGTGCATGTCTGTCCCTAAAAACGAAGACATACTAGGGAGTGTACCTTAAATATAAGTGTATCCACATGTACAATTTGCATGTGAACATAATGGAAGGAGTACTGCGTCTCTAGCTGCACCTTTAAAGAGCTAATGCCACTATTCTAACACGTGACACAATGAAATAAATCTATTTGCAAGCGTTAGGTTAAGAGTATCAACATGTATCTTCATAGCTCATTCGATAATGAATCTAGCTGACAGCATTACGGTTTCTGTTAAAGCACACTCTCCTTGGTAGTATGCTGTATATTATGCTATTCTACACCCTGACCCGGGCAACGCCGGGTAACCCTGCTAGTTATTCGGTGATCCACGTTATTCTGTCACTGTATGGACTCTGCCCGAGACAATGAATAGAGTAGTTATGACTTATAAGTAGAAGTTAGAAGAGAAGCAAAACGAAGAAGCAGCCTCTACCAACCCATTACTCCAGTACTTTCTGGTAATACAAGTACCTTCTGTTCGTGTTCTTTCTTCCAGCCCTTTAAAGCCACAACAAAAATGACCACAATTTTTGCCTCTTAGAAAGTTATTAGAGGTTTCGGTCTAGAAAGTTATTAGAGGTTTCGGTCTAGAAAGTTATTAGAGGTTTCGGTCTAGAAAGTTATTAGAGGTTTCGGTCTAGAAAGTTATTAGAGGTTTCGGTCTAGAAAGTTATTAGAGGTTTCGGTCTAGAAAGTTATTAGAGGTTTCGGTCTAGAAAGTTATTAGAGGTTTCGGTCTAGAAAGTTATTAGAGGTTTCGGTCTAGAAAGTTATTAGAGGTTTCGGTCTAGAAAGTTATTAGAGGTTTCGGTCTAGAAAGTTATTAGAGGTTTCGGTCTAGAAAGTTATTAGAGGTTTCGGTCTAGAAAGTTATTAGAGGTTTCGGTCTAGAAAGTTATTAGAGGTTTCGGTCTAGAAAGTTATTAGAGGTTTCGGTCTAGACAGCGATTACAGATTTCTGTCTCGAAAACAATTCTAAAAAAAACAAAACATGGATACTAGTGATTATGAATCGCGAAGAGTCTGAAGATGAAAACGGTAGTAACTTCAAACGTACTTCTTTTGTTAGAATGACCCAAGATACACATCAATACCCCAGGATAAGTATAAGATACATAACGGGTATAAAGTCTATTTGGTTGAGAAATGTGTAGTTTCAGACGCAACTCAGTATACGAACACAGAATTCAGCATGCAGAGAAAGACGACAGCTATGTCGAGACAAGGTCGCGTCTGTCTCTAGGCGACACTTCTAAACACTTAATGACACTTGTGAAGCATATTTTGTTTCATGTCTATGTTTTTATGTTTATTTGTGTCGACCTATATATGTTTTAAAACAATTGTCTATCAATCTATCTCTGTTTTGAAACCATTTCCTATGTATTTATCTCTGTTTTAAAACCATTTTCTATCAATCTATCTCTGTTTTAAAAGAATTTTCTATCAATCTATTTCTGTTTTAAAAACCATTTTCTATCAATCTATCTCTGTTTTGAAACCATTTCCTATGTATTTATCTCTGTTTTAAAACCATTTTCTATCAATCTATCTCTGTTTTAAAACAATTGTCTATCGATCTATCTCTGTTTTAAAACCATTTTCTATCAATCTATCTCTGTTTTGAAACCATTTCCTATGTATTTATCTCTGTTTTAAAACCATTTTTTATCAATCTATCTCTGTTTTGAAACCATTTCCTATGTATTTATCTCTGTTTTAAAACCATTTTCTATCAATCTATCTCTGTTTTAAAACAATTGTCTATCGATCTATCTCTGTTTTAAAACCATTTTCTATCAATCTATCTCTGTTTTGAAACCATTTCCTATGTATTTATCTCTGTTTTAAAACCATTTTTTATCAATCTATCTCTGTTTTGAAACCATTTCCTATGTATTTATCTCTGTTTTAAAACCATTTTCTATCAATCTATCTCTGTTTTAAAACAATTGTCTATCGATCTATCTCTGTTTTAAAACCATTTTCTATCAATCTATCTCTGTTTTGAAACCATTTCCTATGTATTTATCTCTGTTTTAAAACCATTTTTTATCAATCTATCTCTGTTTTGAAACCATTTCCTATGTATTTATCTCTGTTTTAAAACCATTTTCTATCAATCTATCTCTGTTTTAAAACAATTGTCTATCGATCTATCTCTGTTTTAAAACCATTTTCTATCAATCTATCTCTGTTTTGAAACCATTTCCTATGTATTTATCTCTGTTTTAAAACCATTTTTTATCAATCTATCTCTGTTTTGAAACCATTTCCTATGTATTTATCTCTGTTTTAAAACCATTTTCTATCAATCTATCTCTGTTTTAAAACAATTGTCTATCGATCTATCTCTGTTTTAAAACCATTTTCTATCAATCTATCTCTGTTTTGAAACCATTTCCTATGTATTTATCTCTGTTTTAAAACCATTTTTTATCAATCTATCTCTGTTTTGAAACCATTTCCTATGTATTTATCTCTGTTTTAAAACCATTTTCTATCAATCTATCTCTGTTTTAAAACAATTGTCTATCGATCTATCTCTGTTTTAAAACCATTTTCTATCAATCTATCTCTGTTTTGAAACCATTTCCTATGTATTTATCTCTGTTTTAAGACCATTTTTTATCAATCTATCTCTGTTTTGAAACCATTTCCTATGTATTTATCTCTGTTTTAAAACCATTTTCTATCAATCTATCTCTGTTTTAAAACAATTGTCTATCGATCTATCTCTGTTTTAAAACCATTTTCTATCAATCTATCTCTGTTTTGAAACCATTTCCTATGTATTTATCTCTGTTTTAAAACCATTTTTTATCAATCTATCTCTGTTTTGAAACCATTTCCTATGTATTTATCTCTGTTTAAAAACCATTTTCTATCAATCTATCTCTGTTTTGAAACCATTTCCTATGTATTTATCTCTGTTTTAAAACCATTTTCTATCAATCTATCTCTGTTTTGAAACCATTTCCTATGTATTTATCTCTGTTTTAAAACCATTTTCTATCAATCTATCTCTGTTTTAAAACAATTGTCTATCGATCTATCTCTGTTTTAAAACCATTTTCTATCAATCTATCTCTGTTTTGAAACCATTTCCTATGTATTTATCTCTGTTTTAAAACCATTTTTTATCAATCTATCTCTGTTTTGAAACCATTTCCTATGTATTTATCTCTGTTTTAAAACCATTTTCTATCAATCTATCTCTGTTTTAAAACAATTGTCTATCGATCTATCTCTGTTTTAAAACCATTTTCTATCAATCTATCTCTGTTTTGAAACCATTTCCTATGTATTTATCTCTGTTTTAAGACCATTTTTTATCAATCTATCTCTGTTTTGAAACCATTTCCTATGTATTTATCTCTGTTTTAAAACCATTTTCTATCAATCTATCTCTGTTTTAAAACAATTGT
>OY744545.1:47370695-47390695 GCA_963556195.1 Sepiola atlantica
TTCCTCAATGCAACACCGAGGACGAGCTGTTTGCCAGCATGAATCTGGTGATCTCTCGAAAGACACTATGAAAGCCGCATGCTTCAGGTTCAAGTCTCACCTGGAGGTTACGTATGAAGTTTAGAGCGGCTTCTGCGAGTGCACTGTATTCGGCAAAACATTCTTTGAATTTTGATGATACACCCATTATTGGCTCAGATGTGGCGCTTTTAATTTACTTTCTAAACAGTGTTAAAATGTTCCAAATATAATAAGGATACATTTTATGATTTGGGAATGTTGGTCAAATGGAGTTAAAGGAGATGGATCATTGGTTTATGACATTCTCATACGTTAATTTGAATTGTTTGAAGGACATTCATGTAGTATAGTTAACAGCCGAGAAACCGAAAACAAGCAAAATATACAACAAATAACTTTTAACGAACGCAATAACTTTTTTTTACCACCTGCACAGTTTTAAAGTTTTGAAACTGTTTTAAATTTTTTTTAAATCCAATATAATATTTACCTGCTTGTTTATCAACTAACAATCCAAGATGGTCGTCGTCATTTGTGTTTTTTTTTCTTTTATTTCTCATAATTAACAACCGATAAATAAAGCATTATAAAAATGATAACTAATAACTGTCACCAGACGCATTTCCATTTAATTTTCGACCGATCTGTATATTTTTAACTCAATAAAACTATATTAAAGTTTTTTTATTATTTCAAAATAAGTTATGACCGCATGTGCTCGGCCATCCTTTTAATAAGCATTAGAGACTCCAAAATAAATTCTGAAATAAAAACAAACATTTACAAAAGTTTCAGAACTGTAAAACTTTGCAGGGCGGTAGAAAATTAAATGTTCCCGCGTTTGGTTAAATTTGTTTGTTGTATATTTTGCTTGTTTTAGATTTCTCGGCTGTTAACTATAATATATAATTGCTTGCTTGAAGATCATCCCTACCACATGCCATGTGAATTTGTCTCATAGTCTAAATGTAGTTACTGGATGTCAACGCACGCAGACATACGTCCCTTATGACATTGTTGTAGACCCGTGCTAGGGGTCACAAAGATAACAACCACAAATTGTGACAGGTTAAAATATACAATGTATTTATTCATAGCAATACAGTAACGCCACTAAATGTGGTAGGAGATGACCGGATTCCTACCATGCGGTAAAACATGAATAGGAGTGTCCTCTATATTTAACACCTACCCACTATAGGAGTATGTGACACAAGGTCGGAAAGTGGGATTTGAAAAGCCAGCGCCCGAGAACGTGAGCGCTTTAGCCATTAAAAATTGCCTGGGCAGCCCCGTCGGCATTCCCCGGTAGGGGCGCCTCAGGCAGTAAGCTATCAACTTACTCCTCCCCAAAGAGGAGAGGTAAAGCCTGGGAGGGTGGACCTCCTAGAACTGCACAGGACAGACCCATAGACCGGCGGAATCATGCCCCGAAGGCCAAGACAACACCGGTCTATAGGGTGTAGTATCCATCGGAACAGATACCACACGTGGTACGAGGACTCTCACATGATAGGAATGTCCTTTATTTAACACCTACTCACTATAGGAGTATGTGACACAAGGTCGGAAAGTGGGATTTGAAAAGCCAGCGCCCGAGAACGTGAGCGCTTTAGCCATTAAAAAATGCCTGGACAGCCCCGTCGGCATTCCCCGGTAGGGGCGCCTCAGGCAGTAAGCTATCAACTTACTCCTCCCCAAAGAGGAGAGGCAAAGCCTGGGAGGGTGGACCTCCTAGAACTGCACAGGACAGACCAATAGACCGGCGGAATCATGCCCCGAAGGCCAAGACAACATCGGTCTATAGGGTGTAGTATCCATCGGAACAGATACCACACGTGGTACGAGGACTCTCACATAATAGGAATGTCTTCGATATTTAACACCTACCCACTATAGGAGTATGTGACACAAGGTCGGAAAGTGGGATTTGAAAAGCCAGCGCCCGAGAACGTGAGCGCTTTAGCCATTAAAAATTGCCTGGACAGCCCCGTCGGCATTCCCCGGTAGGGGCGCCTCAGGCAGTAAGCTATCAACTTACTCCTCCCCAAAGAGGAGAGGCAAAGCCTGGGAGGGTGGACCTCCGAGAACTGCACAGGACAGACCCATAGACCGGCGGAATCATGCCCCGAAGGCCAAGACAACACCGGTCTATAGGGTGTAGTATCCATCGGAACAGATACCACACGTGGTACGAGGACTCTCACATAATAGGAATGTCTTCGATATTTAACACCTACCCACTATAGGAGTATGTGACATAAGGTCGGAAAGTGGGATTTGAAAAGCCAGCGCCCGAGAACGTGAGCGCTTTAGCCATTAAAAATTGCCTGGACAGCCAAGTCGGCATTCCCCGGTAGGGGCGCCTCAGGCAGTAAGCTATCAACTTACTCCTCTCCAAAGAGGAGAGGCAAAGCCTGGGAGGGTGGACCTCCTAGAACTGCACAGGACAGACCCATAGACCGGCGGAATCACGCCCCGAAGGCCAAGACAACACCGGTCTATAGGGTGTGGTATCCATCGGAACAGATACCACACGTGGACACTCACATGATAGGAGTGTCTTCGATATTTAACACCTACCCACTATAGGAGTATGTGACACAAGGTCGGAAAGTGGGATTTGAAAAGCCAGCGCCCGAGAACGTGAGCGCTTTAGCCATTAAAAATTGCCTGGGCAGCCCCGTCGGCATTCCCCGGTAGGGGCGCCTCAGGCAGTAAGCTATCAACTTACTCCTCCCCAAAGAGGAGAGGCAAAGCCTGGGAGGGTGGACCTCCTAAAACTGCACAGGACAGACCCATAGACCGGCGGAATCATGCCCCGAAGGCCAAGACAACACCGGTCTATAGGGTGTAGTATCCATCGGAACAGATACCACACGTGGACACTCACATGATAGGAGTGTCTTCGATATTTAACACCTACCCACTATAGGAGTATGTGACATAAGGTCGGAAAGTGGGATTTGAAAAGCCAGCGCCCGAGAACGTGAGCGATTTAGCCATTAAAAATTGCCTGGACAGCCCCGTCGGCATTCCCCGGTAGGGGCGCCTCAGGCAGTAAGCTATCAACTTACTCCTCCCCAAAGAGGAGAGGCAAAGCCTGGGAGGGTGGACCTCCTAGAACTGCACAGGACAAACCCATAGACCGGCGGAATCATGCCCCGAAGGCCAAGACAACACCGGTCTATAGGGTGTAGTATCCATCGGAACAGATACCACACGTGGACACTCACATGATAGGAGTGTCTTCGATATTTAACACCTACCCACTATAGGAGTATGTGACATAAGGTCGGAAAGTGGGATTTGAAAAGCCAGCGCCCGAGAACGTGAGCGATTTAGCCATTAAAAATTGCCTGGACAGCCCCGTCGGCATTCCCCGGTAGGGGCGCCTCAGGCAGTAAGCTATCAACTTACTCCTCCCCAAAGAGGAGAGGCAAAGCCTGGGAGGGTGGACCTCCTAGAACTGCACAGGACAAACCCATAGACCGGCGGAATCATGCCCCGAAGGCCAAGACAACACCGGTCTATAGGGTGTAGTATCCATCGGAACAGATACCACACGTGGACACTCACATGATAGGAGTGTCATCGATATTTAACACCTACCCACTATAGGAGTATGTGACACAAGGTCGGAAAGTGGGATTTGAAAAGCCAGCGCCCGAGAACGTGAGCGCTTTAGCCATTAAAAATTGCCTGGACAGCCCCGTCGGCATTCCCCGGTAGGGGCGCCTCAGGCAGTAAGCTATAAACTTACTCCTCCCCAAAGAGGAGAGGCAAAGCCTGGGAGGGTGGACCTCCTAGAACTGCACAGGACAGACCCATAGACCGGCGGAATCATGCCCCGAAGGCCAAGACAACACCGGTCTATAGGGTGTAGTATCCATCGGAACAGATACCACACGTGGACACTCACATGATAGGAGTGTCATCTGTTTGAGTCTTTGCAACCATGGTATTTATTATAGATGGTTGCTTCCATTAGTTCTTTAATAGGGGTGATTTGTACCCCACAACAGACATATAAAAAAAAGTGTCGAATCGACGGAATATTAGATACGAGCAAAACATAATTAACAATTACTGATAACCGACACAGAATCCAATATTGTAGACATCTCTATTGGTGTTCGGAATTTCTTAGATAAAGATTTGATAATTTGTATTATTTGGACTACTGTTCTCATTTCGGATGTTATTCTCACAACGTTTCAGCCGATGTAACCGCCGACCTTTTTCAGGTGCATCTTGTCGAACACGGTAATCTGCACGGAATTTCGAACAGAACCATCTGCTCAATCAACGGGGTAGATTGCTCTCGTTCCGTCAGCCATGATCGGGTAGAAGTCTTAAGTAATTCGTAATTGCATTCTTAGTATCGCTTGTATTGAGGATTGAACCCTCAACCCCCAGAAGACTGTCAGTTAGAACAGAGTAATACTTAGCAGTTTTATCCATTGCGCTACGGATACCTTGTGGATTAAATAAAGGGTACAGTTCGAAATTCTGTACAGATTTCCGAGTTTGATAAGAAGCACATAAAGAAGGTCGGAGGTTACACCGGCCGAAACGTTCATCCAAGATGTGTTGGAATTTTACTATGTTTATGAGAGTTCTTCATCTTAGACATCAACCTTAGTCTTGCAAATATTAGAGAGTAGAAAGTGAACCTTGCGCTTTTCTTTCGACGACCCCCTAACCCTAACCCTAACCCTAGCTTCAACATTATTATGTACTGCAATCCTCATATTCTATGAGCGACATTTTTGACAAAATGGGAAGAATTGCTGTTTTATGGTTTGGCTGTTGTCAACAAATATAATTAGGCTTTAAAATTATTTTTTTATTTGTCCTTCAAAGCACACATGTACACGCATAAAACAAGTTTGAATTACCTACTAGACACTATCCTCGAGTGTCTTCGGTCTCTCTGTACAAGGGTTTGTCAGGACAATCTGATATGAGGATACTTACCCCTACAAGTAAACCCTGACCAAATATTAAAAATTACATAGTATCCGCAGCACAAATAAGATCCCCTCAGCACGGCTATACACTTGCTCATACGAGGAATAGTGCATCTTCTGCTAGTGATGTTACCTCAAGTAACACCACGTAGCTGGATACTCCACCAGACTAGATTCATTCTTGTCCTGGAATCCGGTAAGACCAACAGACCATAATAAAGATATACTATGACATACTAGAATGGTCAGTTGGGGAGAGAATAAATTTATTATTCTTAACTTTTTTACTAACTCAATGTTTGAGAAATAAAGGAGAATTTTAATAGAATATTCGGGTATCTATGTATCTCATATAGAGATCAAGTGTTAGCCCCAGGAAGGGGCCCCTTGATTTCTGAGAACTTCGACTGAAGAAAAATTAAACAATGGAGAGTTTTAATTCCCTACTAGACACCATCCTCGAGTGTATTCGGTCTCTCTGTACAAGCGTGTGTCAAGAAAACGTGACATGAAGATAATTCACCCTACAAGTAAACCCTTACTAAATATTCAAAATAACATAGTATTCGAACTTATTTACTAACTGAACGTTTGGCAGGTAAACGAGAACTTTAATGAAATATTTGAATATCTATGTATCTCATATAGAGATCAAGTGTTAACCCCAAGAAGGGGGCCTCTTGATTTCTGAGAACTTCGACTGAAGTAAAATGAAACCATAAGAAAGCACGCCTAAGGTGAGGAGGAAGCAGCTAACCAAACGTCAAACCGTAGCTTTTTGCTGGTTCAGATGAAAAGAAAAAGGCGACTCTCTCAACCTGTGACGTCACAGTCAGGAAACGTAGCCTTCCTTTAATTCTAAATGAAAAATTCCACTTTAACAAATTTTTAACCTTACGTAGAAAATTTACCATACTAATCTTATTTTTAGACGTAGCATTCTTCTAATCTTAATTGGAAATTTCCACTCTACCTAATTTTTAACTTTTACGTATAAATTTACCATACCAATCCTATTATTACACGTAGTTTCTTCTAATCTTAATTGAAAAATTCCACTCTACCTTATTTTTAATTGTACGTGGAAATTTACTATACTAATCCTATTCTTAGACGTAGCATTCTTCTAATCTTAATTGGAAATTTCCACTCTACCTAATGTTTAACCTTTACGTGGAAATTTACCATACTAATCCTATTCTTAGACGTAGCCATCTTCTAATCTTAATTGAAAATTTCCTCTTTACCTAATGTTTAACCGTACGTGGAAATTTACCATACCAATCATATTCTTACACGTAGTTTCTTCTAATCTTAATTGAAAAATTCCACTCTACCTTATTTTTAATTGTACGTGGAAATTTACCATACTAATCCTATTCTTAGACGTGACCTTCTTCTAATCTTAACTGGACATTTCCACTTTACCTAATTGTTAACCTTACGTGGAAATTTACAATGCTAATCCTATTCTTAGACGTAGCTTCTTCTAATCTTAATTGGAAAATTCTACTCTACCTAATTTTTAATTGTACGTGGAAATTTACCAGACTAACCTATTCTTACACATCCGTCTCTAATATTGCCACAGGATGGGTGGGGGGACGTGGATATTTTCAATCCTTGCATAATAGTCATCATCATCCAACTCTCAATCTATCTCTATCAGATTCTTAGCCTCAATATGTGGTGGCTCGTTAGTTAAAAAAGATGTCGTGTATTTGTTTTTATTCAAACCGTTGTCTTTCCTTTTCTTTCTTGTGTAAACTTATCGACAGTGAATGCGATCTTGGTGGAAAACTCAAGCTCGACACAAATATCCTCCCACACGAAATAATAGACTAAAATTCTTGGGGAAAAAAAGAAAAGTCAATAATATGGCGGAAAACGATTGCTAGTCTATTACGACGATAGGAAATAATTGTTTTTGTTTTGTATTTATGATCACTTGAAATTGCGTGGACGTTATCAGATAATACAGTCCTTTCAATATGTATCAAACGCTTATCTTAATTACTAAGTAAAGAGGACTTGGGAGTTACTCTCAAGTAATCTTACACCAATCATACAGTTGAGAATCCGATCACGAAAATCAGTCCGACATGGACTGGGCCATTATGACGGCAGTGTGTTTTTCTGTTCAGCTTTAGTCGGTCCACCCTCCCAGACCTTTTATTCTCGCTTTGGGAACGAGTTAGTTTATAACTGTTTGAGGCGCTTTCATCAGGGAATGTCGACGAGGCTGCTCAGGCAATTTTTACAGGGACAGAGTGCACCACCTTATGCGAGCTGGCTTAGTCTCCCCTTTTTGTCATATATTCCCGCGGGTAGACAGAGGTAAATGCACTCAATATATATATATATATATATATATATATATATGAGGAAGTTTGAAACATGAAATAAAATTTCAGGCAAAATGAACTGGTTGGTTATGTAATTAGTGGATAATCATGTAAACAAACTAGTTATAATAATACAAAGATTAAAGTCGGATTTAACGATTTAAATATCGGTGGCTTTATAGATGCGTAATTATTTTAACTAGTTGTTGTCAATGCCCACTCGGTAGTTTGATGTACTAACCATTCATTATTTATATATGAAACCATTCATTATTTATATATGAAACCATTCATTATTTATATATGAAACCATTCATTATTTATATATGAAACAAACAAACAAAAAAAGAACTGATAAATCCATGTTTCGCAATTTTTTAGATGAGGGTTGATAATTCGTAGAATTTGGTATATTCGGACTACTGTTCTCATCTTGGGTGTTTTTATCATACGTATCGGCCGATGTAACCTCCGACCTTCTTCAAGTGTACTTTGTCGAACTCGGGAATCGTTCTGCCGAACTTGGGAATCTGGTCGGAATTTCGAACGGAACTGTTTATTAAATCCACGGAAGTAGCATGCTCTCGTTGACCACATATTGGAGGAAAAGGGAAACCATCTACCCTTAGGGGATGAAATAAAAATTATAGATAGAGAAGAACGGTGGAGAGTAAGACGGCTCAAAGAAGCAGCACATATGTTAGGCGACAATGACTTACTAAGCAGAACTAGTATAGAATTCAATACAATATGGGAACCTATAATCATAAATAATAGATAAGTAGTGATCTATAGTGATAAGTAGTTAGATCAAAAACAAGGCTCCCAAAATTCATACCAGAATTGTCTGCAAGGACTCGTGGCGCAGTGGATATAGTACTAAGTAAAATTCAGTTCTAAGTGACAGTCATCTGATGTGGTGATAAAAACACCCAAGATGAGAACAGTAGTCCGAATTTTTTTAATTAATTTTTTTTAACGTAGTTCACCCCAAACAAGGCAGGCCGTCACTGTAGACGTAAGGGGCTACTGAGAAGAACGAAAAGGGGAGAAGGTGGGGGGCAATCTAAACTGGGATCTGCGCAGCGAGATGTCTGTTTACATTAACTTTTAATTTCTACATGTCAGTACTGTCGGGCAAATAGGGGGCAGGGAGGGAGGTCCAGAGGCCAGCAGCACGAGGAAAGAAGCTATTTGAGTAGAAAGCTCTCCGGCATCTGGGGACCTCCACAGTGAATGGCTGGAATTTAGTTGATTGTCGAGTTGGTCTAGTGAATTTACGTCGAGGGGGCACCAGAGTAGCCAATTCATCGAAGCATAATCGATTGAAGTATTTGTAAAACAAGCACAAGGATGCTACATTGCGGCGATGGGACAGGGACTGGAGCTTTGTTGACAGTGAGGGACCTATTAGGTTGGCGACTCTTTTTTGGACCTTGTCAAGGAGAGAGGGAGTAGTAGATGATGCACCAGCCCAGATGTGGCAACAATACTCCATGCAAATTCTATGATAAATCCATGATAAAAAATACACCAATCGTTGAAGTCTGCTGTCATTGCGTCTGTTCTTTTACTAATTGGGATATAAAACGTAGAAGTCGAAACAGGAGAATTAGATGGCGTTACAGCAAACATGAGGTGTTTATGTGAGAAATAAAGAATAAGCTTACCCAATTCGAAAAAAGCCTCGTGTTTAATCGAATGAAATAGAGACGTTTTACTGTGTCACAACCGAAAACCGTGTCAACTCACTCCAGAGAACATTATGTGAACGTTAATTGGACCCTAAAATGGACACGCCTTGTACAGTGCAAAAGTTGAACAAACAATAAAAAAAAAGAAAGAAAACAAAATAAACCAAAAAAAAAACAACAAAAAAACCCATCGAAGATACAAAAATGATTGCAATGCGAAGTTTGTACGACTTCTCGGTTGGTAGTTCAATTTACCCGGCGTTGGTTGTGAGTCTTTTTACTTTCTTTTTTTTAACAAATTATTATTTTTTTTAAATAGGAATTGAAAAGTTAAATTTGAATATTACGGTATAATTAAAATATTAACTGAACCAAATTCTTATATTCAAAACGGGTGTATTTTTTCGAACTCGAGGAGCTAATAGTCGCACTTGGGAATTTTTATCTCGGACTCGGGAATCTGTAACGAATTTTGAACTGCACACTTTATAAAATTCTAAAACGCATATTAAAAGGTTTGTTATGCCAGGAAACTTAAAATACCCGCAAGATACGTTGCTAGTCTTTCGCTGCTCTATCGCTGTTTTGAATGGTAGATGTACGACTGAGTTCTAATTTCTGGTTCCTCCCTGCAAAACATTCACCACAAGAACTCGTCTTACTACCAACCCTGCAAAGAACTTTTCTTTTTCTTCTTCTGTGTACTTAAAATCAAACAGAACTTCCCAGAACTTCCTATATGTGGAACACGTTGCCTCGGGACTGCTTTCCAACAGACTATAAGATGGTCGTTTTCATCTGCAATGTCAACAAATACCTATCGAGCCGTCTTCTTAACTAATCAAAGTTTGCCCCTTTCGTCCATACTCTCATTGTATTGGTCATCATCCAGATGACAAGCGCATTGACCATTATTTTCGAGTAGCTTTTGGCCTTGATAGCTGATGACTCATTAGTATGTATAAGCACTCGGAAAATATTTTAAAATAGGTTTTGTGTCTAAACATTAAATAACTCCAAACAGGATGCATATGCCCCAAAGAGAGGGATGGCTTCTTCCATTCCTTACATCCCTTATATCACAGAAAAGGCGTTACTAGTCTCTCTCTACTCTATCGTTAATTCCATGGAAGGTGCTTGACTGAGCTAAAATCTCTGGTTTCTCCTTGTAGGACATTCACAGCTAGAACTCGTTTTTTTCTACCACAATGAAGAAAAGCTTGCCTTTCTTCATCAGTGTGCCTAGCGTTAAGCGGAATTTCCACTAACAGATATTCTTCGCAAGCGTTTCTCGTCTGTGGAACACACTGCTGCGGGACTGTTTCCCCACAGATTACAACTTGATCGTCTTCAAAGCCAGTATAAATAGATTTCTATCTTGAACCGTCCCCACAAATATTGTGATTTTGTTCTGACAACCATTCCGTCTCATTAACCCTTATCCTCGAGGGGCATCTGGCCTTGATATATGGTGATCCCTGTTTGTAAAAAAACAAAAAAATACAACAAAGCGATCAATGTAATAGCATGTAATAGGTAATAGTTTTTAGCAGCGATAGAAAAAGGATCTATTGTTGCGATACCCGTTCCTTCGGGAGACCCGGTAGCATCAAACAAAACACAACGATAGAGACAAAGACGTGCTCGAGAAACTCTGTTCCTTTATTCTTCACCACCAGCTGGTGTAAGTTGGGTATACACACATATATATAATTAAATATTTCTTTCTTAGCAAAAGTCCTTTGGCATTATTGTTCTTTCCCTTGTCTTACAAAGACACCTCTTCCTTTACCTTGACGGCGGTTGATTATCGACTCTACCATACGTAGGTTATTTCAACGAAAACCAGGCAGAGTGATTTACCTTGCAACCTAGAGTGAAACACGACAATACGTTCTATATCAGTCCGCTCCCGGAATCTAGGAAAGGCTTGTGATCCCCACGCCAGTTGTTTACGGCAGTTTGGCCATGGTGGGGTTACCCCTCTTCGGGGCTGACCCACCACAAGTTTTTCTCTATATCCTCCCAACTCAATCTCTGCTACGTAAGCGCTCATTCTTCCTTCATTTAACACTACCGTTTTAATTTCTGACTTTGCACTGCGGGTGCCTTCTTCTTCTGGCCTCGTACACCTGACTCTTTTAAAGATTATCGAGTCGTTTTTTTATGACGTCATACTCCGAAATGAACTCGTCAACTTCACACACCTAGGCTCGTTCACCGATTCATTTCCGTTATACTTTTAGCCTAATTGACAATCTATCTAGTCTTCTGCTTTTCTTCATTATTGCGGGGTCATGCCCTTAGCCTCCCCGTGACGTCTTATGCGTTATTCCTCCACATGTCTGCATCATTATTTTACACTATCACGATTACGGGAATGACGTACTAGTGGAATGATGTATTAGTAGAAGGATGTAGTATTGGAATAATGTATTATTGGAATGGTGTATTAGTAGAAGGATGTATTATTGGAATGATGTATTAGTAGAAGGATGTATTATTGGAATAATGTATTATTGGAATGGTGTATTAGTAGAAGGATGTATTATTGGAATGATGTATTATTGGAATGATGTATTATTGGAATAATATATTATTGGAATGATGTATTAGTAGAAGGATGTATTATTGGAATGATGTATTATTGGAATAATGTATTATTGGAATGATGTATTAGTAGAAGGATGTATTATTGGAAGGATGTATTATTGGAATGATGTATTATTGGAATAATGTATTAGTAGAAGACTGGAAAACACCAGAATCAATATTTGCCATCTTTATTATGTTATTATGTAGTTATGGCTTCACATCATTTATGTATGGGTTTGTTTATGTGTGTGTTCATTGCTGTGTTTGTGGGTATGCATTATCGTATGTGGCTATGTATTATCGTTCTCATTACGTAGTTGCGATGTGTGTGTGTGTGTGCCCACTGCAACGAGACTCATTTTGGTCCGTAATTCTGTTGTTTATTTCACATCTGAACCCTACATTTTCCCTCGGCCAGTGGGGAGATATCCTTCTAGACCGAGGCGATGTTCACCACATTAAGAATCAACTTTTTGTCTAATTTTGCCCTCGTGAGGAGGCAAGTAAATAGAGAGTCCGCGTCGTGTGCTTGCAACTCTCGAATTATTCTCTCAGGCTTTACCATCTCTCTATGAGAAGGGGCTGATTTCTAATTTATTACTAATCGCCTGATGCGTCCATACCGGAGAATGCTGACGAGGCTGCTCAGGCATTTTTTTTGTGAGTCAAAGTGCACCGTCTTTTTGTGCACTGGGTTTTTAATCTCTACCTTCTAGACCATGTGTCGCCTCTTTTAGCGGTGACAGTTTCGGAACTAAATAACTAAAAAATGGTCGAAAGGTCAAAAGGTCAAAAGGTCAAAATGTCAAAAGGTCAAAAGGTCAAAATGTCAAAATGTCAAAATGTCAAAATGTCAAAATGTCAAAATGCCAACCGGTTATAAAAACATAAACGAAACCAATAAATGAATAATTTCGAATCGGAAATTTGTTTTAGCATTAGATAACGCCCCAAAGTGTACACAGGCATGAAAGAAGAAAATAGAAACCCACAAAAATAATTCATACATGTTTAAAAGTTTCTGCCTCCTTCGTAGACAGCTACCACTTGGAGCCGCACAAAGCAGCAATAAATAGTTGAATATATCAATATTATATATCAATTTACATTTTTTGTGTGTTCAGATATAGATATATCCATCATATTTCATCATTTACGTATGACAAAGGCCAAAGAAGCATGAAGATTTTCAGAGATTCAGAGGAGGCTTATTATAGGTTAATATAAAGGTTGACTTAATCAGCGTTACACTGTCGCAAACCTCCGGATTCTACTTTCTAATGTTAACCGGATGATTGTCCAATTAAGCAGTGAGAAAAAAATGATTAATATAATCTTGCTTCGATCCATCATAACTATCTGAAAGCAGTCTTCATTATTGATGCTAAGAGTGTCTAATTATTTATTTCATGCCTGTGCTGTGTTTGGCATGCAAAAAATACGAAAAAGGTTGATATGACGTGATACTGTACTTTATCTTTTCTGTCCTCGGTCAGTAGAGAAGAAATGTTTTTAGACTGACGCAATTCAAATTTTGTGCCAATGCGGAGTGCCCCATTTTTGGGGAGTTGGATTTTCCCCACATTATAACCCGATCTTTTGTCTTACTCTGCCCTTGTGGGGAAGACAAGTAAATAGGGACACCAAATTATTTTTAGAATCTCTTATCCTTCTTTTCCCTCTTTTTTTTCCATTCTTTTGTCCGATCGATTTCCGATTGTCTCCTTCCTCTTTCGTTTATTCAATTCTTTTTCTTTTTCTTTCTTTTGCTCCCCAATCTTTCTTTATATCGCAACTCGACGCCCACGCTTCCTGCTGCCACGGAACCGTATTGTTACCGTTTCTAAAGAACAAACGTAGCAACAATTCTTCTTCTTCTTCTTCTCCTTCTATTTCTCCTTATTATTATTATTATTATTATTATTATTATTATTATTATTATTATTATTATTATTATTATTATTATTATTATTATCATCATCATCATTATTATTATTATTATTATTATTATTATTATTATTATTATTATTATTATTATTATTATTTTTATCATCATTATTATTATTATTATTATTATTATTTCATTTTTTACCCTCCACCCTTTTTCCTCAGACCAGAAACGATTCCAATGGACACCAAGGATCCTAACAAAGAATCTATTCTCTTTTCAAGACATGGCTGTCGACTCCCACCAACGCAACCTTTGACGAAAATAGTTTCATTCTTCTCGAGAAATCAAAACACTTGTCCATCTGTTTTCCCCCGTTTATTTCTATCTTGTTTTCTGCTACAAATTGCCACGTGCTCTATATATAAACGAGTAAAATTGTCTGTCTGTCTGTCTGTCTGTCTGTCTGTCCGCTTTTCACGCTTACCTTATGCACTACAATAGTAGTAGTAGTGGTAGTAGTAGTAAGATGAGGAGAAGGAGGAGGAAGAGGAAGAGGAAAAAGAGGAGGAGATCCTTTAGTTACAGTACTTACTCCGGGTCTCATAGCGTTACTTAAGAGATCGACATTTGATATGTTTATGCGGACGTATTTGTAAACCACTGCTCTCTATATAAACTAGTATAATTATATGTCTGTCTGCCCGTTTTTCACATTTACCTGATGCACTACAATAATAGTAGTAGTAGTAGTAGTAGTAAGAGGAGGAGGATGAGGAGGGAGAGGATGAAGAGGAGGAACAGTTCCTTAAGTTACAGTACTAATCCCTGGTCTTATAGCGTTACTTAAGAGATCGACATTTGACATGTTTATGCGGACGTATTTGTAAACCACTGCTCTCTATATAAAGTAGTATACTTATATGTATATCTGCCCGCTTTTCACGCTTACTTGATGCACTACAATAATAGTAGTAGTAGTAAGAGGAGGAGGAGGAGGAGGCGGAGGAGGAGGAGGAGGTAGAGGAGGAAGAGTTCCTTTAGTTACAGTAATTAATCCGGGTCTCATAGTGTTATTTAAGAGATCGACATGTGACATGTTTATGCGGACGTATTTGTAAACCATTTCTGTAGTTCCACTTCCTCTTTTAATCAAGCATAGATTTTCCGAATAGAAAAAAAAATCAAATAAAAGAAAAGGAAACGAAAGAGAAAGAAAGAGTTTAGCAAACACAAGAAAGAAAAAAAAGCAGTAGCTTAGTAGACCAGTAACTTATTGCCTTTGATCGACCCTACCACAAAAGTCCCCAGCCCAAAACGGAACTGATAAAGCATAATTATATATTTTATTTTGTTTTGTTTTCTGTTACTTTTTTTTGTTTTTTTCTCATTTTAAACTTTACAATCGAACCCGAGACAATCGGGTATCACTTGTAAGGACAGGACGCACGTTTTTTTTGAAAATGTAGTATCGAGTAACCGCTTATCGAGGCCAAAGGCTACTCGAGAATAAAGGTTAATGAGTTTGTTTGAATGCTACTGAGGAGAGTTTGGTTATTTAGGAGGACGACTCAACAAGAATTTGTTTACATTGGACTTGAAAACGATAATGTCGTAGTCATCTGCGAAGCAGCCTAGTGGTATTCTGTTCCACAGACAGGCAGTTCTTGGAAAGAAACTTTTCTTATAGACGTTCCGTTTAGTTCAGAGGAAGAAAGGAAAATTATTTTAAGTCGATGTAGCTAGACGTTCTTACTGTGAATATTTTAGAGAGGAGACCATAGATTTGAGCTCTGGCAGGCACAGACTATTAAAACAACGATAGAGTAGAGAAAGACTAGCAACATCTCTTTTGTGAGAAAGAGGCAGTAGGAGAGAGAAAAGAACATCCTCACTAGATTTAAAAGTCGGTTTTGTACTCTGTCAAGGCAGGAAAAAGAAAGCCATGATCAGCACCTTCCTAGATGTGGCAACAGTACCCCATTTTTGAATGTATTTGACTTTTATATAGGTAAATATTGCGCCAGGAGTTATTTTTTTTTGGAGGAGTAGAATGAACCAACCATTTTTCCGATGAGTTTAGCAACAGATTTGATGCGTCTTCTATTTAAGGTCTGGAGTGAAGATCAGTCTATTATGCTTATCAAGGCCTGGAGCTTCCTCAAATAAGGAGCTATTAACTTCAATAGGGGCTAGGTCAGGATCAGAGCGTCGGTGGTGAAAAGAGAGAAGCTTGGCTTTAGATGTATCAACAGTAACCAGACACCTTTTTCTCCATTGCACTCAACTATATTTTATTAAATAAATAAATTTATTAAAATGTGTGAATCTATTAGTCGTTACTTCCTGTGGATTATCTGCCGCTGTTTACTAAACTGCACAAGTGCCGAACTTTATTTTATTACAATGTTTTCTTTCAGAAACTATATTTTATTAAATAAATAAATTTATTAAAATGTTTTAATCTATTAGTCGTTACTTCCTGTAGATTATCTGCCGCTGCAGAAGTGTCGAATTTTCTTCTAGTTGAAGCGCAAACACATCTTCTAATTATTGGCAATATATCCTGAAATGTTTCGGATTTTTGAAATGAGGGTTGATAATTTGTAGAGTTTAGTATAAACTGCACGAAATTTCGTACGAAACCCTTCATTTAATTCACGGAGGTAGCTTGAGTAATTTACTCCTCTCCAGGAGTTAGGCACAAGGCCAGTTTTTTATCCTACTCCCACAAGTAAGATGTGACCCAAGCTCGGGTCGGAAAGTGGGGGTTGAAAAGCCAGCACCCGAGAGGTGAGCACTCTGACCATCAAAAATTGCCTGGGCAACCTCGTCGGCATTCCCCGGTAGGGGCGCCTCAAGCAGTAAGCAATTAACTTACTCCTCCCTAAAGAGGGGAGGCAAAGCCTGGGAGGGTGGACCTCCTAGAACTGCACAGGACAATCCCATAGACCGGCGTAAATCAAGCCCCGAAGGCCAAGACAATACCAGTCTATAGGGTGCAGTATCCATCGGAACAGATACTACACTTTGATCTCGACCAAAAGGTTGTGTCTGTTCTAAAATTTTGAGAATACGTCAATTATTGGCTATGATATTAGTTCTTTTTTCTTCCCAGTCCTAAAAGCGTCAAATTTGTCCCGAACAGCCTGTAGATGGTAGCGGCTACGCGTATTATATAGAGTATCATTGATGCCACTACTGAAGCTGTTTAAGTGTCACATTTTCCCGATGGTAGCGGTTACGCGTATTATTAGTGTCATTAGTATCATTAGTGGCATCACTGAAGCTGTTTAAAAATGCAGATTTGTGTGGCAGTCTATCGTCTATGGTCATTCATCAACGTTGCTGATTTGCAAAGTGTTTATTGCCTGTCGACAAAAAAAATCTTGTGTTACTAATTAATATTTCTCGCATTTGGGAATATTTTTTGTTCACTATTTAATCATCGTCGGGTTTTAATAATAATTATTAAAACTGCCGAACGAGAGTGAAAATGAAACTAGAACCGATACTCTTAAGATACGTCCTTTCAATCTGTGCGTCGAGCGATGAAAATACTAGTTCACACTTTAGCATGACAAACCTAGAAACATGCTATTCCTGACAGACCAACGAAAATAGTTTTTCGAACTCAGTGGGACTAAATAACGAAAATTGTAAAGGGTTATTCCCTGCTCCTACAAATAAATACTGTTATATTTTTTACTTACCGATGGGTGTATAAACCATTATACACCCGTCTCGTCGTGGTCGTCGTGAACTCAGGTTATTGCTGGTCTGCGGATACAAAACGCACTCGGACGCCGATTTTTATTTAAAAAGAAAGACAGCCACAGAAAACAATAGAGTCACGGGCTACTTGCGTACAAGAGAGAGAAAGACAGATTGATAGACAGACAGCTCGCCTCGCTATATTTAGTTACATTGTGCGCACCCCCCCCCCATTGGGGGCCAGCGCTCTAGACACGGCTTTCCCGCTTGAAATTTAGCCAGCGAAGAAATCAAAATCCCTCCTGGAAGTCACGTGGTTTCCAAGATATCCGTCTGGAGTCACCTCTTACCTTTAAGTTGTCACTCAAACTTTTCCATCCAAACAATGGCCATCGTTATGTAACAGGAAGTATAGTGGTTCTGTTGACTTCCGTCTGCAGTCACTTCTGACCTTTAAAATGTCACTCAAACTTTTCTATTCAAACAACGGCCCTCGTTATGTAACAGGAAGTCACGTGGTTTCCAGGATATCCGTCTGGAGTCACCTGTGACCTCTAATATGTCACACAAAATATTCCATTCAAAACGCCCCTCGTAATGTAACAAGACTATGTTGATACGCTTCTTTCTTGTCCCTTTCCTGATTTGGGTCGTGATCAACCTATTCAGTTCTAGGAATAGTATGGACGATTGGTTTTATAGACGTTATCTTTGAGATAACATCACAGATAAACACTCTGGAGGTGTTAACTTCTGACGAGTGTGATACCGATTCAGAGTAAAATCTCCCCCTCCCTGATAAACGACCACTAAAGTGTCCACCCCTCAGCCATTTAAATGAGTCATTGGAAATATCGGGAGTAGTCACATCATGCTGAAACCACTGCACCTTCATTAGAGCACCTCTTCGTCTGCCTAAGACTTCTTAACGATCAGTATTAATCAACGCAGGTGTGCACATTTGGAACATGTCATTGAATGGAGATAAAACAGAGACTGTTAGTCATTCATGACTTAAACTTGGTGAACCTAGACACGTTAAAACAGTAAACCAGAACACGTGTTCTTTTTTGGGCGACCTTTATTTTCAGAGAGGATTTCGTTTACGAACACCGTAACGTACATAACCAAGTAGGTATATGACTGAGGATAATTTACGATAAAAAAACAAACTATGTTGGTATAATAGAAACGAAACAAAAAGGATAAGATGATTTGCGCGCAATGCCAAATATGTACAGCTAGCTATTAAACATGTTTTACTCGAAACAATACTTATGGCTGGCATGTAGAGTAAATTGAAACAACTTTGGTATCGGTAAATATGAAATATTTTTCTGTAAGCACCTTTTAAGAAATACGTGTCACGTGACCATATGCAACATCGGCATACACTGAAGTATATTTGTACTTACTATGGCTGTATTGCAGAAAGGATTGTTTATTTCATTAACTATTCTATGGGTGGTATTTTTAGGGAGTGATCTTGCATTTACTACTTAGGTTTAACAAACTAAGAGAAATGTTTTTTTTTTCAAAACGCTTGGATGAATATAAACCTGTGTTTAGCGATCAAAATGCCACTTCAAACTGAATCGAGACGAACCGACCGACTGACGGTCTTACATAAATGAGGGCTATGTTTGAAATGACAAGCTTGAGTGACACTTTTAAAGAGCAGATTTCACTAATTATTTAACTTTTAAGGAGCAGATTTCATAAATTATTTTACTTTTAAGGAGCAGATTTCACAAATTATTGCACTTTAAAGAACAGATTTCACAAATTTTTTTCACTTTTAAGGACCAGATTTCACAAATTATTTTACTTTTAAGGAGCAGATTTCATAAATTATTTTACTTTTAAGGAGCAGATTTCACAAATTATTGCACTTTAAAGAACAGATTTCACAAATTTTTTCACTTTTAAGGAGCAGATTTCATTAATTATTTTACTTTTAAGGAGCAGATTTCACAAATTATTGCACTTTAAAGAGCAGATTTCACAAATTATTTCACTTTAAAGAACAGATTTCACAAATTTTTTCACTTTTAAGGAGCAGATTTCACAAATTATTTTACTTTTAAGGAGCAGATTTCATAAATTATTTTACTGTTAAGGAGCAGATTTCACAAATTATTGCACTTCAAAGAACAGATTTCACAAATTTTTTCACTTTTAAGGAGCAGATTACACAAATTATTTTACTTTTAAGGAGCAGATTTCACTAATTATTTTACTTTTAAGGAGCAGATTTCACAAATTATTGCACTTTAAAGAGCAGATTTCACAAATTTTTTAACTTTTAAGGAGCAGATTTCACAAATTATTTTACTTTTAAGGAGCAGATTTAACAAATTATTGTACTTTAAAGAGCAGATTTCACAAATTATTTTACTTTTAAGAAGCATATTTCACAAATTATTTTACTTTTAAGGAGCAGATTTCACGAATCCTTTATGTTTTTTGCCTGAATATTATCATTTAATCATCCAATGTTTTGGTCTTCACGAAAAAATTACGTGACTTTTCCACATTCATTATATTAATTTATCTTTGAAATTAAATGAAAAATACTTTTCACTGGATATTATTCATTCGCAAATAGCTGGCAACTTTTTCATTATTACGTAATAATTATTTAAATGTTACAAATAAGTAATTCAGTCAATCAAGTTTCTTATAGGTATAGTTTACATTAGGAGGTCCGTATTTAAATGGAAAAGTTTGAGTGACGTATTTAAATGTCAAAGGTGACCCCAGACGGTAA
>OY744545.1:47398195-47433195 GCA_963556195.1 Sepiola atlantica
TGTTTCCCGCCCCAAAATGTAAACGACGCAATTACTTTTGAAAAACTACGGAGAGGTAGAAAAATGAAATTGCTGCTTATTATTTTAAAGAAACGCAAATTATGTTTAACAAATAGTTTACGAATATTGTTTTCTTCATAAAGAAACAATAATCCAAAACGATAAAAATGTGACGACCGATTGGTGGGCGGGCGTGATTTGGAAAATTAAAAAAAACAAAAAAACTTTGTTTATTATGAAAATAAAACATTAGATGAGAAGTACTGAAAATATCACTGAAACCGGAAAATACTCCGTTTGCTAATTAAGGAAATTTGTTAATATTTCATTATAGTATGATGAGATAAGAGAAGAGAGACCACCTAAGAAATCGACTGTCTCAAACGTTGGGGCAAAGGCTTTGCAAGGGCGCCTGCATTTAGAAGACGAATGTTTTATTATGATGTTCTCCTAACAGAGACGTATGCAACTTTCTAGTGAAAGCGAAATAGCAACAATTAAAACAATGGGGTTCATTACGTTCATTATTATTATCTTGTGTTGTCTTATCTTTTCTGCAACAGACTTTTTTTTATTCGTATCGGCCAATTTATCGTCTGTCTATCTCGACCAGGTCCGGAATCTGTCGTCAAAACTCGGGAATCGCCGTTAAATTCGTGGTGCGCTATTCTGCACGAGTACCTAAATACTTTTGTTTAATTACTCGTATACAATGAATTGTTTGCACTATTACTGTGCTACGGGATAAAATAATCTTAAATGGGTTGATATTCCGTAAAACAGACTGACTACGATTACGATCAAATTTGCGAAAAATGACCCGAAGTTCTATTCTGTGAGTGCGTCACTCCAGATACGAGACATGCTATACGTTTTTATGTCCATAGATAAATCGCGCATGATTTTCAAGTATGTGATTATGTGATTGTGTGGTCACCCACAAATGACACTAATATCTCTCTATATATCCTAGCAGAAAGAGCAGGGCGGGGCAGTTGGTCTCTGCTTGGTTTGAGGGACAGATTGACCTCTTGGGCCTTAAGCTAATGAACTGTTTGTGTTCGAAACGAGCGATGCGTGAAACAGAGATGAACAGATTGTGTTGTTATCTCATATGATACCACGTGGTTATATAAGTGTACTCTTTGCTTTTTTTACACCCCTTTTGCATTTTTTTTTGTCACGTGCTTCAGTTTACACCTCTTTTTTCAGCGCGTTCAACTATGGAACAACCTTCATAACAACCTTATCTTATTCTCTGTGAATACGCATTATCTCTTTTTCAGGTCGTTCAGCTACGATCACTGAAAGAACGAACTGTGAACCACGAGAAACGAATACAAACAAGCCGCGCGTGCGTGGTCCCCCCTCTGTATGTGACTCGATGTGGCGAGTGTAAAATGCAATAAATTTGGGCAATTTGGGGGCATTTTTGACCTCCCCCCTTTGACCCCCTGGGGGCGCGAACCAAAATTTTTCTGAGGTCAAGAATGCTCATTTTATATCCAGAACAATTGCCTCTACATTTTGGCCAAGTTTCAGAAAAATTGAATGGATGGATCAAACGTTATGGGTAAAAGAGATCATTTTTTTTGCACTTTTGGGGGCTTTTGACCCCCTGGGGGCGCGAACCAAGTTTTTTCCAAGGTCATCAATACTTATTTTCTATTAGGAACAATTGCCTCCACATTTTTGTCAAGTTTCAGAGAAATTGAATGGATGGATGAAAAGTTATGGGGCAAAAAATGTCATTTTTTGCCATTTCGGGGCCTTTTGACCCCCTGAGGGAGGGGGGGGGGGGCTAACCAGATTTTTTTTTTTTAAATCGTAGAATGTCACATTCTAACTTGACCAAAGTTACAACTTCATGCAAAATTTCAGAGAAATTCAATGGATGGTTGCGGAGAAAAATCCGGACGGACGGACGGACGGACGGACATGTCTCAAAACATAAGTCCCCCGATTTTATAAATCGGGGGACCAATAAACAATTTACTTGTTGTCTTATGATAAAAAAAGACGACATTGCTCCATGAATATCATCAGGTGCTTTTGTTTTATCACATATAGAACACTCGCAAACCTACAGATAGACATAAATACCTAGATTTCAATAGCAATCATCTCAACAATTCTCAAAAAGTCCGTTATTTCAGTTTTTGCGTACGGGGCAAAAAACTTTGCTCTCGCCGCATCGGATACAACATTAGTAGTGTAGTTTTATATGCGCGGCCGTTCGAGCCCCCCCCCGAAACCGTTGATTTTAAAATTCTGACAACAGCGAAACTATTAAACATAACTTACCTGACAAACGGATCGCAGCCATTTGTGTTTCCCAATGTCCGGCTGGGTAAGTTCTTCGCTTTTATGAGGGTAACGAGTAGTTTTTCCGTCTCGCGCTCATACTCCACCGTAAACCACAGACGCCCGATGTGGTCATCGGGTATGTCATAATCATCATCCTCGTCGGCGATTTTGTAAAGGCTTGGGTCAATGGCACCGAGTTCATAAGCGCCTGAAAATTAAAAAAATGCGAAATATCGTAAAATAAGCGGAAAGTCACACGTAATGTTTGATTTACATTGTGGATGATATTTTAAAAACCCCTTTATAGGGAATCTATATAATAATACGTTAACGCAATCTCATGTTCGTACGTGCGTTATCACTCTCCACCCCCTTTTTAAAAAATGAAATCGCCCGTAATCCGCAGATGCAATGCAAAATGTCATTCAAAAAAATTCATCTGACGTTGCTGTAGTGTCAAATGTGAAACTAGAACTAAAACGCACTTTTTTTGGCCTTCGGGCTAAGATCAAAGTGTAGTATCTGTTCCGATGGATACTACACCCTATAAACCGGTGTCGTCTTGGCCTTCGGGTCTTGATTCCGCCGGTTTGTGGGTTTGTCCTGTGCAGTTCTAGGAGGTGCACCCTCCCAGGCTTTGCCTCCCATCTTTGGGGAGGAGTAAGTTTATTGCTTACTGCCTGAGGCGCCCCTACCGGGGAATGCCGACGGGGCGGCCCAGCCATTTTTTTTTGTAGGCCAGAGTGCTCAAATTTTCGGGCGCTGGCTTTTCAAATCCCACTTTCCGACCTTGTGTCACATCTTACCGCTGTGGGAGGTAGATAAATAAATAGGATCAAAGTGTAGTACCCGTTCTGTTTAAAGGTTTAGGGGGTCTTCGTTCGCTGTCGACATTCATAGAATGGAAATATGTCACAAATTACTACAAGGGTTTTGAAGATAAACGCCCATACACAGATATATTCTGAAACTGCATTGACTAGAGTACTTAGCTAAGTATTATTTACCTCCTCTCCAGGAGGTTAGGCACAAGGCCAGTTTTATCTTACTCCAACAAGGTAAGATGTGACCCAAGGTCGGGTCGGAAAGTGGGGCTTGAAAAGCCAGCGCCCGAGAAGGTGAGCACTCTGGCCATTAAATATTGCCTGGGCAGCCCCGTCGGCATTCCCCGGTAGGGGCGTCTCAGGCAGTAAGCAATAAACTTACTCCTCTCCAAAGAGGAGAGGCAAAGCCTGGGAGGGTGGACCTCCTAGAACTACACAGGACAGACCCATAGACCGGCGTTAATCAAGCCCCGAAGGCCAAGACGATACCAGTCTATGGGGTGCAGTATCCAACGGAACAGATACTACACTTTGTTTCAGTTTGAACAAAGGTGCTACAATAATATCGCGAGGTCCGTCTGCGTCTGCGCAAGGAATCTAAAGATCTTCCTGTCTCTATGACTTCACTGCCGCGACACATTGCTCTTGCGACTTTTACTTGGAAAATACCACTATACTCAATGGTTAACTTTACGTGAAAATGTACCATATTAATGCTTTATTTACACATCCGTATTTAAATATCATTACGCTTAAAACTATTTCTAACGACATGAAACTTGGTCGGTAATCAGAAGCGGAAGACGTATCTGACCACCTAGAATGCTGCGAGGTTTTGAATCGGGAGATTTCGTTTAGAAGCGAAGCAGATGTCTGAAATGTAGACCAGAAAATTCATCAGTAATCTCGTGTTCTGCTCAGAACATGTAACTAAGATAAATAGTAAACAACGTGTATATTTGTGGGTAGACACGGCTCTTGTTAAGTTTAGACGGGAACTAACGATCACAGTCACAGAGGAGAACCCGAAGAATCAAAATACGTATACCGGTCAAGCAAAGAAAACCTTAACCCTAAGCCTTAAAAAAATATTTATCTATTTATCCTTTCTCCCTGTCGACTTTCCAAATTAAGTTTTTATATCGACCTCCGCAGAATCGAGACGATACATGATGCATACACTGATAATGTATGTACTCCAAAAAAGATTTGATGAGAGAGAAAGACCAAGAAGTTTCATAGTCGATTTCTCCTCAAGAGCAAAGCTATCCATGAGAATCTCAGGAAGAAAAGGGACACGCCTACGATTGAAAGACACGAGCTGAGTCTTAAGTTGATTAAATGAAACAAGCGATTTCGTACCCACAACAATCCACAACTGAACCCAGCTCAACTTCTATATCAGTTGCATATTTCGACTGAACCGAGGGGGATGGGCGAGTATAAACACCAGAATAGAGAGTGGATTTAAGTAACAGTAAGCCATTTTATGCTAATTAGGTGTGATAAATGAAAGACACTTTTGTATTTATTCACTTAGATGTTGACCAATGGCGGAGTGATCTCACCGAGCAGAAAGAAACCGGAAGTAGAAAGAGTCTTATGTTGTCTGAAATATCTAATGGGTTTATCCCGCTCATAATATTTTAGCGGTAGATTCCTACTGTTACAATAATTGGTAACTTGTATAACTTTTGTTGAGAAAAGGTTCCTAATCCTTACGGATGGCTGAAAAGGCATTTCAAGAGTTTACGGTTAAACAAAGGTTGGCAGTATTACGAAAATCAAGTTAAGCTTCGTTGCGGTTCCTTTGGCGTTTGTCTCTAGCCAACGCGATAAATGTTCTTCATCTCTTGTTTAATGAACACGGACATCTTGCAACTATAGAGACAAGATTAGATTATATCGGTAGACATTGGAAGTTGGTGTGGCGTAACGCGTACCAGGGGAGTCTAAGTTGGAGTGGCGTAACGCGTACCAGGGGAGTCTAAGGATGCAGTGTTCACGTGCCATCGATGAGAATTGTCATTGTAGTCAGAATGTCAAAGCCACACACCATCAGAAAGACAAGAAGCAAGAATTTAACAATTAGACACTGTAGAAGTTCTGCCGCATCCGGCCTATTCCCCAGACGTTGCTCCATCTGACTATAATTAATTCCGATATATTCAACATTTTATAAAGTGTCGCCGATTTTAGGTATCCGATGAAGTTGAATAAACCTGTCGAAAATGTCTCGATTCAGAGTCGAAGAATTGGTACTTTAACAGAATCCGAAAGCTAGGTCGTTGACAAAAAAGGTCGTGAACAATGATGATCTTTATTTTATGATAATAGTTGTTGGGGTTGAATACGATTTTACATGATAAATCACATTTCCAAATCTCGTCTGGTGCACCATCCACTAGTCTCTCTTTTTTAGACATAGTCCGAAAAAAGCATCTAATCTAATATGCCCCACTTTGTCTAGCTAGCTCAAGCCCCTGTTCCGTCGCCGCAATATTGCATCTCTGTGCTTGTTTTACAAGTAATTCAATGGAATGTGCTCCGACGAACTTGTTGCACTTGCACGTAAATACCCCCGACCAACACCCGACAAGCAGCAAGATCCCACCCCTTCACTGGAGAGGTGTGCAGATTGCGAAAAGCTTTTTTACTTTAATATCTTCTTTTCTTGAACTACTTGCCTTCGTAATTCCATCACTGCTCCTTGTTTTCTCGACTGTACCCACATGCAGAAATTTAAATGTAATGTGAACAAACATCTGGCTGAAAAACTCCCCACTTGTGATGCCCGTATAAATCTGGTTCCTAATTCACAGTAGCCTCTCATGTATAAATGGCAATGTGTCTCGTTTGGCGTGAATATAAGTAAAAGTTGAACCAACTTATTTCAGTTCGTACAAGTCAGATATACGTCCTCGACAATCAGTCAGACAGTGACTTTGTTTCTGTTGGGCTGAGTTATGGTCCTGTTCAGTCTCAGTAGGTCTACACTCCCAAGATTTACCTTCTTCAGAAGAGGTTAGTTTATCGTTAATCGCCTGGGGCGCCCTACCATGCAATGCCGTCAGGATTGCTCAGACATATTTTGTAGGTCAGAGTGTGCCAAAATTAGCGCACTGGCTTTTCAACTTAACATCTGACCTTGTGCCTAACGTCTTGGGGGGGGAGGGAGGTAAATAAAATAAGTTTTTTAACAATTTAACACTGATCACGGACTTTCTACCCAAACAAGTATATTTCAAGATGATGAGTCGAACGAACGAGAAAAAAATAGATTAAAAAATTAACATGAAACAAACGAGATGAAACATAACACAAAGGAAATTAACTTCCTTTTATGATCCGCAGGCTTATGTATTTTTTATTAGCTTCGTACAGGAAGCGGAAGTGGGTCCGATGTCTATTGCATGCTATCAATTCTTTCTTTAATCCTGATTGTAGACACACAAGACAGGACCCGCGTGCAAATGATATACTGAATTATCCTCATTGGCGCCGTCTGGGTGATCGGTGAACAATGATTCGTGAATGGAATATAATACTACCCCACAATCCTCAACACGCCTCGTGACGTAATGTTATATAAAGCAGAAGGCTTAAGATATGCACAGGCTCTGAGTGATTAAGCTATGTCAAGTATAGGAGAGAGGTGATGTTTGACATAGTGTTGTATTTCTGCTGCGCTTAAAAGAATGACGACACACACCGATGTATGAAAATATAATGATATATCTTTATTGTCGATGGATGTGAACAAGTGGGGCTTAGTGAGGAATGAGAATGCAGGTATTGGATCCACAGTGTTAGTTAAGTAATAATAAACTATATTTTATAAAGAACAAAACATGTACCACAGTGTTGTATTTCTGCTGTGCTTAAAACAATGACGGCACACACTGATGTATGAAAATATAATATATCTTTATTGTCGGTGGAGGTGAACAAGTGGGGCTTAGTGAGGAAGGAGAATGCAGGTATTGGATCCACAGTGTTAGTTAAGTAATAATAAACTATATTTTATAAAGAACAAAACATGTACCACAGTGTTGTATTTCTGCTGTGCTTAAAACAATGACGGCACACACTGATGTATGAAAATATAATATATCTTTATTGTCGGTGGAGGTGAACAAGTGGGACTTAGTGAGGAAGGAGAATGCAGGTATTGGATCCACAGTGTTAGTTAAGTTATAATAAACTATATTTTATAAAGAACAAAACATGTACCACAGTGTTGTATTTCTGCTGTGCTTAAAACAATGACGGCAAACACTGATGTATGAAAATATAATATATCTTTATTGTCGGTGGAGGTGAACAAGTGGGGCTTAGTGAGGAAGGAGAATGCAGGTATTGGATCCACAGTGTTAGTTAAGTTTTAATAAACTATATTTTATAAAGAACAAAACATGTACCACAGTGTTGTATTTCTGCTGTGCTTAAAACAATGACGGCAAACACTGATGTATGAAAATATAATATATCTTTATTGTCGGTGGAGGTGAACAAGTGGGGCTTAGTGAGGAATGAGAATGCAGGTATTGGATCCACAGTGTTAGTTAAGTTATAATAAAGTATTTTTTATAAAGAAAAAAATATGTATCCCAGTGTTGTATTTCTGCTGTGCTTAACAGAATGACTACAAACACTGATGTATAAAAATATAATGATATATCTTTATTGTCGGTGACGGTGAACGAGTGTGGGTTAGTGAGTAAGAAAGATGCAGGTATTGGATCCACAGTGTTAAGTTATAATAAAGTATTTTTTATGAAAAACAAAACATGTATTTCGGCTATAGTTTTGAGTAGGTTGTATATGGAAATTGTCAATCCTCTCATAATATTCATCATCATTCAAACGTCAATCTATCCATCTCATAAACTTTTATCTTGGCCTAGATAAGTGGTGAGTCATAGTAAAAAAATAAAAATGTTTTCCAAAGGTATATAAAAAATAATTTGATAATTGATTAAATAAGAAAGATATCAGACAAATAGTCGTATTTCTGCTGTGCTTAAAATAATGACTACACACACTGATGTATGGAAATATAATGATATATTATTATTGTTGAGTTCGGGTGAGTGAAGGAAGTACTAGAATTGACGGAGGTTGACCCTTCAAACTCGATAGTCAGTTGACTCTGTCGATCTCAATTTGGGCTAGTTTATATAACGATTTTCGATGCCCTGTTAACACCAATTCTGGAATTTCGGTTTCGCTGTCAATGCAGCCACGTCTCCAAGGCGTTATTTAGCGACGGGGTATTCCCGTGTGCATGTAACCTTTGCATATAACCTTTGCAGGTGTTTTGCATCAATCACCAGATATTTTATTTTCAGAAGAATTGTGTTTCTGTGTTAATTAATCATGTCAGTCGGCCGCATTCTGTTTCTTCCGGCCATGTAGGTGTCTGTGTCAAGTAGATTTTATTCCTGCCATGTGTAATTATACGTACACCAGATATATATTAAACCAATCGTGTGACTTAAGCAGCAGCTGTTATCATGCAGTATTGGCGTACAGAAACATTGTACGGCTCTATTATAATGACCAACTAAAAAGGTAAGTGTTAATGGAAAATGCATAGAGGTCGATTCAGCAACTATTAACCCGGCTGGGAAAATTGGTTATCAGCATGAATCAAATGATATTTTGAATATTCGGCGTATCCGTGTCCGTTTGCCCATCTCTAGTATTCTTTCAACTATGATGAATTAACTCTAAGACGTCCACAAAGGATTATACAACAATAACATAATTAGCTAGCACACCAATACAAGTAAACTCAAGTGAGGGCAAGACAGTTCAATTAATATCGATGGGGACTTTATGTTGTATACCAACTTCCTCTGTTAGAAAAGTAAACTAATATATTTTTTGTTAAGGCTTAAAGTTTAGATTGCTTCCCTGCAGGCTACATGGTCGTCTTCAAATTGTATGTCAACCGATATTTGTCATAAATCGTCCACTAAATAATCAATTTTTTTTCATTGCTTTAATCATTTTCAATCCTCTCATAATATTCTTCATCATCCAACTGAAAATCTATCCATCTCATTAATCTTTATTTTCCAGTGGCTTTTGACCTTGATAATTGGCGTACAATAAATTTCACGAGATTTCCCCTAAGAAGATGTTAAAATTCTCTCTCTATATATATATCCTCTCCCTCTCCCTCTCTCTCTCTATCCTCTTTCCTCTCTCTCTATCTTCTTCCCCATCCCTCTCTATCTCCTTTTCCTACAAATTACAAAAGAATCTGTAAATATATTGAATAAATACAACTAAATAGATCCGTCACGAAATACTACTACTACTACTACTACTACTACTACTACTAATAATAATAATAATACTATTACTACTACTAATAATAATGATAATCAGAAAAGAAGAAGAAGAAGAAGAAGAAGAAGAAGAATAAAATATTATAACCTGACCCTTCAAGAAAAATCATAGAGGCTCCAACAAACGATTTTAAAAAATCTTATTTTAAAATAAAATTGAAAACATTACTGTATTCTGAAATATTATTGTTCTGTAAGCCCTTCATTCAGCGATATTTCTCCACTCGGATAACGTTGAGTAGATGCCATCTTGTTTAGAATTAAGTTATTTTGTCCGTAATAATCTCAAAAAAAGTAAAACTTGCAATTAATAATTCAATAAAATACAAAATCGATTTTTAGTTTTATTGCTTTTATTGTATTTCTTCTTGTTTTTATCTTTGTTTTTTTTTTTAATGGAATTCGCTCGAGATAAAGTATGAAGCCACTTGATGTAAGAACGTTAGGGGTAGGGTTATCTTTTGAATATTAAACATTTTTTTTTATGGGAGTCGTTTCTGACAGGACCTGGAGCCACTTGACGTAAGGAGCTATAAAGAACGAAAGATGATTATTGCAAAGACAGACAATAGCTGACTATTGACCCTAGTTTTGTAAAGCCTAAAGCGATAGGTAGGAGAAAACAGTAGGCAGAAAGAGAGTTCCACAAGGCCACAGTTCTTGGAAATAAGTTACTGGAATAATAAGATGTATTACGACGAGGTACACGAACAGCGAATTGATGAAGACCACTAGGCCAACTAGTCGAACGACCTGAGACAAATGAAGCGGGGAATAATCAGACAATTCCGCAGAAAACATGTCATAATAGTGACTGGGACTAGCAACATCGCGCGTTGCAGTATTACATTCTTGCATTGTTAAAGTTTTGCACTATTAAATTCAACCATTCGTTTCAACACTCAACGGGAAAGATTTGTAACCGTATTTTACAATAAAAATATTCAACTCTATAAAAAGAAAGGGAGGTGGCCGTGATGAAGTCGATACCGACGCAGACTATCGAACTAGGTGTACCGAGTTCGAATCCAATCGGTTCCATATTTTTATTAAATAATTGATTTAATTCATTTATCTTTTCATTTTTATTAAATAATTGATTCTATTCATTTATCTTATCATTTTTATTAAATAATTGGTTTAATTAATTTATTGTATTATTTTTATTAAATAATGTGTTTTATTAACTTTTACATTTTTTATTAAATAGTTGATTTAATTCATTTATCTTTTTATGTTTTATTAAATAATTGATTTTATTCATTTATCTTTTCATTTTTATTAAATAATTGATTTTATTCATTTATCTTTTCATTTTGATTAAATAATTTATTTTATTCATTTATTTTATTATTTTAATAAAATAATTAATTTTATTAATTTATTTTATTATTTTAATTAAATGATTAATTTTATTCATTTACTTTATTATTTTAATAAAATAATAAATGTTATTCATTAATTTTATTATTTTAATAAAATAATTAATTTTATTCATTTTTCTTATCATTTTTATTAAATAATTGGTTTAATTTATTTATTGTATTATTTTTATTAAATAATGTGTTTTATTAATTTAATTTTTTTTTAATTAAATAATTGATTTTATTCCTTTATCTTTTCATTTCTATTAAATAATTGATTTTATTCATTTATCTTTTCATTACTATTAAATAATTGATTTTATTCATTTATTTTATTATGTTAATTAAATAATCAATTTTATTCATTTATTTAAAAAAATAAATAATTTTATTCATTTATTTTATAATTTTAATTTAATAATTCATTTTATTCATTTATTTTATCATTTTAATTAAATAATTAATTTTATTCATTTATCTTATCATTTTTATAAAATAATTGGTTTAATTTATTTATTGAATTATTTTTATTACATAATGTGTTTTATTAATTTTTACATTTATTTTTATTTAATAGTTGATTTTATTCATTTATCTTTTAATTTTTATTAAATAATTGATTTTATTCATTAATTTTATCATTTTAATTAAATGATTAATTTTATTGATTTTTAAAATTATTTTAATTAAATAATTAATTCTATTTATTTATTTTATTATTTTAATTAAATAATTAATTTTATTCATTTATTTTATTATTTTAATTTAATGATTTATTTTATTTATTTATCTTATCATTTTTATTAGATAATTGATTTAATTTGTTTATCTTCCGAGAATTGTAGGTCTTAGATTCTGAAAATCAAAGTTAATTAAAAGTTTGACAAAAGGCGCACATTAAACCATATGAACACTATAATTGGTTAATACGGTAATTAGTATAGCCGGACTATATCACCTTTAAACGGCCTCTATACCATAATCAGCCACCCTATCAGCGTGTCTAATAAGTTAACCACGTATTTTGAATAATAAAATCTAAAGCTTTTATATTATGTCTTTTTTCGTGAAAAATCTTTTTTACAAAAACATATTTATTTTTACAAAAGTGCAGGAAATTTTATTAAAATAAAGTGAACAATCAGCACTATGCTCGCGTCGGTCGCATAGATTTAATACTATATATAATGTAAGTGCTTCGTTTGCTAATAATGTATGTTTTTACAAAAGTGCAGGAAATTTTATTAAAATAAAGTGAACAATCAACACTATGGTCGCGCCGGTCGCATAGATTTAATACTATATATAATGTAAGTGCTTCGTTTGCTAACAAATAACCGACTGTGACAATATTTTTTGGTATACACTTCTCCTCAAGGAGAATGTGGTGTCTGGGAATATGCTATCATAACAACACAACAGATACTACACTACCTTCCCCTAAAAGATGATATTATATATGGGAGGATGATATCATGACCACAGAACAGATACTACACTGTCGCTCCCGAAAAAAAAACAAGAGGTAATGCCTGGGATGATTATATGACATACGAACAGATACTACACCACCCCATAAACGTATAGGAAGGTAGTCTCATGAAAACAGAACAGATACTACTACACACCCGAAGGAAAAGGGAATGCCTGGGATGATAGTCTCATGACAACAGAAAAGATACAACACTATCCCCTCCCCGATAGTACATGATATGAAATAGTAAACTGAATTGAGTAGTAAAAGATAGTACAATTACACAATTAATAAAAGAAATAGTATAATTTCGGCTTCAAACAGACAAATACAAAATCTCCATTAGTAATAAACATACAATAGTTAAATAAATAGAAGTAATAGTATAATTTCGGCTTCAGACAGACAGATACAAAATCTCCATTAGTAATAAACGTACAATAATTAAATAAATAGAAGTAATAGTATAATTTCGGCTTCAGACAGACAGATACAAAATCTCCATTAGTAATAAACGTATGATAGTTAAATAAATAGAAGTAATAGTATAATTTCGGCTTCAGACAGACAGATACAAAATCTCCATTAGTAATAAACGTACAATAATGAAATAAATAGAAGTAATAGTATAATTTCGACTTCAGACAGACAGATACAAAATCTCCATTAGTAATAAACGTACAATAGTTAAATAAATAGAAGTAATAGTATAATTTCGGCTTCAGACAGACAGATATAAAATCTCCATTAGTAATAAACGTACACTAATTAAATCAATAGAAGTAATAGTATAATTTCGGCTTCAGACAGACAGATACACAATCTCCATTAGTAATAAAAGTACAATAGTTAAATAAATAGAAGTAATAATATAATTTCGACTTCAGACAGACAGATACAAAATCTCCATTAGTAATAAAAGTACAATAGTTAAATAAATAGAAGTAATAGTATAATTTCGACTTCAGACAGACAGATACAAAATCTCCATTAGTAATAAAAGTACAATAATTAAATAAATGGAAGTAATAGTATAATTTCGACTTCAGACAGACAGATACAAAATCTCCATCAGTAATAAAAGTACAATAGTTAAATAAATAGAAGTAATAGTATAATTTCGGCTTCAGACAGACAGATACAAAATCTCCATCAGTAATAAAAGTACAATAGTTAAATAAATAGAAGTAATAGTATAATTTCGACTTCAGACAGACAGATACAAAATCTCCATTAGTAATAAAAGTACAATAGTTAAATAAATAGAAGTAATAGTACAATTTCGACTTCAGACAGACAGATACAAAATATCCATTAGTAATAAAAGTACAATAGTTAAATAAATAGAAGTAATAGTATAATTTCGGCTTCAGACAGACAGATACAAAATCTCCATTAGTAATAAAAGTACAATAGTTAAATAAATAGAAGTAATAGTACAATTTCGACTTCAGACAGACAGATACAAAATCTCCATCAGTAGTAAAAGTACAATAGTTAAATAAATAGAAGTAATAGTATAATTTCGGCTTCAGACAGACAGATACTAAATCTCCATTAGTAATAAACGTTCAATAGTTAAATAAATAGAAGTAATAGTATAGTTTCGCCTTCAGACAGACAGATACAAAATCTCCATTAGTAATAAAAGTACAATAGTTAAATAAATAGAAGTAATAGTACAATTTCGACTTCAGACAGACAGATACAAAATCTCCATCAGTAATAACAGTACAATAGTTAAATAAATAGAAGTAATAGTACAATTTCGACTTCAGACAAACAGATACAAAATCTCCATTAGTAATAAAAGTACAATAGTTAAATAAATAGAAGTAATAGTATAATTTCGGCTTCAGACAGACAGATATAAAATCTCCATTAGTAATAAAAGTACAATAGTTAAATAAATAGAAGTAATAGTACAATTTCGACTTCAGACAGACAGATACAAAATCTCCATTAGTAATAAACATACAATAGTTAAATAAATAGAAGTAATAGTATAATTACGGCTTCAGACAGACAGATACAAAATCTCCATTAGTAATAAACATACAATAGTTAAATAAATAGAAGTAATTGTATAATTTCGGCTTCAGACAGACAGATACTAAATCTCCATTAGTAATAAACGTTCAATAGTTAAATAAATAGAAGTAATAGTATAGTTTCGCCTTCAGACAGACAGATACAAAATCTCCATTAGTAATAAAAGTACAATAGTTAAATAAATAGAAGTAATAGTACAATTTCGACTTCAGACAGACAGATACCAAAATCTCCATCAGTAATAACAGTACAATAGTTAAATAAATAGAAGTAATAGTACAATTTCGACTTCAGACAGACAGATACAAAATCTCCATTAGTAATAAACATACAATAGTTAAATAAATAGAAGTAATAGTATAATTTCGGCTTCAGACTGACAGATATAAAATCTCCATTAGTAATAAACGTACAATAGTTAAATAAATAGAAGTAATAGTATAATTTCGGCTTTAGATAGACAGATACAAAATCTCCATTAGTAATAAACATACAATAGTTAAATAAATAGAAGTAATAGTATAATTTCGACTTCAGACAGACAGATACAAAATCTCCATTAGTAATAAACGTACAATAATTAAATAAATAGAAGTAATAGTATAATTTCGGCTTCAGACAGACAGATACAAAATCTCCATTAGTAATAAACATACAATAATTAAATAAATAGAAGTAATAGTATAATTTCGGCTTCAGACAGACAGATATAAAATCTCCATTAGTAATAAACGTACAATAGTTAAATAAATAGAAGTAATAGTATAATTTCGGCTTCAGACAGACAGATATACAATCTCCATTAGTAATAAACGTACAATAGTTAAATAAATAGAAGTAATAGTATAATTTCGGCTTCAGATAGACAGATACAAAATCTCCATTAGTAATAAACATACAATAGTTAAATAAATAGAAGTAATAGTATAATTACGGCTTCAGACAGACAGATACAAAATCTCCATTAGTAATAAACATACAATAGTTAAATAAATAGAAGTAATTGTAAAATTTCGGCTTCAGACAGACAGATACTAAATCTCCATTAGTAATAAACGTTCAATAGTTAAATAAATAGAAGTAATAGTATAGTTTCGCCTTCAGACAGACAGATACAAAATCTCCATTAGTAATAAAAGTACAATAGTTAAATAAATAGAAGTAATAGTACAATTTCGACTTCAGACAGACAGATACAAAATCTCCATCAGTAATAACAGTACAATAGTTAAATAAATAGAAGTAATAGTACAATTTCGACTTCAGACAGACAGATACAAAATCTCCATTAGTAATAAACATACAATAGTTAAATAAATAGAAGTAATAGTATAATTTCGGCTTCAGACAGACAGATATAAAATCTCCATTAGTAATAAACGTACAATAGTTAAATAAATAGAAGTAATAGTATAATTTCGGCTTCAGATAGACAGATACAAAATCTCCATTAGTAATAAACATACAATAGTTAAATAAATAGAAGTAATTGTATAATTTCGGCTTCAGACAGACAGATACAAAATCTCCATTAGTAATAAACGTACAATAATTAAATAAATAGAAGTAATAGTATAATTTCGGCTTCAGACAGACAGATACAAAATCTCCATTAGTAATAAACATACAATAATTAAATAAATAGAAGTAATAGTATAATTTCGGCTTCAGACAGACAGATACAAAATCTCCATTAGTAATAAACATACAATAGTTAAATAAATAGAAGTAATTGTATAATTTCGGCTTCAGACAGACACATACAAAATCTCCATTAGTAATAAACGTACAATAGTTAAATAAATAGAAGTAATAGTATAATTTCGGCTTCAGACAGACAGATACAAAATCTCCATTAGTAATAAAAGTACAATAGTTAAATAAATAGAAGTAATAGTATAATTTCGGCTTTAGACAGACAGATACAAAATCTCCATTAGTAATAAACGTACAATAATTAAATAAATAGAAGTAATAGTATAATTTCGGCTTTAGACAGACAGATACAAAATCTCCATTAGTAATAAACGTACAATAGTTAAATAAATAGAAGTAATAGTATAATTTCAGCTTTAGACAGACAGATACAAAATCTCCATTAGTAATAAACATACAATAATTAAATAAATAGAAGTAATAGTATAATTTCGGCTTTAGACAGACAGATACAAAATCTCTATTAGTAATAAACGTACAATAGTTAAATAAATAGAAGTAATAGTATAATTTCAGCTTTAGACAGACAGATACAAAATCTCCATTAGTAATAAACATACAATAATTAAATAAATAGAAGTAATAGTATAATTTCGGCTTTAGACAGACAGATACAAAATCTCCATTAGTAATAAACGTACAATAGTTAAATAAATAGAAGTAATAGTATAATTTCAGCTTCAGACAGACAGATACAAAATCTCCATTAGTAATAAACATACAATAATTAAATAAATAGAAGTAATAGTATAATTTCGGCTTTAGACAGACAGATACAAAATCTCCATTAGTAATAAACGTACAATAGTTATATAAATAGAAGTAATAGTATAATTTCAGCTTTAGACAGACAGATACAAAATCTCCATTAGTAATAAACGTACAATAGTTAAATAAATAGAAGTAATAGTATAATTTCGGCTTCAGACAGACAGATACAAAATCTCCATTAGTAATAAACATACAATAGTTAAATAAATAGAAGTAATTGTATAATTTCGGCTTCAGACAGACACATACAAAATCTCCATTAGTAATAAACGTACAATAGTTAAATAAATAGAAGTAATAGTATAATTTCGGCTTCAGACAGACAGATACAAAATCTCCATTAGTAATAAAAGTACAATAGTTAAATAAATAGAAGTAATAGTATAATTTCGGCTTTAGACAGACAGATACAAAATCTCCATTAGTAATAAACGTACAATAATTAAATAAATAGAAGTAATAGTATAATTTCGGCTTTAGACAGACAGATACAAAATCTCCATTAGTAATAAACGTACAATAGTTAAATAAATAGAAGTAATAGTATAATTTCAGCTTTAGACAGACAGATACAAAATCTCCATTAGTAATAAACATACAATAATTAAATAAATAGAAGTAATAGTATAATTTCGGCTTTAGACAGACAGATACAAAATCTCTATTAGTAATAAACGTACAATAGTTAAATAAATAGAAGTAATAGTATAATTTCAGCTTTAGACAGACAGATACAAAATCTCCATTAGTAATAAACATACAATAATTAAATAAATAGAAGTAATAGTATAATTTCGGCTTTAGACAGACAGATACAAAATCTCCATTAGTAATAAACGTACAATAGTTAAATAAATAGAAGTAATAGTATAATTTCAGCTTCAGACAGACAGATACAAAATCTCCATTAGTAATAAACATACAATAATTAAATAAATAGAAGTAATAGTATAATTTCGGCTTTAGACAGACAGATACAAAATCTCCATTAGTAATAAACGTACAATAGTTATATAAATAGAAGTAATAGTATAATTTCAGCTTTAGACAGACAGATACAAAATCTCCATTAGTAATAAACGTACAATAGTTAAATAAATAGAAGTAATAGTATAATTTCGGCTTTAGACAGACAGATACAAAATCTCCATTAGTAATAAACGTACAATAGTAAAATAAATAGAAGTAATAGTATAATTTCAGCTTTAGACAGACACATACAAAATCTCCATTAGTAATAAACGTACAATAGTTAAATAAATAGAAGTAATAGTATAGTTTCGGCTTCAGACAGACAGATACAAAATCTCCATTAGTAATAAACATACAATAATTAAATAAATAGAAGTAATAGTATAATTTCGGCTTTAGACAGACAGATACAAAATCTCCATTAGTAATAAACGTACAATAGTTAAATAAATAGAAGTAATAGTATAATTTCGGCTTCAGACAGACAGATACAAAATCTCCATTAGTAATAAACGTATGATAGTTAAATAAATAGAAGTAATAGTATAATTTCGGCTTTAGACAGACAGATACAAAATCTCCATTAGTAATAAACGTACAATAGTTAAATAAATAGAAGTAATAGTATAATTTCAGCTTCAGACAGACAGATACAAAATCTCCATTAGTAATAAACGTACAATAGTTATATAAATAGAAGTAATAGTATAATTTCAGCTTTAGACAGACAGATACAAAATCTCCATTAGTAATAAACGTACAATAGTTAAATAAATAGAAGTAATAGTATAATTTCGGCTTTAGACAGACAGATACAAAATCTCCATTAGTAATAAACGTACAATAGTAAAATAAATAGAAGTAATAGTATAATTTCAGCTTTAGACAGACAGATACAAAATCTCCATTAGTAATAAACGTACAACAATTAAATAAATAGAAGTAATAGTATAATTTCAGCTTTAGACAGACAGATACAAAATCTCCATTAGTAATAAACATACAATAATTAAATAAATAGAAGTAATAGTATAGTTTCGGCTTCAGACAGACAGATACAAAATCTCCATTAGTAATAAACATACAATAATTAAATAAATAGAAGTAATAGTATAATTTCAGCTTTAGACAGACAGATACAAAATCTCCAATCGTAATAAACGTACAATAGTTAAATAAATAGAAGTAATAGTATAATTTCGGCTTTAGACAGACAGATACAAAATCTCCATTAGTAATAAACGTACAATAGTTAAATAAATAGAAGTAATAGTATAATTTCAGCTTCAGACAGACAGATACAAAATCTCCATTAGTAATAAACGTACAATAGTTAAATAAATAGAAGTAATAGTATAGTTTCGGCTTCAGACAGACAGATACAAAATCTCCATTAGTAATAAACATACAATAATTAAATAAATAGAAGTAATAGTATAATTTCGGCTTTAGACAGACAGATACAAAATCTCCATTAGTAATAAACGTACAATAGTTAAATAAATAGAAGTAATAGTATAATTTCAGCTTTAGACAGACAGATACAAAATCTCCATCAGTAATAAAAGTACAATAGTTAAATAAATAGAAGTAATAGTATAATTTCGGCTTCAGACAGACAGATACAAAATCTCCATTAGTAATAAACGTACAATAGTTAAATAAATAGAAGTAATAGTATAATTTCGGCTTTAGACAGACAGATACAAAATCTCCATTAGTAATAAACGTACAATAGTTAAATAAATAGAAGTAATAGTATAATTTCAGCTTTAGACAGACAGATACAAAATCTCCATTAGTAATAAACGTACAATAGTTATATAAATAGAAGTAATAGTATAATTTCGGCTTTAGACAGACAGATACAAAATCTCCATTAGTAATAAACATACAATAGTTAAATAAATAGAAGTAATAGTATAATTTCGGCTTTAGACAGACAGATACAAAATCTCCATTAGTAATAAACGTACAATAGTTAAATAAATAGAAGTAATAGTATAATTTCGGCTTTAGACAGACAGATACAAAATCTCCATAAGTAATAAACATACAATAGTTAAATAAATAGAAGTAATAGTATAATTTCGGCTTCAGACAGACAGATACAAAATCTCCATTAGTAATAAACGTACAATAGTTAAATAAATAGAAGTAATAGTATAATTTCGGCTTCAGACAGACAGATACAAAATCTCCATTAGTAATAAACGTACAATAGTTAAATAAATAGAAGTAATAGTATAATTTCGGCTTTAGACAGACAGATACAAAATCTCCATTAGTAATAAACGTACAATAGTTAAATAAATAGAAGTAATAGTATAATTTCAGCTTCAGACAGACAGATACAAAATCTCCATTAGTAATAAACGTACAATAGTTAAATAAATAGAAGTAATAGTATAATTTCAGCTTTAGACAGACAGATACAAAATCTCCATTAGTAATAAACATACAATAGTTAAATAAATAGAAGTAATAGTATAATTTCAGCTTTAGACAGACAGATACAAAATCTCCATTAGTAATAAACATACAATAGTTAAATAAATAGAAGTAATAGTATAATTTCGGCTTCAGACAGACAGATACAAAATCTCCATTAGTAATAAACGTACAATAGTTAAATAAATAGAAGTAATAGTACAATTTCGGCTACAGACAGACAGATACAAAATATCCATTAGTAATAAACGTACAATAGTTAAATAAATAGAAGTAATAGTATAATTTTGGCTTTAGACAGACAGATACAAAATCTCCATTAGTAATAAACGTACAATAGTTAAATAAATAGAAGTAATAGTACAATTTCGGCTTCAGACAGACAGATACAAAATCTCCATTAGTCATAAACGTACAATAGTTAAATAAATAGAAGTAATAGTACAATTTCGGCTACAGACAGACAGATACAAAATCTCCATTAGTAATAAACGTATGATAGTTAAATAAATAGAAGTAATAGTATAATTTTGGCTTTAGACAGACAGATACAAAATCTCCATTAGTAATAAACGTACAATAGTTAAATAAATAGAAGTAATAGTATTATTTCGGCTTCAGATAGACAGATATAAAATCTCCATTAGTAATAAACGTATGATAGTTAAATAAATAGAAGTAATAGTACAATTTCGGCTTCAGACAGACAGATACAAAATCTCCATTAGTAATAAACGTACAATAATTAAATAAATAGAAGTAATAGTATAATTTCGGCTTCAGACAGACAGATGCAAAATCTCCATTAGTAATAAACGTACAATAGTTAAATAAATAGAAGTAATAGTACAATTTCGGCTACAGACAGACAAATACAAAATCTCTAATAGTAATAAACGTACAATAGTTAAATAAATAGAAGTAATAGTATAATTTCGGCTTCAGACAGACAGATACAAAATCTCCATTAGTAATAAACGTACAATAGTTAAATAAATAGAAGTAATAGTACAATTTCGGCTACAGACAGACAGATACAAAATCTCCATTAGTAATAAACGTACAATAGTTAAATAAATAGAAGTAATAGTATAATTTCGGCTTCAGACAGACAGATACAAAATCTCCATTAGTAATAAACGTACAATAGTTAAATAAATAGAAGTAATAGTATAGTTTCGGCTTTAGACAGACAGATACTAAATTTTCATTCTAAATAGATTACGAATATTTGGCAGAATTTTAGTTAAAATAAGAGTTTTATTTCATTGAAATATCGCGGCCATTTTGAAAATGTATTTTTGTCGTAAATTTTTAACCGCAACATATAACGTTGAAGTTGCCAGTTGAACGCAGGTGGGGGTTTGTGGCTGTGAGCTCGTAGGCAAACACGTTTGCTCTTTCCGGACTCAGAAGTTCTGAATTTCATGCGCAGGTGTAAAAAGAAACTGGTGGCGAAATTGCTCGAACGAATTAAAATTGTTTATTTAATAATGAATCAAGCATCTCATTAATTTTAATGAATTCTAAGACAGGGTTAAATTGAACCGGGGATATTGAAGTGGGTCAAATACTTGACCTAGATCTGTGATACAAGACGATATGCCTGAAACTATCTTAAATCCTTGATACCTCACAATGATAGCCTATAAAAACAGTTAACGACTTCGTCATGTTTAATCATATTACTAGAGGAAAGATCACTGGCTCCCATATGGAAATCCATAGCTCTTCGTAAAAGAATAGAGCTCTCTAGGTAGCCAATAATTGCGAATATATAAGAATTGATAGATTTTCCTTACACGTGCTGGCGTCTTATGGCTCAGTGATTACGCTTCTTTATTGCCTATAATGCGATCGGGTTTCGAATCACAGTTTGAACACCCGCTCAATTATAACCTAGCTAGTTTAATTTTTGAAATTAAGCATTCCCTGTAGACTACAACATGGTCGTCTTCAAATACGTGTCATAAACATCTCCCTAAATAATCACACTTTGTCCTTTTAGTTTTCAATCGTCTTATGATATTGTTCGTCATTAAAGCGACAATACATCTATCAATGTAAACCGTATGCCCGTAGTGTAGTATCTGTTCTAATACTATACTTAAACTTTTCCGTCCTCGGTCAGGGAATGATAACTCCTTCGAGACTGAGGCAATTGTGGTTTTTGTCCCAATCACGAGTGCCCATTTTGGGGGAGCTGGATTTTCCCCAGCTTACAAACCAACCTTCTGTATAACTCTATCCTCGTGGGAGGGGAGGGGAAGTAAACAGGGACTTAGATGCAACAGCATTTTCAGAAGTGATTGCACAGAGACATCTACGTCGTTTTCTCCAAGCACACGAAGTTGATTCACAAAATTTGAATGAAAAAGAATCCCTAAAAAAACGTGTTTCTTCAACATTTTTCATGTGTCGTGATAACAGAAAAGGTATAACCTGACGAACACATCATTTATAAAAAAAAACACATGAAGTTGTATATTTCATTAAATCAAAGTTATAAGACATGATGCAGCAATACGTTACTATCAGAATTGGATACAATTGTTATAGCAAAACTTTTACCCAAGTGATAACGATATCAAATTGGTCCGTATTATTTGGATGTTATTCTCACACCGTTTCGACCGATGTAACCTCCGACCTGCTTCCGGTGCGTCTTTTCGAACTCGGGAATCTTTATGTCACACGCGGGAGTCTGTACGGAATTTCGAACGGAACCCTTTATTTCATCGGGAGGTTACATCGGCTGAAACGTTGTGTGAATAACACCCAAGATGAGAACAGTAGTCCGAATAATCTAAATAATACAAATTATGAATCTTCATCTAAAAAATCCCCCAACAAAAAAAGGGTCATTACTCAGCATCATGGGGACTTTTGACATAGTATGCATGATTGTATAGACAGCTTAGATGCAAACAATGAGCTTCGTTCTATTCTTCCCCTGTTCGGCCATTTTTATGTCTAATGTTCCTGGACTATATGATTCTAATGTAAAAATAATTTCATTAATTGTAAGTATTATTTACTCCTCTCCAGGAGTTAGGCACAAGGCCAGTTTTATCCTACTCCCACAAGTAAGATGTGACCCAAGGTCGGGTCGGAAAGTGGGGATTGAAAAGCCAGCGCCCGAGAGGTGAGCACTCTGACCATCAAAAATTGCCTGGGCAGCCCCGTCGACATTCCCCGGTAGGGGCGCCTCAGGCAGTAAGCAATAAACTTACTCCTCCCCAAAGAGGGGAGGCGAAGCCTGGGAGGGTGGACCTCCTAGAACTGCACAGGGCAGACCCATAGACCGGCGTAAATCAAGCCCCGAAGGCCAAGACAATACCAGTCATTTGGGTGAAATATCCATCGGAACAGATACTACACTTTGATCTCGACCAATTGTAAGTAGTCGTAATTTGCAATTTACTCACTAAGTCACTCATCTATCACTAAGTTTCTGGTTATTACTCCCACCCTCTCTCATTCTATGGTGTTTCACTCCCAGCTCTTATTCTATATAGTGTCTATCTACTTTCGTGTCTGTCATTCAGTCTCTCTCTCTCTCTCTCTTTCTATCGCTCTCTCCCCCCTCTCTCTCTCTCTCTCTGTTTATTTACAGTGAAATGTACTAAAACTAAGTATAAAACGGAAGATTGGAATAGTACGTAATAAAAAATATGGGAATAGCACAACAATTATTAATGCTATTTAAACATATAGCTGGAGAACAAAGAGCGATAAACAGAGAGAGAGAGGGGGGACAGATAATGAATAGAAAGACTAATGTTTGATTTTCTATTTTTATTTGCAAAAATCAAAACCAAGTTCTATGTATGGCCCAACGGGTCACACTTTTTTAATATATATATATATATATATATATATATATATATATATATATATATATATAGTAAGTGATGAAAATATATTTATGGCTATTAAGCTACACAAAGGCTTCCACGTTTCATCCCCGTAGGGAATCGTCAGGCAAAAATGCATTTTCGACTGACGATTCCCTATGGGGATGAAACGCGGAAGCCTCTGTGTAGCTTAATTGCCATAGATATATTTTGATAACTTACTACCTAGCTCTACCAACGTATTGATCACTGTTGAAGTAAATACTACAAATCGATACATAAAATATTATATCTCCTTATACCATTTTATATAGATACGTAAAATAATAATAACAATTATAGCAGTCTATTTCTGCCGGTAATTTTCTCTTTTTCTTTTTCTCTCTGTGTAGCTTGTTTGCCATTATTATATTTTCGTATTACTCATAAGCTACACGCATGTATTGAGCACTGTTGAAGTAAATACTGAAACAAATATACATATATAATATAAGTATATGAAAAAAAACATATATATATATATAGAGAGAGAGAGATAGAACGAGTGAAAGAGAGAGAGAGAGAGGGTGATAAAGAGAGAAATACAGACAGACTGGTAGACCGACAGAGAAAGGGAGAAATTGGGGAGTTCTTTTACAAGGGAGATAATATTCAATAATGAATCCAACTCATGACACAAGTTATAAGTGTTATGCTTATATATCAGTTTTTTTCACCTCTTTCTCTTAGTCTTTCTCTCTGTAGGTATATATATATATATATATATATATATATATATATATATATATATATATATATATATATATATTTATATAGTGAATGCTTTTATTCAAACATGTACAAGGTCTGCTACACTGGCATGTCGATGTTATCGATCTACAGCTCTCAAGAGCTGAGGTCTCATCAGGCAGAACATTATTTTTTGATTCAACCTGGTTGCTGAATTCCAGGGAGAAATATATATATATATATATATATATATATATATATATATATAGTCTCGGAAGTTTCTCAACCATTAAAACTATATTAAAACAAAAAACAAAAAAAACAAAAAAACTTATAGTCCCAAGTCTTCCAGTGGAAAATCACTCATGTAAGTCAATTTATTTTTTACAGTTATTATATTAGTTTATTTCTAACACTATTTTAAAGGATCATCAGTTGTTTACCATGAAAAACTGTTTCGGGAATTTATATATATATATATATATATATATATATATATATATATATATATATATATATATATATGATTATTTTGCCAAATATGAAATATGATCTAAGGTAAAGATCGGATTCTAATTCTACTTGATGAAATCTCAGTTTCTATTAGCTGCTGATCGATAACATCGACATGCCAGTGTCGCAGATTTTGTACATGTCTGTATAAATAAATATAAATACAAATAATCATATATATAAAAGCTCTATTTGATATTGGGCACTTTTTATAAGCCAGGTTGAAATCGTTTGGATTCCTATTCTGTGGATGTTTACCTTGCCTTGGATTATATATATATATATATATATATATATATATATATATATATATATATATATATATATATATATATATATATATATATATATACTTATCAATTTATATCAATATATGTATCTATCTACTTATCCGGAATATCCACATCATTCGTAAACAGGCGGAAGATGACGACATCTTTACGTGTCGTAAACAGCACTTTTTTCAATAAATAACATTTCTTTCAACGAAAGGAAAATGCCTACAGGCATCTCTTACATTTCCAATCATCTACGGAATAAATAAATAAACCCTTTTTACAGGGATTAAATGAAATATATATTAGCATTTATATTTCTTATTGCACACCTTATGTCTTTTAGGTGCTGTTTATACAGCCATGATGATGAGTAAACCATTATTATAACGTAGTAAGGTTACCCGACGTTGCCTGTGTACGATATACTAAATAATACTAAAAAAATGTTCTAATCTCTATTGATGTGAAGTTAAGTATGTGTATATGTTAATATATTAGTAGATACAGGGGTCACTCTTAAATTAACAAGCCGCGCATGCGTGGTCCCCCTCTGTATGTGACTCGATGTGGCGAGTGTAAAATGCAATAAATTTGGGGCATTTTTGACCCCCCTTTGACACCCTGGGGTCGAGAACCAGAGTTTTTCTGAGATCAAGGATGCTCATTTTATATCCAGAACAATTGCCTCTACATTTTGGCCAAGTTTCAGAAAAATTGAATGGATGGATCAAACGTTATGGGAGGAAAGGGTAATTTTTGCAATTTTAGGGGGCTTTTGAGCCCCTGGGGGCGCGAACCAGATATTTTCCAAGGTCAGCGATACTTATTTTCTATTAGGAAAAATTGCTTCCACATTTTGGTCAAGTTTCAGAGAAATTGAATGGATGGATGAAAAGTTATGGGGCAAAAAATGTCATTTTTTTGCCATTTCGGGTCTTTTGACCCCCTAGGGGGCTAACCAGATAAAAAAAACAAAAACGGAGAATGTCACTTTCTACCCTGACCAAAGTTACAACTTCATGCAAAATTTCAGAGAAATTCAATGGATAGTTGCGGAGAAAAACTCGGACGGACGGACGGACACACGTACGGACGGAAATGCCTCAAAGCATAGGTCTCCCGATTTTATAAATCGGGGAACCAATTTATATACTATTAATTTCGAAACATAACTGCAAGGCGTAACGTTTCCGAATGTGCGCTATATTTAGTTTAATTTTGTTTTATGTAAAGGTGTAACAAAGGGTGGAATCTGTTCGCGAAAAGTCAGATACCTCCGATTTTTTTGAAATCTTAAAAATAGCAATTAAACATCATTAATAAATACTGCGCAAATTTCAATTATTTTGTTGTATTTTAAAAGCGTTTTCATAGGAAAGAATGTGGACACAAGCTGCCATTTAAAATTCAAATATATCAGATTTGCATTGAATCTGATCTGTAGTCATTAGACACCAATTAAACAAAATCCCCTGAATTTCAATTTCGTCTAAAGATCCCTTAAACTTAAGTCTGATATTTTAGACATTTTCTAGAATCAAAATCATGTAATAAATTTTGATCAAAATTGGAATAAGGATTCTAGACATAAGGTTTACTATCATTTATCTTGATTTTCTATATTCGTGAGGAGGCATAACAATGTAGCAAAACGGTTCTGTTTGGGGAATTAACATTACCCATCCTGGGACGGGTAGTTTTCTAATCTTATAAATAAAGTGTCGATCTGTAGATAGTCGATACATTCTTAAATCGGACAGGGCTAAAAATTCTATTTCGATATAAACACCTGACGTACATCTGACTAATTCAACGAAAATGTATTTCTGATAATTTAATGTAGAACCGGATTAAATATATGTTATCAAAATAATATATATTTAATCCGGTTCTACATTACATTTTATTCGCACTTAGACACCGAGTGAGTAGGAAGTAATAGTTCCCTTAAGAAATAAGTATTCCCGCTTCTACTATTTCCTAAGCGGACCCTTTACACTTTAACGTAATATGTTTATATGCAGTAAATATCAATTAAAAATATTCGTAAATATTAAAATTGAATCATTTTAATTTTTTTATATAAATAGTATAATAATTTCTGTTCAATAAAAAGAAAGAAATTTAAGTTAAGAATAATGATTATATAAATAGATATCCAGTGTGGATGTGTTAGACGGTGAGACAGAGAATGAAGTGTGAATATATATATATATATATATATATATATATATATATATATATATATATATACAGGGTGGGCCAAAATAAGGGTCCTATTTTTAAAAATTCATAACTTTTTTATTTATTGATTTAAAAAAAATTTTTTTTTTAGAATAAGTAAAGGACCCCTTCCGAAACAAGCATGAGCCGTATTAGCCCTAAGGAACGTACCCTCATTTAGAAAACATTATTTTTGCTTAAAGAACTCAAAACAGTGTAAAAAACAATACTTTAGTTTTTGTAAGTTTTAAGAAGTGTTTTTCGGCTAAAATTTGTTTTGTTTATTTCAAAAAATCTCGGAAGGGTCAGTCTACACACACATAAAGTTTGGTGAGTTTAACTTTCATTTTGTGGAAGTTATTCAAATTCAAGTTATTCAAATTTAAAGATAGGACCCTTATTTTGGCCCACCCTGTATATATGTATATATATTTACTATATATATATGTATATATATTTACTATATATATATGAGTATATATATTTATTTTATGTATATATATGCACCATATTTATTTTATATATGTATATATTTATTATATATATATATATATGTATATATTATATACATTTACATATTATATACATATTATATACATATAAATATATATACATATTATATACATATACATATATATATATACATATTATATACATATATATATATACATATTATATACATAAACATATACATACATATTATATACATACATATTATATACATATCATGTACATATACATATATACATATTATATACATATATATATTATATACATATTATATACATATTATATACATATACATATATATATATATATATATATATTATGTACATATACATATTCTTCACACGATTTTCCTTTTTGCGTATTTCAACTTGTTTGCACTTATTTATTCTAGATCCTTTTATGGACGTCGTTTTTGACAGGGCATGAAGCCACTTGATGTAAGGAGCTAAAAAGACCCAAAGATGATTAAATTGCTTTTTGAAACAAAAAGAGAAAGGAAGGCAGAATCACTTCAAAATTAAGTAGACTTTTAACTGACGGTGATAAATTCAGAGACAAATTGATCAAATATAAAGTAAAAACATTAGCAGTGAAGGACCCAGTATCCACGTCGAAAATATCCCAAGGGGCATTCATTCATGTGTAATATGGCACGTAAGAAAACTATAAGTGTAAATCTGATTTTTGGAGCCGGTTTTTAAAGCCTATACCCACCAGCTTCTAGTAAATAATATAATATATACATACATACATACACTCCCAACACACACTCCCAACACCCCCCACATATATATATATATATATATATATATATATATATATATATATATATATATATATATATATATATATATATATTATCGCAAGCATGAAGGGAAGACGAATTCTATCGTTCATGATTAAAAGTTAATGAAGAAAAAAAAATTGCCAGCCGACCGGTTTCGCCCTCTCTTAACAAAGGCTGTATCAAGGAATTTTAGCATGGACTCCTTCACCATTCTCAGTCATGCTCACTCATTATACCCTCTAAAAATCTTGGAGACGATCCACGTTCGTCTTAAACGTCCTTCCCTTTGTAAGCAAAGGGAATGTCTATTAGGAGTCTCTAAGATTCATCCTCTATTGCACATATAACATAACGCTATTTTATTTTCTGTACTCTCTCTTTTCACCCCATTTGTTTAAATCCCTCGTTTTTTTTAAAATCCCTCGATACAGCCTTTGTTTAGAGAGAGCGAAACCGGTTGGCTGGCATTTTTTTTCTTGATTAACTTTTAATCATGAACGATAGAATTCGTCTTCCATTCATGCTTGCGATAATAAAATTTTGTACTCTCCCCCCCAAAAAAATCATGAAATATATATATATATATATATATATATATATATATATATATATATATATATATATATATTCTTTCACACGATTTTCCGTTTTGCGTATTTCAACTTGTTTGCACTTATTTATTCTGAATCCTTTTTATGGAAGTCGTTTTTGACAGGGCGTGAAGCCACTTGATGTAAGGAGCTAAAAACTTACACCCCCCATATATATATATATATATATATATATATATATATATATATATATATATATATATATATATATATATATATATTATCGCAAGCATGAAGGGAAGAAGATACATGAAGTATTAATATATATATATATATATATATATATATATATATATATATATATATATATATATATAGGTACTACTATCGATCCTGACCAAATCTCTGTGAACCTCGCATCGACAACGTTCGGGCATGCTACGTAAACACCCGAGAGATGACGAGCCGAATGGTGGCAGAGAGAAGCCGAGCGATTAACCAAGTGATTAGTCAATCAGCTGTCCATAAACAGACGACCATTTTTCTAAGCATTATTTAAATCAATCAAAGACGCAAACATTTGTTCAAAGCCAGTGCATGTTATTTATTTCCCAGTAATTGCAAAAACCAAAACCAAAAACGAAACGAAACAACAATAAATTACGAAATGCTGTGTACTACGTTTAACTCTTGCGAAGGAGTCATTTCTTTCTGCCAGGAAAAGAAGTTGGTGGCAAGAAGAAAAACATTTCCAAAATGCTATTACATTTGCCGCTTGGTTGAAAGAAAAGGTAGCAGGGACAACTGTTCATGGAGGTGTACGAACACGAACTGTTGCGCCTAGAATTCCGTGAGAAGGGGCACATTGTTTTCTCGATCCAGAATGGACATCGCGAAAAATTTAAAGCTGATATACCTGTGGTGTCAGGAAATGGCAACGTCAAAGAATCCGCGGAATAAATGCGGCGTCGGATCACCGAACACGCAGGTCGATTGGAAAAGTTTAATGAGGGAGGTTTGCGAAGACTATTTGTTACGATATTCCGCGTCTTTGTTTAACCGCAGAAAGAACAACGTTGGTAGGGTCGTTGAACTGCTCTGGGTCTTCGGAGAATACGACTACGCAGAGAAGAAGGGTTTCATTGTGACGGTGCTCAACAGGAACGCCGAAACCCTCCTTCCAATAGTAAAGAAATTCCTCTTGCCTTGGACCGCGGTCATATCAGACTGTTGGAAGGCGTACAGTAAGTTAGAAGAGGAGGGGGGGGGGGTATGAACACCTGACCGTGAATCACAGTCGCAATTTCGTGCACCCATTAACGAGGGCGACCACCACCAACCACGTCGAAAGAATGTGGAAGGAAGCCAAGCAAAGAAACAAAACAAAAAGAATGTGGCACCAGCAGGAAACTCTTAGACAGCTATCTGCGCGAATTCACGTGGGGACAAAAGTTTCGAAACAACCTATTCGTCTCCAAAAAAGAAAATGTTTTCCCAATTTTGAAGAGATCTACACTTTGGTATCATTTTTAATTTGCCAAATTGATAATGTTGTTGACTATGGAATTGGTTCTATCGACTTTAAATCTTATTATAAACCTAATAGGTCTTTTGTATTAATTAGAAAAAAAAAAATATATATATATATATGAGACTAAAATACTTACAAGATTTGCAGACATTTTGTCTCCAAGAGACGCATTTTTCCTCTGCGAGGGCAACGATACCGTTTTAATTATATTTTTTTGTTTAGGGGAATGTGTATTCATGGTAACGAATTCATTCTTCCGACTGACGAAGTAATGTTAATGTGTACCACACTCGAGGGTCTTGGCAAAAATGTCGCGAGGCTAATTCTTACATACAATTAGGTTGGATCCAAACATTTCCGTTGCGATGTCAGCCGAGCAAAAAATCGATATAACAGCGAAAGCTATTAACTATGAACGATTGTTTGACATGCGCTTATCTATCTATCTATCTATCTATCTATCTATCTATCTATCTATCTATCTATCTCTCTCTCTCTCTCTCTCTCTCTCTCTCTCTATATATATATATATATATATATATATATATATACATATATATGTATGTACAATAATAAATATTTGTTATTGTTTATTATCTATGTACGTATACGTTTCGTCCTTAATAATCGGGACTTATCAGCATAGAGATATGACTATTCACTACCGGTCATGCTATTCGAAAGCCCAGATTACGTGTATTTTGCAACTCAATCTGATTGGTTAACTTTGTTATTCTCTTAGCCAATCGTTGGGAGAGGGTTCAGAATGAGAGTTAAATAGAGATATATGATAGAGATTAAGTAGGATATTGAAAGAGAGAGAGAGAGAGAGAGAGAGAGAGAGAGAGAGAGAGAGAGAGAGAGAGAGAGAGAGAATAGTTTAGCTAGTTAACCAATCAGATTCTTTTTTATTCTCTTATCCAATCGTTGGGATTCTCATAAACAAAGGTTTGGTTGATTTTACTTCCTATTTCCTATTATATTGTTCTGTTTTCTATAGGGTGGACCATCCCCCGTTTCTTTGTTGTGTCGAAATAATGGGTGACCTTATTATAAAACGTGCTTGCTTGTATTTCTATTTTAGATTTCAGTTTAGTTTAGTTTTTTATCTATTTATTTGTTCATTTTTTTATGTATTGTTAACCTAACGTGAATTTTATATTGTGTAAGCAGTTGTTCGCTATTTCACTTCAATAGTTTAATAGGTTTTGTAAGTTTTTAAAGTTTAGGATTTCAAATTTCTCATTCAGGCATAATCTACACTTCAGAGCATATATACTTTATAGTTGCATTCTAATGACCATCGGAAGAAATCAATCCAAAACCATAATTTTGATTTTTTCTTACAATTTCTTTATTTTCATATTTCGGTGAATACCTGTATTCTTTGTTTCACAAACAATTAAAAAAAATTTTTTTTTTCAAATTTAATACTGTTTCTATATCTTACGCGCGTTTCACAGAAAAGTCAAAGCAAACATATTGTCTTTAGATAACATTGCTGATCATCAGAGCAGTAGTTCATTTAATAGTAATAGGAAAACACATTATTCTAATAGCGGAAGAATAAAATTTTAAGGAGTTTAAGAAGTCTTGACAGAAAATAACTGCATGCTGAAATAGACACACACACATACACATATGAACCCTTAGAAAATGACCTCCAGGCTGTAGTGGATTGGGGTCATAAATGGTTGGTAACTTTTAGTGCCGCAAAGACAAAGCTCCTTTCCTTCAATAACTACAAGAAACCTTTTCAACCACCGATTGTCATGACAAATAACACCCTACCTGAGAGTTCATCATTCAAACTCCTCGGCCTAACCTTCACAGGTAACATGAATTGGAACAAATACATTGAAGACATTGCCAAGGCTGCCGCAAAGAAGGTTGGATCCCCCTACCGTGCTAGTAAACTCCTCACACCTGACATTATCCTGTATCTCTACAAAGCCACCAACCGCCCATGCATGGAGTATTGTTGTCACATCTGGGCTGGTGCATCATCTACTAGTCTCTCCCTCCTTGACAAGGTCCAAAATAGATAATAGGTCCCTCACTGTCAACCAAGCTTTAGCCTCTGTCCCATTGCCGCAATGTAGCATCCTTGTGCTTGTTTTACAAATACTTCAATGGATTATGCTGCGATGAATTGGCTACTCAAGTGCCCCCACGACATAAATTCACTAGACTAACTCGACAATCAACTAAATCTCATTAATTCACTGTGGAGGTCCGCAGATGTCGCAGAGCCTTCTACTCAAATAGCTTCTTTCCTCGTACTGCTGGCCTCTGGAACTCTCTCCCTGTCCCCTGTTTCCCCGACAGAACAGACATGCAGAAATTTAAAACTAATGTAAACAGACATCTCGCTGCGCAGATCCCAATTTAGGTTGACCCCCCTACCTTCTCCCCTTTTCTTTTCTCAGTAGCCCCTTACGTCTACAGTGGCGGCCTGCCTTGTTTGGGGTGAACTATGTTTTAAAAAAAGACTAGAACAATAACCAGATATATTCTGAAACTACATTAATCAGAGTACTTAGATAAGTATGATTCAATTTGAACAAAGATGGTACAGTACTATCATAGGGTTTGAGTTTTCGCCGGACATTCATAAATTTGGAATATTATTAGACACGATAGCAATATACAACAGATGAAGGATACAACTGTTGAATTTCCATGGGTCCCGCTAGAATTTTTTATATTTTCCTATTTTCACGCTTACAATGACTTATTTTGTTACATAACGAACAGAAACGTGCCTTTTACGTCTGCTTTAGAAATAATTTAATTATACGAACTGTTATAAGTAAATTTCGTAAATGTATTCATCACGATAGACGGGAAAGGGTTGGGAAAGAGAGAGATTATGGGAAGGAAAAGAGAGGAGCAAGAGAATTCTTGATTTTGGTGAACTAACAAAGCAGAGGACAATAGAGAATATCAAGAAAAAGAAGAAGAAGAAGAAGAAGATGAAGAAGAAGAAGAAGAAGAAGAAGAAGAAGAAAACGAGTTGAGATAAATAGAAGAAAAATGAAAAGAATAAAAGGAAAGAAAAGTGAGAAGAAGCTGCCAGTTGAGAGAAATAGAAGACAGAGAAGAAAAAGAAGAGAAAAAAGAAAAAGAAGGAGAAGGAGATTGAAAGAAATAGAATAGCAAGGAAAAGAAAAAGAAAATCAAGAGACGAAATAAAAGTAGTAGTAGTAGAAGAAGAAGAAGAAGAAGAAGGAGATTATATTTGAGATAAATGGAAGAATAAGGAAAATTGGGAGGAGAAGAGAGAGAATGAGATTGACAGTCGAGAGAAATAGAAGGAAAATACTACTACTACTACTACTACTACTACTAAATACAATAATAATAATAATAAGAAGAAGAAGAAGAAGAAAAAGAAGAAGAAAAAGGAAGAAGAAGAAAAAAGAAGATAATAACAGTTGAGAGAAATAAAAAAGATGAAAAATTAAGAATAAAATGGCGGTTGAGAGAAGTAGTAGAACAAAGAAATAAGAAGAACAGTAGAAGAAGAAGAAGAAGAAGAAGAAGAAAAGTAATGATCAAATGAAAAGAAGAAGAAGAAGAAGAAGAAGAAAAGTAATGATCAAATGAAAAGAAGAAGAAGAAGAAGAAGAAAAGTAATGATCAAATGAAAAGAAGAAGAAGAAGAAGAAGAAGAAGAAGAAAAGTAATGATCAAATGAAAAGAAGAAGAAGAAGAAGAAGAAGAAAAGT